>QANX01001959.1:0-17702 GCA_003254975.1 Ochetophila trinervis | reverse complement strand
TCGCGCATTTAGTGTCGCCGATTAAGGTTTTTGGCGTAGTGCATGTACTTTTTTACACTTTTTATTTATGCTAGTGTTTTCTATCATTGTCAATGTAATCATTGGACCTCTCTTATTGATTTGAGTACTCTTATTAAAGACCTTTGGGGTTATTTCAATGTTATCTTAAGGTTACATGAAAGCAGATGTTCAGTTTTTTGTCCTTTATCTTGTTCAAAATTTCATAGTGCCGTTAATTCTTATCATTTTTTGCATTTAGTTACAAAGGTCTCTTTTTATGCTTAGGTGAGAAAGGGTATTGTTCTTATGTGGATAGTAGACTTGATTGTTCTTTTTGTAATAAAGAAGAGGTTGATTATTGGATCGTTTATATTCCATGGCTTTTTCGTGTCATCAATTCGATCATAGCTTTTTATTGCTATATTGGAGAAAATTGTTAATGTGGGTCTTTATCCATTTCAATTTGTATCTATATGGACTACTCATGAATGCTTTCAGTCTCTGGTGGAGCATGCTTGGGTCGGAGAACCTTTTGGTAAACCCATGCAGAGGGCTATACTTAAATTGCATAAGGTAGAGATGGCGTTGAAAGCTTGGAATGTTTTGGTTTTTGGTAAGGTGGAGGTTTGTGTTAGTGAAACTCAGAAAAGGTTATAGTTGATTGAAGATAAAATTGCTGAGGGTTTCTCATATAAAGCTTTTATGAAAAAGGTAGAATCGCATACTGTTTTGGGATCACTACAAAAAATTTGATTTTTTGTGATGGAAATCTTTGTAAAGGCAAAATATTCGTCACAAAAGCCAGTTTTCTGTGTCGGAAATTTCACCTTCCGTCATAATTGTGGATTCATTTTCTATTATTTGTGACAAATTTTTTGCCGTCACAAATTCAATTGATAATTTGGTGAATTCTGTTCGCGGAAACAAAATTTTGAATTTTTTGTTGCCTTTAATGATGTAAAATGACAAATATGGTCACTAATTGTCTAAAATTCAAATAGAAGTGCTCATTTTGATCGGAAAAATTTATTTTTTTCCTTCTTCCCTCTTTCGCCTGATCCCTCTCTCATTTAGTTCCCTCTCCCCGCCTCCCTCTCAGACTTGCCCTTTTTGAACCCACTCAACTCAAGCCTTTTGCTAGAAATTTTGCCACATCAGGCAACGGGGAGCTGACCCACCGCCCATAAAAGAATGCCCAGTCTTTCTCCTGCTTCCCCCCCCCCCTCTCGATTTTTTGGCCATCAAACTCTGCTAATCGGCTTAACGATAGTAGTGCGTAGAAAGGGAGATCTCAAAAAGCTAAAAAGTCAGATGCAATCAATCTTAATACTTCGCGCAAAGTCGTTGAAACTTCAAAAACTATGAGGACCTTCTGATTCTCAGACGCGAAGAGTGATTGGCCATCGGGTTGCCGCAGAGAGATTGTTGGCTACTATCAGAAGTCCACGATCGTCACACAGCCGTGACGAGGCTCACTCTGCATTTTTCATCCCTTCAATTGGAGGTAAGATTTGTGTGCGTTTGGGAATTTAGGGCACAAAATCAACTAGATTTTTGTAAACCCATTTTGTTTGGAAAAGTAAAAAATCCAGCGACATTTTGACTGGATTTTGTATCAAAATGCTACCCATTCCATCCTTTTCCAAACCCCATACTTGTATATTCAAATCTGAAATAATTTTTCTGGCCAAATCCTCATCTAACTCTCGCCCCTGTTCGTCTTTGTGACTAATTTTTGCTTATTAGCATTGTCAGATTATGGATTCACTTCTCTGCTGTGTATATTGTCACAATCTTTGTCTGCTATCTACTTTATTATGTAAATGGAAATGTGCATTTTTAGCTTGATAATACATCTAAACTTTGAGTAAAAAAAAAATTGGGTTCCTTAAAAGAACTATGCTTTTGATATGATATTTTATAGTACTTTTATGGCTGATGATGGTAAACTACTTATGTATTTTGGTGGAACTCTTTACTAACAAGTCTTTTGGAAAAAAAAAGTTAGGGTCTGAAGCGTCTGGTTAATACTATTAATTATAATCTCCATTGAATATTAATAATTAAACCTGTAAGTCAATGCATTCATGGATGTAACAGCTATATAAGAGCCTGGGCTTGCAAAGGAACTATGCTTAATTTTTTGAAATTGTTTTGGTCGAGTTTTTAATCAAGTGAAATGGAGCTGGTTGAGCTCATAAATTGGTGCATTTGGCTTGACAATTTAGGCAAGCTGAAGCAAATGTTGATCTCTAAAAAGACAGTACTTAAGGCGTGCAAATTTTAGGCAGAATTTGGCTCACCTAGTTTACATTTTTAAACTATTTGGTTTTAAAGCTGAATTTGATCTTATTTTTCAAATTTGATTAATTTATTTTTGTAAAGGTAGCATTATAACTAATTTTTCTTTAATTTTTATAACTATTAAATTTTCTGTTGTTTTAAATCATTTACATAGTTGGGCCTACTTTCTATCAACTTATAGGTTTGAACACAGGAACTTATAGGTCACTAGACTTTGACCCATATTAAGTTATCATCCATGTTAAAAGCTTCAGCTTATAGGCAGAGGGTGCAACTATGTATATCAAGCTAACATATAGCAACAATTGTCTTTATTTATTTTATATATAACCAAAACAACTAATTCTATTTTAGCAAGTGGGAAGCCTGTATAGATGATTCAGTTATCATCTATGGCTATGGCTACCAACGCAGCTCTAGCTTCTTCAAGAATCCCAGCCAACACAAGGCTTCCTTCCATGGCCTCCCATTCTTTCCCCGCTCAATGCTTTTCTAAGGTGCTTTGCTCTCCACTTTTCATTTTCCCTTCTCTTTCTTTCCCTAATTCAACAAGTTTTAATTAGTATATACTATACATGAACTTGTTAAATTGCTTTCTATTTTACTTCTGTTTTTGTGTGTATTTTTTGGGGGTTTGCAGAGACTGGAAGTTGCTGAATTTTCTGGGCTGAGATCCAGTTCTTGTGTGACCTTTGCCAAGAATGCCAGAGACTCTTCCTTCTTTGATGTCGTGGCTTCTCAACTTACTCATGTGGTCCGTCTTACTATCACCTTAATCTTCTCTTGAATAAGCTATCTATATTATAATTTATATAAACGTAAAATACAATAATATATATATGCATGTGTATGTTATGCATAGTTTGATTGGGGTCACCAACATTTTTTCCATATATACAGAGCCTATGTCTAAAAATATATCCATCAAGCGCTGTTTCCAAAGTGTTTGCAAATTTTCGTATAATAAATTTAGGAATTTTCTGACAGAATTTACTTTCTACTTGAGATATTAATCCTGAAACATGTCGGTGGATTTGTTAGGTTTACTTATGTGACAATGAAAGCTTCCTATGTATATATATATATATATGTTTGTATATATATGTATTTTGGGGGTCTCGGCACTAAAAGAATTGAATATGGAGTGGTTGAAAAGTGTGATCCTCAAATTATCACTCAAGTGGCTTCCCTAAGTAATTTCCTCACCTTTTAAGAATTCTGCAAGTTCATCTGTTTTATCTTGCTTTATGTGCTATGCAAGTATATGAATAAGTTACTCCTCAATGACATTGCTTTTCTTATAATTATTGATTGATTTGGAACAGGTCAACTGCCTGAAGCATGTATGAAGCCACGAAGTTGGAGTGCCTGAAGCATGTATGCAGAGTGTTTTATTTAATGTGAACATATTCTTGAATATTGTAATTCTGTTTTAAAATGCATTTCACTTGAAAGTTTAGTTTTTTAATTATCACGATCCTTATGGAATCCATGACTATGCCTTGCCTTTCTCTTTAGTGAAATATCTTTTTGTTATGCAGTGGCTTCCACGAGCATCCAGTGGTTCAATTACAGATGCTACATATTCATGCGATAGCCAGTCAATCTTTGTGAGCTTTGAGGCTGGAATGGTATACATTTTGACTGCCAATACTCTCCGAATAAGGTGCCGTACAAGCCATGTTGCTTATCTACCTTCTAATCCAAGGTATGTCCAACTGTCTAATGCCATATATACGAACGTTTGTTGCAGATGCATACTGGTGTATAACATTGTTTCTTGTCATCTTACAGCACGAGGGTATATCCAGTGGTTGTGGCAACTCATCCATCTGAACCTAATCAGGTTGCAGTTGAACTTACTGATGGAGGAGTCCATGTTCTGGAACCACCAGAATCAGAGGGGAAGTAGGGTACTGCACCTCCAGTTGAAAATGGTGCGTGGCCCAGTGTTATCTCTGCTGGTGGTGCAATAGAGCAGGAGCCAAGGTAGCAAATAGTTAATGGTGACAGATTCTATTGTTCGTCTGGATGAAGAAGATCACAGCTAGTTAGAACCCATTTTGTTTTAAGGGGAGATGCAAATATTAGGTTTAATGGAATGTAGAGTTTAGGGACTGATAAGAAAATACTGTTAGATAATAGGATAATGTCTATCTGTGATTGTCTTGGGAATTCCCTTCATACACACATATTTCATACTATACAAAGTGGTTGAAAGGAATAGGGAGAGCAAAGCAGAGCAGTTTTATAGGGCTAACTTTGGAGAATTTTGTCTCACTGATGTATGTAGAATAATGTTCAACTATTTAGGGTTAACTTTGATTTTTCAGTTTGTGAAATTTGGAATTCAAAATATTGGCTGGAAAACCGTAATGGTGCATTGCATTAGAGACGAAATAATGACGGTCACAATTAGGTATCCGTGACGAAAAACCGTCATCAAATCGTCACGAAAACAATGTATAAGTGACGGCTGAGAACAATGACAATTATATATCAGTTATGGAAATCCGTCACACAGTCGTCACAGAAGATTATGGTTGGCGACACGAAAAAAGGGGTCACAGTTGGGCAACTGTGACGGAAACCTGTCACAAAGTCGTGACTAAACCTAACATTTGTCACCGTTAGTTGGCCGTCACAATTAAGTAATAGTGACGGTTAGCCATCACACTACTGTCACAAATGTCATGATTGTGATGGAAAAGGATCCGTCATTTAATCCTTGCTGGCGGTGGCTCGTCGGAAATCCACAATGGGTTGGCATATTAGTGATAGATTTATGCCGTCACTTAAACTACATTTTTTGTGACGATGAATAGTAAACGATCACTAATGAGCATTTGTGTCGGGGCTATTGCGAAAGCATTGTGACGGATTAGTTACCATCACAGTTTGTGGATTGTGTGACGAATCCGTCACACATACTATACGTTGTGACGAATTTGCTTCCGTCACAGAAAGCTGTTTTTTTTTTTGTAGTGGATAAATCATGTGATGGAGGGGGATATAAATACTACCTTTTCTCATACATTGCTATAGTCTAAAGTGTTAACAAATTTTTGACTGCATTGGAGATTAATGGTCATATTTCCTATGATCGTAAGGAGATTCAAAATCATATTGATGGGTATTATAGGTATTTGTTCACTGATTCAGAGGATAGCGATGTTGATTCGGATTTAATTCGCAGTGTTATTCCTTGGACAATTGCGAAAGAGGAATATAATATTTCTATTTGGCTCCTATAGAGATGAGGTTAGGAGTATGGTTTTTCATTAGATGCCAATAGTGCCCTGGGGTTGGATGGTTTTTCATGGTTTTTTTTCAGTGTTGTTGGGCGATTATTGGCGCAAATATTTTTGATGCAGTTAAATTCTTTTTTCCAGTTTGGATGCATTCAGCCAGGTTTAAACTCCAATTTAATGATTCTTTTGTCAAAGGTGAAGAATGCTTTGACTATTGATAAATTTCGTCCAATTATGCTTAATAATTTTCTTGTCAAGATAGTTACTAAAATTTTAGCTAATCAGCTGGCTTTGGTAGCTAACCGAGTGGTGTCTCCTAATCAATTTTGCTTTATTCGTGGCCATTATATCAAGGATTGTATTTATGCAGCTTCTAATTGTGTTAATTTACTGGTCAAAAAATATTTTGAAGGGAACGTGGCTATGGAGATCGATATTAAGAAGGATGTTGACACTTCGAGTTGGTATTTTCTTCGTGGCGCTTCGGAGGCTTTTGGGTTTTTTGATAATTTTTGTAATTGGATTTATGCTAATATTTCTTTCACTTGGGTTTATATTTTACATAGTGGAGTTCTGTTCGGTTATTTCCCGTGCTCGAGAATGGTTCGTCAAAGAAATCCTTTATCTTCTATTTCGTATAGTATTAATGAGGACTTTTTTAGTAGAATGATTATTCAGAAGACTTCGGAGAATGAGCTTACTCCTATGCTGATGAATATGGCAACTTCTGCCCGTACACATTTTCTCTATTTGATGACATTTTTTTACTTTGTAAGGGAAGCTTGTCTAATATTTGGAAGGTGGTGGATATTTTTAAAATTTAATGGGACCTTGTTAATCAATTTGTGAATTGGGATAAGTCTTTTATCTACTTTGGCAGTTCAATTTCCAAGGCTAGAAGAAGTAAATTGATTCGTGAGGTAGGGATGAGGTATAATAGCTTACTATTTGAGGGTTCTTTCATTTAAAGGGAGACTGAAAATTGGTCATCTTCATCCAATTGCGAACAAAAATTTAAAACATTTTGAGGCTTGGAAAGGTAAAGCTTTTATCTTTTGTGGGTAAGGCTTGTCTAATTGATTCAGTCATTACTTTTTCTTTTGTTCATTCTTTCATGATTTATAAATGGATGTCTAGTTTAATATCTAGTATGTAGCACACAATTCATAATTTTTTTAGACTAGCTCGATTACTAAAAGAATGGGTTTCATTGTAGATTAGAATAGGGTTACTTCTCTTAAAAGGTTCAACAGTTTGGGTATGAAAAGCTTTAAACTTTTTAATGTTGTTCTTTTAAGTAAGCTTACTTGGAAGGTTATTTGTAATACCTCTTTTGTTTATAATTTTTTGAGGGCTCACTTCCGAGGTAAGATGAACAACAAGCTTTATTTGGGTATTCAATTTGGCCTTCTATTAAAGATATTCAGTTGAAAATTTTTGAGGATTGTTATTGGAATCTTTGTATATAGATTTGTGACCCTAATATGAAGGTTTCAATTTTATTAATAATGATGGTTGGTGGGAATGTGGGGGAGTCTTTAAACCATTGGTTTACAAGTTGTCTGTATTCTGCTGCTATTTGGAACTTTACTGCTAATTTTTTCAATACGTGTCTTGTGCTTTCTTCTACTCGACATATAACTTGATTCTTGCTCAAAGTTTAGAGGAAATTCCCACCAAGTATTTGATTCAGGAATAGTAAGGGTTTTTGTAAAGGTTGTTTTGCGATTCATTGTGGCTTGATTTTTGCTTTTGAGGTTGAGTTAGTGGCGACAATGCATGCTTTGGAAATCACTAAATCTCATTCCTGGGATAGATTATGGTTGGAGTGTGATTCTAACTGTGGTGGATTTGTCAGTTAAATTATCTATGAAGGTGCCTTGGGTTTATCAGGCTAGGTGGTTTTTATGTTTGCAGTTTGTTAACTCTATCTTCATCAGGGTTTCTCATATTTTTCTTGAAGATAGCAGAACTGCAGATGCTTTATTTAAATTCGCCTTGAATATTTCTCATTCAGTTTGGTGGTCTTCGGTTTTGGATTTTTATATGGATTTCGATAGAGATGATGTGATTGGTCGTAATGTTTATTGGTTTTCTTAATCTATTTATTTGTTTTTATTCTCTGATATATATATTTTTTTTTCCGTGTTGTTTTTTCATTGGAATTTTTTTTAAAACAGGTTTTAATGTGGCCAAAAAAGTTGTTTAGCTGTCTTTTGATGGATTGTAATTTCTGAATTCTTTGTATTTTTATTTTTATCTTTAATAAATTTTGGAATTTTAAGATTAAGATTTAAGAACATAGTTAAGATGTCTGTCCTTTTTCCTTTACAAGTGCCATATTAAAAGAAAAAAAAGTGTCTTACCTGCTTACAAAAATTAATCATAACTAACTTTCTTAGGTTATCTGACATCATAATTATTAATTAATATTTTAAAATCTATTTTAAGTTTTGTAAAACTCAAATTCTATATGCCATTCAAAATTACAAAATCACGTTGTTCATATATATATATATACGAAAATGCTATAAACCCCGAAGTTGGGGTTTATAGCGTCCCCGACGGTTAATTTAATTTGAGAAGTCAAAATCGGGCATTTGCTTTTTGTCACGTGCCTTGCACGTGGGTCACCAAACCAACCCCTTCTTTCCCCTCTGCGTTTAGCCTGACCCCTCTGAATATTTTTTGCCCGATTTTCTTCCCATTCGCCTCTCCCCTGCCTCCCAGAACCAAACAATCGGCGCCGCTGCCGCTGCTTCTCCCCTGCTTCTCCTCTGCCTGCCCCAGAAACCGCGAAGTTCCACTTACACATAGCCCCGAAGTCGAAAAAAATTTGATGTGCCCTAGCTCCCTCCTTCCCCGAATTGCCGTGTGCCCTAGCTCCCTCCTTCCCCGAATTTGCAGTGTGCCCTAGCTCCCTCCATCCCCGAAGATCGAGACCCCCCGGCTGACTCCTCCAGGCCCCCCTGCTGACTCCTCCAGCCCCCCCGTGATCCAGCCTTAGCTCCCTCCATCCCCAAGTCTCGAGCCCCTCCGCAATCTAGGCCCCCGGTATTTCACGTGGTTGGGTCTCGAGTCCCCCCGAGCCCCCCGGTATGAATACGTGGCCGAGTCTAGAGCCCCCCCGCCTCCTTCCCCGGTGCCTCCTCGATCTGGTGTTAGTAAGCAAATACATGGCAAATTTTTTTTTTTTTTCATTTTTTCTGATCTGGAATTGCTGAATCATTTGGTCTGATTGTATCAGATTTTTCAATTTTGTAGGTATTAGATTAACAGTTGTATCAGATTTACGCAAATTTTTTTCTTGTTTTTCGATGAAAATTTTGATGATTTTGGTGAATTGTAAAACCGTATATAAATTGGAATGTCCTTGGTGAACTAGAACTGTGATGATGGTAATTAGGTGTACACGGTTTTAGTCTTTGATCTGCAAAAGAAAAAAAGAAATCAAAAAAGAAAAAAAAAATTGATGTGAGTTTGAAAAAAAAATTGGTCTGATTGTATTATAGTTGGATTTGAATTGCTGTTATTTGTGTGGAAGTCTATCTATCATTTTTGCTAAGATAATTTGGGCTACTTATTGAATAGCCAATTTGATCAAATTCGGGCAAATTTTGGTAAATTTCAATAAATATTCCATGTACGTAAATAATTCAATTAAATTTCAAGAAATAATTTATCAATTTAAACAAATAATGTATGGTAAATATAAATAAATAGATTTTAAGAATTTATGTATGGTAATAAATAGATGTAGAGAGATTTAAAACCCATAAACTAAAAAATACATACTGCATTTTCATCAAATGCCATTAGATGCAGAAATAATGTATGGTAAATATAAATAAATTGATTTTAAGAATTTATGTATGGTAATAAATAGATGCAGGGAGATTTTCACCAAAAATAAACAATGCATGGAGATTTTTGCCCAATGCAGGGAGATTTTTGCCCAATGCAGAGAGATTTATTTATATTGATGTTATAATACAATGGATGTCAACTTATATTGATTTTGTGATTTTCAGAAATTGAAGCTTAGTGTTGCAACACCATGTCAGATGATAGCGAAACACAGTATTATACTCCACAAGTTGCAGATTAGATAAAACCAAAAGTTAATCAGGAATTTGCAACAGTAGAAGAGGCTTTCGATTTTTATAATGCAAATGCAAGACATTGTGGATTTAGTGCAAGAGTGAACAATAGTAAAAGGAAAAAATGTACAAATGAGCTAGTGTGGAAACAATTTGTTTGTTTTAAAGAAGGGCAGACAAATGACTTTTATGAGAAGAGGGAGAAATATACAGTTGAAAGATCAGATGAAAGGAATCGAGGAAGTACCAGAGTTGGCTGCAAAGCTAAGATGACAGTGGTTAAGCGGCAAACTGGATCAAAATGGGTTGTTAGTCTTTTTATGGAAGGACATAATCATTCTCTTGCAACTTCAACTAAGGTGCATTTGTTAAGGTCACATATCAGTAGCAAAAAGAGTTTTAAGCCAACAGTTAAGAGAAGCAAATATCCCAACCTGTCAACAGTATAAAGTGATGGAAATCGAATCTGGTACTCCTCAAAATGTTGGATGTACTAAGAAAGATATAAGAAACTATGTACAAAGAGTGAGAGATGAGAAAAAGGACATTGATGCAGAATTGTTAGTAGAATTTTTTGCTTCTGAAAAAGAAAAAAATCCTGCATTTTACTTTAGCTATGAACTGGATGATGAAAATCGGCTTGTCAGATGCTTTTGGGCAGATCTGTTTTCAAGGAGATCATATCATTTTTTTGGTGATGTACTTGTGTTTGACACAACTTATAACACTAACAAATATGATATGATATTTGCCCCATTAGCAGGAGTGAACAACCATGGTCAAACTATCATCTTCGGATGTGCTTTGTTGAGTGGTGAGAAAAGTGAATCTTTCGTTTGGCTATTCAATCAATTTTTGGATGCTATGCCTAGGGGTGCACCTTAAGTTATTATTATGGATCAAGATCCTGGAATGTCTAAGGTCATTGCTCAAGTGTTCCCATCAACTTATCATCGATTCTGCATTTGGCACATTTTGACAAAGTTTTCTGAAAAATTAGATGCCATACTTTATCGGGACAACTATGTATACTTTAAGAATGTCATTTTCAACTCTGAGACTACTGAAGAGTTTGAAAGTTGTTGGGAAGAATTGATACAAGAGCTAGGCCTAGAAGACAATTTATGGTTGCATCAAATGTATGAAATACGCAGCAAGTGGATTCCTGCATACTTTAACCATATCTTCGGTGCTGGGATACTGAGCAGTCAAAGAGCTGAAAGTTCACATGCATTTTTCAAAAGGTATATCTCAAGCAAAAACTCATTGATGGACTTTATTATACGTTTTAATAGAGCTATTAATCATCAAAAACATGATGAGTTAGTTGCAGATCATACTGATGTGAATGAGCAACCAAAGTTGAAATCTATGTGCCCAATGGAGACACAAATGGTTCAAATATACACAAAGAGGAATTTTTTAATATTTCAAGATGAGATGTTTGAAAGTGCTGCATATTTTTTAAGTAGTACTTTTGAGGATGATGTGTCTGATGTACATACTGGAAGTAGTTCATCAAAGAGTAGACATATTGCATACAATAAGGTTACAGACTATTTATCCTGCAGTTGTAGGTTATACGACTTCAAAGGAATCCCATGTAGACATATGTTGGCATATTTTCATGTCAAACAAATCATGTTTTTACCAAGCAAATACATACTGCATCGGTGGACAAAAGGTGCAAAGGTCTGTGAGATGTGGGATAACGATGGTCAAGTAATGAAGGATGACGGTGATATGTCATTGGTGACAAGGCATGCATGTTTATCTCGCTCCGGTGCTACTTTAATTGATGATGGATCTCTCACTACCGAAGGTACTAAATTGCTGTTGAGTGAATTTGAATTGCTGCGTGTTAAGTTAAGGATATTAATGGTACCACCATTGGAATGCTTGAATCAAGTAGTAGAAGATCAAAAGATGTTCAGAGTATTAATAATCCAATGCATGTGAGATCAAAAGGTTGTGGGAGAAGATTGAAATCTTCAAAAGAGTTATCAATTTCAAAATTTAGACTTTGTCGAGGATGTGGGCTTCGTGGCCAATAACATGACAAAAGAAATTGCCCTAGGTTGCAAGAAAGGTAAATTTATAATTATTATTTCGTTTCTATTTAAATTCAGATTATGTTGATGTGAGTTATTTATAAACTATTCTTGTTATCTAGATCCACAATGTATGATCAAGACGTTAATGATCATTCATCAAGTGAAGATGAGGAATTAATTTCTCAAGCAGGTACATTTTTAATTTGTAAGCCGAATTAGTACAAAATATATAGCATTCAAGTTTTTCATAAAGCCAACAGTATATCATTGTAATTCATTTGTAGGATCAAATTTATGTGGGCAAACGAAAAGATTATAGTTGTATATGATATGTGGGCAAACGTAAAGGTAATATTTCAAATTTATGTGGTCATTTATGTTTTTCTATGTATTTGAATATAAATGTTGATTTGTCAATTTTATTAAGTTTTTTAATAAATAATATATATTTATTTCATTATAAGCAAAGTCAGTGGTATAAACTTTGCTTACACTATATATAGGTATAAAGTGCTGGGTAAGAATTTTAGGCATTTAAAACCCCTTCCATTGCACTATGTATAAGTATATTGCACAAATTATGAAGCTCATATTTTTTTTGTCTTTTTCTTTCCTTTAATTGCAGGCAAAGGAAGTCTAAAATGACATCATATTGCAGGCAAATGGATGTTTATTGTTGGATTTGATTATTGTTGAAATGGAACAATATGTTATATCATTTAGTTTAACAATATATATATTGGGTTTGATTGTTGTAGACTGCAAAAAACTGGTCAAATTAGCTGATTTTGCTTTTGGTCAAATAAGCTGCTTTTGCTTTTGTTGTAGAATGCAAAAAACTGGTCAAATAAACTGGTTAGTTTGTGAAGGGAGCCTACGTTTGATTTTTTCCTCAAATTTCCAGTTTTGATACTTTTCCAGTTTTTTCCTCAAATTTCCAGTTTTTTCCAGATTTGATACATTTCCAGTTTCTTCCTCAATTTTCCAGTTTTTCCAGATTTTTCAGCTTGCTTTTGTTTAAAGAATGATTGATTAATTTCCAGTTTTTCTTCAAATTTCCAATTTTTACTCAAATTTCCAGTTTGTGAAGGGAGCCTACGTTTGATTCTTTCCAGCTTTTGCTTTTCCTCATGATGATATGCATGGTCTACATGGCTATATTAAGCTCAAGAATAAACATAAAATGAAGATCATATTTTTTACTTGTTTACAGCTCATTTTTTTACAAAATCATTTAAACAAAAAATAATACATTGATATCATAATAACAACAACTATACTAAACAATTTCCAGTCATATTCGCATTTTTGCGGTCTCATGAGGTGTTCCACGACGCTTTGATGCTGCTGCATTAGGCCGTTCACTTTGGATGTCAACTCTTGCACATTATAATTTAGTGTATTAACTTCTTCAATCAAAGAGTCTATTTTATCCATTTTTCCATGATCTATTTCATTATCCCATACAAACATTCCACAATAAATACCATCCTGCAAAACACTTTTATTGTCAATTTAAGCATACAACATATAATAATCACCATCTTGAAAAACAAAAAATACAATTTGGTAAATTTACCTTACAATTATGGCATTTCCAGAATTTTCGGTTTGGATTCTTTTCGCTATGAGAGATGTGTAACTTCATGTTACCACCACATTGACATTTTAATCGCCAAGAGCTTTCTTGTGCACTGGATGTCGACATTTCTGCAAAGCAGAATCATACCACATTATTTATATATGAACCACCCAAGAAAAATAATCCAATATTAAAAATGCAAACATAATACCATGATAATACTAGCTCCAAATTGTAAGAAACCCACTGTCCCTTCACATATAATACCAAACAGATGCAGAGAAATTATTTAACTAACAAAAGAAAATAGCAGATCCAAGAGAAGATGCAACACGAATTAAAATATAAATAGACCAAAGGAGCCTGACATAGAGTATAATTGACACAACATATGAAAGTAGCTTGACATAGAGACATAATGACATTAGCTAGTTCCATGACAAAGGCTGGATAATGTATACAACTTTAAGAGGCAGTATGGACAAGATCTTTTAGGCTTTCTAGATTAATCCATGTTTCTGACCCTGACCATTTGGTAAGCATCAAATATTATCTAAACCATTAACTATTTCTTTTCCCCTTCTATTTTTTTTTTCATTTTTTCTTTTGGTTTTTTTCCTAGTTGGACTATAATATCTATCCATGAGTTAAAATATCAAAAATGTGCAAGGACAGAGAAAACTGTGGAACCACACATCTTAAAGTAATAGGAAAAATTGATTTCGTTGTTAACTAACATATTGCTTAAACAGAAAATTCTCACACGAATAGAACTCTGTCATTTATTCAGTTTGGATATGTATCGTATTATATGATACATATA
The DNA here is from genome assembly GCA_003254975.1 of Ochetophila trinervis. Lineage (NCBI taxonomy): Eukaryota > Viridiplantae > Streptophyta > Magnoliopsida > Rosales > Rhamnaceae > Ochetophila > Ochetophila trinervis. The sequence goes on along the minus strand of QANX01001959.1, from coordinate 3,588 downwards.
AGACCAAATGCTCTGGTGCAACAGTCAAATAGATAAAGTATTTTAAAGTAATAGCTAGGGTAAAAATAATTATTATTAGTCAACAGCATTAGATTAATACAGATTTTATGCATGCCAATCAAAACCCAGCTTGTAATTTTGCTTCCATTCAAAAACTAATTTTTAGAGTAAACAACTAAATGAAATTTTTACAATTTTCATCCAAAATAATTGAAGACATCAAATAACAGCGAAAAATCTGATACAATCAGACCAAATGATTCAGCAATTCCAGATCAGAAAAAATGAAAAAAAAAATTGCCGTGTATTTGCTTACTGACACCAAATCGAGGAGGCACCGGGGAAGGAGGCGGGGGGGCTCCAGACTCGGCCAAGTATTCTTACCGGGGGGCTCGGGGGGACTCGAGACCCGACCACGTGAAATACTGGGGGCCTGGATTGCAGAGGGGCTCGAGACTCAGGGACGGAGGGAGCTAGGGCTGGATCGCAGAAGGGCTAGAGGAGTCAGCCGGGGGGCTCGATCTTCGGGGACGGAGGGAGCTAGGGCACACTGCAATTCGGGGAAGTAGGGAGCTAGGGCACAACAAATTTTTTTCGACTTCGGGGCTGATTGTAAGGGGCTGTGTGTAAGTGGAACTTCACGGTTTCTGGGGGATGCAGAGGAGAAGCAGGGGAGAAGCAGCGGCAGCGGCGCTGATTGTTTGGTTCTGGGAGGCAGGGGAGAGGTGAATGGGAAGAAAATCGGGCAAAAAATATTCAAAGGGGTCGGGCTAAACGCGGAGGGTAAAGAAGGGGGCTGGTTTGGTGACCCACGTGCAAGGCACGTGACAAAAAGCAAATGCCCGATTTTGACTTCTCAAATTAAATTGACCGTCGGGGACGCTATAAACCCCGACTTCAGGGTTTATAGCGTTTTCGTATATATATATATATACACACATGACTTTCCTATATATAATTGGTTTACGTATATAATTCTCAGCCATATAAAGAAGCCTCAACCTTAATTCCTATATGTGAAAGCCTATATATAAATTGATAGTACTTAATAGTATATTTGTAACAAAAGGAAGATATTTCTTTTTTCCAAAAACGAGATCATAATTTTACATTGAAGATTAAAATTTTAAATTAGAATATAATGTTTCTCTCCCAAAAAAAAATGCTTTATATTAAGAATGATATTAAGAAAATGATGAAAAAAAATAAGAAAATAAAAAATTCGTATTGTATACTCTAACCAATATTATAGGGTCTAATCTTATCCCACACCTAAGTAGAAAATAGTCATTAAGTGAAACGCACTCAGTAAAAGTCTTCCAACAAAAGACTTGTGGGTTTTCAAGAGACAATTTGCATTCATATATATATATATGCATTCCTATATATAGTTTTCCAGCATCCACAAAATAAACCCCTTTCAGAATCCAATTCAACCAAAACCTTCCTTGTTAAAACCCCATCTTCAATTCATTAACCTCAAAATCCTAACTATGAACCAACCTCCACAAGTACTTCACACTAGGCCCGTGCTTTTAATCCCCAGCAATTTATGTATCCACCGCCTTAGGCTGTATAGCTGCCTCAGGCAATGCTCGTCTCACAGCCTTCTCTGCCCACATATGGTCCTCAAAGCATACCGCAAAAGTACCGAAGTGATCCGTCGATACTGGGAATTTCCCCGGAAATTCATCAGCCAACTGGTGCTATACAGGGAAACCCCATTCCAGATCTTGGCACTCTTCGTGAAGGTTGGAAATCTGGGTTATTTGATTGCTTCCAAAACCCAAGCAATGGAAATTATCATACAATTTATATCTCTTTATACATTTGTATACATATAGGAAAAAAATTATTTAATAAAAATATATAAATTTTTAATTTACAGATCATAGCTAATAATTTATTATCAATGATATTTTTTTCATTGATAATAATTTAAGTGACAAAGCTATCTTTTTATTATTAGATACTATTTACAAATTAAAAACTTGTAGATATTAGCACATATGCAGACTGCATATATATATATATAATGTTTATTAATTAGTTTCAAAATTAAATATTTTAGAGATTCGAACAACAATCTTTAACACTGTCATTAATTTTTCAATATAAAACAAATATATCTTTCCAATGGATCAAAATTATTATATATAAATTAAGTGAGGTTCTTATCTGGATATTTTGACAAAAATATCACTACTAGAAAATAGGGTCAGAAATGATGGTGAAAAACTGACGACTTAAGTATTTACACGACGGACACAAAATCGTTGTCTAATTAGGTATCGTCGATACTCATAAAACATAAACGATGGTTAAAAACCGAAGTCTAAAACTTATTACGTCGAGTAGTTCATACATATCATCGAGTTTAATACATATCATCGAGTTTCATACATATCATCGGGTTTAATATATATCATGAGATAGTTCATACAATTTCCGATTATATACACAATATACAAATTAACAACCAACTTAACAAATATATTCAATATTCAATATTTGAACTTTCTAATGAACGAGTTAGGTTCGTCATATACAAATTAACAACCAAATGAATACAATATATTCAATATTCAAATTTTTCAATGCACAGATTCAAACATTTTCATGGAATAATGCATTCACAATTTGTTAAAAACAATGTAAATAGATTGTCGAGTACTAACCTTAAAGTTTTTGGGTTAAAAATCACAAATATTCTGTGAAATGAAGAAGTAATTTGACCACAATGGAGAAGATGAGGAACAGAGGCGGGTGCTTTAGGGTTTCTAAAGAAGTGAGGGAAAATGAGAAAGGAAGAAGCGTGTAAAAAACAAAATATGGAGTTAAAAACGACAAACAAAAGCTAGGCCCGTCGTCATTACTCAGATAACAATGCTACAAAACGTTGGTTTTGTAATGGAACAGTCGTGTTTTTTTTTTTTTTTTTTTTACCCAGGAAGGGGTAAAAACGACGGTTCCATTACAAACCGTCGTTTTTACCCAAATAAGACGACTATTTTGCAATGAAACCGTCGTTTTTACTCCAAACGACACTGTTTTGTGTAAACACAATGATTTTGTCTACGGAACCGTTTGGAACCGTTGTATATAGCCTACAACAAGTGGCATCCACGTGTCTTTTGACATTATAAACAACAGTTTTTGTAGAAAACCGTTGTCGATAACATAGACTAAAAACGATCCCTACGGGAACCGTCGTAGATAGCCTACAACCAAGATACGTGGATGCCACGTGTCTTGGGGCATTAAAAACGACAGTTTCAGTAAGTAACCGTCGTTTATAACCTACAACAACGACAGTTCTTCCTAAACCTTCGTTTATATTTTTTTTATACGATGGACCGTCGTTATTATTGCTCCCACAAATTAATAACCATCGTTTTAATGTATCAACGACAGTTACTCCCCGAAAACCGACGTTAATATAGAATTTTAACCGTCTTATATGATCTCTTTTTGTAGTAGTGTATATTGAAGTCCAAGATCAAAGCTACGACTGGTACTAATTAACAGCTCACCGGTTCAGGATCTTCGATGGAATTTATATATATATATATATATATATAAAGAGAG
>QANX01001957.1:0-40343 GCA_003254975.1 Ochetophila trinervis | reverse complement strand
ATAATAATAAGTTAATTATTAAAATAATGATACGTATATAAACGGTAGATATGATAGTAAACAAAGTGGTTCATGTAGCATTACTTATAAAAAATAGACATCAACACCACAAATCGTTAATTTCCATCAAATAAAGTCTATTAAATGGCACGTGCTTATCATGTGACATTCTATTTCAGGGGAAAAAATAGTTTAGAAATAAATTAATTTTTGTAGTGGTGACCCTTGAACTACTAGGTTGCTTGTACTTTGTCCCATGTGCTATCATAATTGTACGAAATCTCCTCAAACTACAAAAAATTAGGCACCAACGTCCTAAATCATTAATTCCGTTAAATAAAACTTGTTAAATGTTACATGCTCATCACATGAGCTTCTATTTTAGGGCCAAAATATTTAGAGAGGAATTAAAAAGGAAAAAGCATTTGGACTAATTCATTTATGGTAGCCATTAGGATTGATTCAGCTCCAATGTAGAAGAAATCTTGTTATGAACTTATGAAACTGTTTTACTTGTTCTTTTTCTTAATTTACTGGAAAAATCAATCATGTTTGACATATTTTATGTGAATATATGTGTACTTCGGCTAAGGTTTAATCGTGGATTTCAAAATCTGATTTTTATAGAAAATGTGATGATTTGATTAAATACTTGTTGGTTAGTGTTTGCACGTGGTTTTAAAACCAATATATGCAATTAAATGGATGAAATATCTTAAAATTGTCCCCTAGGTTGTATTGGACTTAAAGAGACAAAGCCAAAGCGACCAGTTTGGCAAAAAATTATGGCTAGAATCGTAATATTTTACCGAGCAAACCGGATCACATGGTCCAATTTAGTGGAAATAGGTCAACATGCAGCCCATCTCAAGGTAGGAGATGACCTTAACATGCATTTTATAGGCCTTATTTGACGTAATTAACAAGTTGGGTTGCTAGTGCCTATTTTTCATAGTTTGAGGGAATTTTATGCAATTAAGCGTATTTTTCATAGTTTGAGGAAATTTTATGCAATTATGATAGTACATGAGGTAAAATACAAACAACCCATTAATTCAAGAGGCACTGCAATTAAAATTAATTTATTTCTGACTATTTGCTTTTAAATTAGAGCTCACGTGATAAGCATGTTACATTTAACATGTTTTATTTCATGGAATTAACGATTTAAGATATTAATGCCTACTTTTCCATAGGTCCACAAGGGGGAGTGTTCAAGCAAATATTGTAGTACAGTAGATAAAGTGTGAGCGATCTAATAGTTCAAAAAATACTATTGCAAAAAAGCATGATAATTTTAACATTCAAACTTTTATATCAACTAGCATCTATTCAAAAGTTGAAATTTTAAAATATTTGGCTTGTATATGCATTCCTATACGAGATTCACTAACTATATAACTATATATATATATATATATATATGGTTTTAGTAGTATATAAAATTTAGACCTATTTTAAGCTATTAATAAATTTTAAAATCTTATTTCTCAAACGATTCAAAAGCTAATAAAAAAAATTGATAAATTATTAGGTTGACCTATATTCACTATATATATATATATCAGTTTTTTCTACAATAAAAATATTTTTATATTTTAAAATAGTAATAAAAACATGTTTATAAAATGTAGATTTAATATAGATTGTTAGATTGAGACCAACGTTCCAGATGGCTTTAAAAAATTAATTAAAAATGTTTTATTTTATTTTATTTTTAATTTTAAAATTCTAATAAAAAAAACCATTTAATGGTGATCATTTAAAAATATCTCAATAGTTAATATTCCAAGATCAAGTCCACTTTTTATAACATATTTTAATCCATATTGTATAATGGGAAATTTTTGTAGTGAAATCTTCACGTGAAACTCCAAAAAAATATTACACATTAAGAATTCAAATATTACTGGTTAATAATAATAAAATTTATTATGAACAATATTATTTATTATAAATAAAATATTATTAATTATAGACTAAATATTATTATAAAAAATATATTATAATAATATTATTTATTATGAATAATGTCGTAGGTATAAATTAAATGTTATTTATTATTGATCAAATAATACTAAATATAAATATATATATATATATGTGTGTTGAATAGTTTCACTATAGAAATATTTTATTATATATATTTATTGATCTTTTAAAAATTACTTTTCACTTATAAACCATTAAAGTGCCAGAGTTATGTTTTCCTCGATTATGTATCTTCTAACTTCGAATGAGAAATTATAGTAAATTGACAAGTGTCAATTTCCACATTTTACAGGCATATAGCACGCTATAGACTATGAGTCTCACAAAAAAGCTAGTTTTTTCCCGTGTGAATAGTACTATCATATATATGCTTATCTTGTAATTAAGTTGTGAGAAATCTATACGGCAATCCTAAAGGTATGCTTGGAAAAATATTTTGTTATCTTCTATTGTACGTTTTGTCAAAATTTATTTATTTAAATTCTATTTATTAAGTTTTTATGTTAAAATATTTAAATTAAAATTTTAAAAAATATGTGAGTTTGTGTGTATTAATTTAAATTTTGTATCCATGACGTATAATATTGTGTCCATGTTAAAAATTATTTATTTAAATTTGATTTATTAATTTTTTCATATTAAAATATATAAATCAAAATTCTGAAAAATACATATAAATTTTTATTATATTATATGATGCTGTATTAAAATTTGCTAAATCTACTAAAAGTGTCTTGGGGTAATTTTTTTTTTAACTGCTAAAAGATAATAATTAATCAAGTCTTATATATGTATAAAATGACACTTAAAACATAAAATAAAATAAAAAGTGGAATAGTACTAGATTTTATATGTGGAAAAAAAGAAAAGAATACTATTGTTTATGTGAATGACAAAAGGGAAGAGGGAATTAGTGGGACATGGCCACTTTATAGTCTCCATAATATTTAAGAGTTTTGGAGGGAAAAGCAAGAATTCAGAGGTCCGTATATTTAAAATGTGTATATATATATACACATAAATATAAATACAAATATATATATGAAAATTAAAAGGAAATTATGTATAAGTGGAGGAAACAAAAAAGGAAAAAAAAGAAAAGAAACGACAATATCGTCGGTGGTGAGAACCCTGGCCAACCAACAAAGCATGATGGGTTTGGGTTGGATTAGGAGTCTATCAATCCCCATAAACAAAGTGGCGGTGAAAGGCCTCCTTCCATTTCAACATTCCAGTTTTTTATTGTAACCCTAATTTTGGCACTGCCTTCCCATGCCAAGACATTCTTGGCCCCAACTGCCTCTTATTCTTCTTCGTTCGCACACTTCCCCAAAAAAATTTAAATATTTGCTTTTTCAAATATTCAATAATGATTCATTATTCACGGAAGGAAATTTAAAAAAAAAAAACCACTAAAGCAATGGATCAAAAAGAATGATAGAAGGAAGAAAAATGGGGGCCATAACTTTTATCTTTGTTTTCTGTTTGAAATTCAAACAGTAATCTAACCATGTTATTGTCGCTTTATGTTTGAAATATACTAACTTGACACTTCATCTTTTAAATTTTTAGCTTTAAAAGATTAATTGAGATGATACCATTTTAAAACGTCCAATTTTCATATCAAAATTCTCTCACGTACTTACTCATTGTAATGATATATATTTTCAAACAATTTCTTAATTTGTACTCTTAAGCTTGGTCCAATGATCGATAAAATCACCAAGAATTAATATATAAAATTTTCAAGTTCTAAGTTGGGTCAAGCTATCTAGGTGAAGTTCTCATTCCATTTAAATTTAAATTCGTCAAAAACATTCTAATTAAGATGACAAAGAATACGAACAAGGAATAATAGGCAGAAAATCAAATAGGCAATTATATAAGATATTATATACTCATGATACATGTAGATTTTTTAAAACTAATTCTTAGCTGGCTTCCAATATTTGTATATGTAGCTATGTTATACACTAATCTAATAGCCCTTTAAGGTCAAAAATAAAATTACCACTAAAAACCCACTAATCATAATCAGAGAGGTTACAAGTCAACCTTATATATTAAAGTAAAATATATAATCGATCATAAATTTTCACACAAACAAGGAATTAGAGGGAGAGTTGATGGATAATTTTCAAAAAAGTTTTTCTTTATGAGAAAGAAGGAATGATTTTTCTTTCATGTCAGTTGAATTTTATGCAAAGGGGAACAATGGCTTAACCTAGATGTCCAGGGACCCAAAACCCTTACCAAAATGTTTGATCCATGTCTCCTCTTTCTCTCCCTTTCAAGCATGCACACCCACACCCTTTAAATGTATGTTATCTTCTCTGTTTTGTGGGCTTCTATTTCATTGACCCTTCATTTGGATTTTATAACACATTTCTTCTGGTGGTCCTCATCATTTCCTAAGTCTCTGTTTTAAGCTGTTTCTTTTTCTTTTTTTTTTTTAAAAAAAATTAGCTTAAAAAAATGTTGTTATGTGATCATGATGTGGACATGTTTTCATGTCACAACCATTCAATTGCTACACTTATACACTGTTTGGGATTTGGGATTGGGAGCCCGAAAATTGACTGTTAAAATATCAAAAATTGATTTTACAAGAATATATACTCTCATACACTTTTTCATATTTTGATTTTAGCTTGTTTAATTGACTATCATTAAAAAACCAATGTTTATTAATAAATTAATTTTTACGTTTGTCTTTAATAGATTAATTTTTTCTTCCTTTCATATTGATATGGTGAATAAAAAAATACTGTGTTTTGTCCCAAAAACAAATATTCGGTTAGTCAAATATTCAATAACGTTACCTATATTAATAATAATAAAAATGAACTTTACACTATTTTGACTTATAATGCTATTTAAAAAAAACTAATAATACTATTAAAGATATGATATAATAAATTATTTTACAGTCATTGTATACAATTTTAACAATTAAACACATTTATTTACTAAATGATTAAATGCATATTATAAAATCTCTAATTATGTAGTTTAGATTTTTAGGGTAAGAATGTTTTAGTGCCATAGACTATGAGGAATAGATGGCTCAGTTGACTTCGTTTTTTGTAGACTATTCACTTTCAGATTTTTCACATTTTTCGTGAAGGAAACATAGTGGTTGATTTGTTTTTTAAAAAAGTTATTAATATTTCATCTTCACTGTGACTTTTTTGGCTTTCAGTTTATTATCTTTATGCTCATGGTGATGATTTATTGGAGAGCATGTCTTTTAGATTTTGTAGTTAAACTTGTTTCTCTCTTTGGCTGGTACTTTTTTTCCCTTTTAGAGTTTTTCCTTTGGGATTTTTACTCGGAAGGGTTTTAATGAGGCTAGCCGGATGGGTTCAGATGCTTTGTTGTTGTTGTCTGTGTTTTATAGGTTCTCTCTTTTTGTTATTGGTTGGGTTTTCTTCCTCTTGGGTGTTTTTTCTTGTAAGACATTTTTATTTTTCAATAAAACAACTTTTATGGCTGTTGGTTTCTTAAAGATGCCAACCTGGTAAGGATTTTTAGGTTTCCAGAGTAATATAAGTTACCTTTATGAGTAAATGCATATATATTATAATATATCTACCAATTTTGAAAATATCACTTTACCAAATACTTAATTAATATCTACTATAGCACACCTAAAACTAATTTCATAGAAGCTATAACTAACAATACCAAACCAAACCTTAACTCATTTTAATTAACTTATTTATTTCAGTTTTGACGGGAGGAGATGGATCATTAGATGCTAATAGTATTATCCATATGTACTATTTTTAATCTCTTATATATATATAATTAAGCTCATTATTCAATAATTCATACAAGTATCATTCTTGGGCTAGCTTTAATTAAAATTGATAACCCACTGTATTTGATATAGTTAAGCACTCGGACTAGGGATATATGGCAAGCAAATTCAAATTGAAATGATGGTTGGTGCAAAAATCTGATTGAGAAAAGGGACTTGTTTATAGTAAGAATATATATACTAATGAGATAATGGAAGACATTATGGTCCCATCAGTCGGAGCAATCTTTAATTTTTCACAATCTTTCTCTCTTAATATGATTACGTTCAAGATTAACAAAGATATGATTGTCAAGGAAATCAATAAAACCTTTAAAGAGTATATGTATTTATGTCATACAAATTATATATAATCAGACAACAAACATCTAAAATAAACTGGATTTGAGTCTAATGATTATCACTGCAAAATCAATATATTCCAATCCTTTGAAATTAGTCAATAATACAATAGGGAACCGCAATAACATATTCTGTGAAATATCCAAAAGTTTTAATTTTGACCAAGTTGACGTGTGAGTTCAAAAGTTGACTTTTGTATTGTTAAGTTTTGAATTTGACTTTATCACCGCTGAGTAGAGCTCATGGAACGAGCTCGTTGAATTCACAGTATGCATAGGAAATGAGCTTCGTTTCGGTTAGAGCTTGCCGAAAAATGGAGATCAGAGCTTGAGATAGGTAGGGTGGCTAGAAATTGGAAGCATTTGGTTATGGAAAATGGGCCAGCGTTCGCAGGGGAAGGGTCGGACTTTCTTCAAATCGAGATAAGAGAGAGAGAGAGAGAGAGAAAAGGATGATTGGTGGAAATAAAAATATTCATATAATAATAATTTTTAATATATATAAATCAGTTTTTATATAATTTAATAACAATAGAAAACTATTTTTTAATTGGAGGGGATTAAATTGACCAAAATATCTTTGGCATTCTGTTGACTTTCTGGCCACTCCCAGCGAACCCAAGTCATATAGAGGGTACAACCTTGATGCTTATTTCTCTAATTTCATTTGGGCTTGTAAACTGTTAGCTATAGTCATGTAATTAGAAAATCTCCAATTTTGGGCTAGGTTTCCATTGGGGTTGAATTTGATCCGTAAAGGGTTGATTTCAATTGCTAATGTTGATTCAATTAAGTTCTTAAAGGTTCATAGGAACTAACCTAAGGTCCAATGAAGCAATTTTTAGATTAAAATTTAGTTCTAGCAATCTTAGAGTTCTGGAAATAATATTAGGATTTTAAACACATACATATACTTCTGTGTAATTTTTGAAAGCCTAAATTATATTTTTGTAATGATTTAAGCTCTCGGGCTGAAGCAAAAGTTCAGTTCTAGTGCATGTTATTTTCTTGTGTGTGTGTGTATATATAAAATATATTTTGGGCATTTGATGGATTGCAATGTGAAGTTTGGTTTTTCCAATAAATTTGGTTGGTTGTGTTTATATATAAATAATATATTTACATAAATATTTATTGATTTGAGCTCAAATATATACATAAATATATAAATTTGAAGGTTTACTAAACTACTGTTGTTTTTAAAGATGAAGTGGGATTTGAAAACGTAGAATTTTACAAATATGGAATTTTATATATAAAAGATTTGTACATGGATCTTAAGAAAATTGGTTTCAAATTGTGGTGGTACGAGGATTTGGTTTTTACTGGTGTACCTTGCAATACTAGGTGATTTGCACGATATGCTATGGTAATTCTCTATTGCGGTCAAAAGGCGATGATGAAATCTTGCCACGGCACTAGTTAAATCTCTTAAGACACTGATGATCACTTAACACAATTGGTATAGCATATGGTACACAAATTTTCTTAAGAGATTTAGTAGTTCAACAATGATGGTTTTATAAATTTTGATAGCTTTGAATCTCTCAGAAGCAGCACATGTCTTATATCAGCCCATAAAAGATGCAGTCTTTAAAGATTGAGAGGCAGTCAATTATGGCAGATAGAGGCGCTGACCCTTCGAGAGCACATCCTCAGACACACCCAGACATGGATCGATCATCCAAGAAAGGCAGTTTCAACTAAGGATCATCTGGCAGTGGAGGTTTCAGAGGAGACAAATACAGTGTCCGAAGCATTTCAATTTAGAGGGGTGGTTGATCTTAGAGCTTTGGTTAGCAGTTGGTGAGCAGTGGCTATAATCACCTTCAGAGACCACAGTTTAGAGCTCGGTACCTTCCGAGGACTATGTTAAATTTTGGGTAATTCACATATTACGTGAAATACCCAAAATTTTGCTAAAGTTGACTAGATTTAACTGCGTTTGGATCCAAAAGTTAACATTTATTTAATCAAGCTTTGGCTTTGACTTTATCACCTTTGAATAGAGTTCATCGAATGAGTTTATGGACTGGCCGCATGCATTATTCCAAGCGACAATTTAATGGTCAACACCAATTATATTTATATCATTTACCAATTCGGTCCAAACCAATCAATAATTAGTTTTACATCATTATTAAATTATAGAAATTGATTAAATATATTATATTCAAACTTATTATTATATTCGTATTTTTATTTTAAAGTCCACCGATAACCTCTCGCTCTTTCTCTCTCGTTCCTCTCATTTCGGATTTATAGAAAACCCAACATTTTCCTCTGTGAACATTGGCTGATTTTTCACAGTCAAATTCTTCCCAATTTTGACCACCCAACCTATATTACTATTATCAAATCGAAGCCTACAATCACAAGAACCCATTGCCAGTAACCTCTTACCGTGAAACTGCAAAACACTGCTGAAAAATGCATAAATGCAGCAAGGTACCTCAAGCTCTGGTCTCCATTTTTCGGCAAGCTCCGGCCCAAAAAGGAGCTCATTTTCTCCTAATTCGGATCCCTGAGTTCACTTCCAAAATCTTTTCAGCTCAATCCTAGTCAGTTGAGCTTGTATGAACATATCAAAACTGATCGAAACTTTCCGCCCGCAGGCGGCAAACCAAAGTCAAATTAAGGATACCATCTTGATCCTTATTTCTTCAATTTCATTTTGGCATTTAAATTGTTAGCTATAGTCTTGAAATTGATGAGCTAAGTTCCAGTTAAAGTTGAAATTGGATTGTAATAGGTTTATTTCAATGGTTTTTTTTTTTTTTATGAATTCAATGGTTATTGTTGATTCAATTAAGTTCTTAAAGCTTCATAGGAGAGTAACCAAAGTCCAATTTCATGAGACTTGTGAATTAGGAAAAAAGAAATTTATTTTGGACATTTGACCGACCGGGCCAATGGGGCAATTACCAGAATTAAGAATTAGCTCTAGTAATCTTAGAGCTGTGGGGTTAATATTAGGATCCTAAGCACATACATATACCTCTATGTAATTTGTAGAAACATAAATTATATTTTTGTAATATTTTAGACACTAAGCTGTAGCAGAAAGTGACTTTGCAGATGAGCAAAAATGATTAACAAATCTGTAAGAGCTTGTTATATATATATATATATATATATGCACACATTAATAATTTATTATTTTTGATAAATCAATAAAAAAGAGTCATTAATAACTATTATTAATAATAAATTACATTTTCAAATTTTCAAATAGATTTTACAATAGTTTAATTGTACATATATGGATTTGAGCTCATACATATATATACATACATAAATATATAAATTTGATAATATTATTAAATTTTAAAGATGAAGTGGGATTTGAAAAGGCTTGTTATATAAAAAAATAATTACTAAACTAGTCCTTTTTTTTTTTATTACGCACATAAACTAGTACTTGATTGTCTCGCGATCGAAGTATGAAAAAGCAACTCATATTCTGCTTCTTGATTAAATTGTAGTGTGCAAAAAAATAAAAAATTGGTTAATCCACTAAATCGACCAATTTAATCAGATTTGATCGATTATTTTATAATACTTGAATTATATTGGTTTCAAAAATTAAAATTAAAAAATCAATTTAATTTAGATTAGTTTAAAAAAGAATAAACTGATCAAAACTAAATTGATTAAAATATAAATAACTAAAATATATATTAAAAACTAATTAATAGATTATTATATTTTTGTTTTATTTACTATTTATAATAGTTTGTATTATTTAGTTTAAAGAATTAGTTATAATTAATAAATTATTCTAACCAATTTTGTTTTATTTATTTTAATCTAAAAATATTTTTTTTTATTTTTCAAAATGCTGAGAAATTTAAATAAAAAATTTAGCTATTTTACATAAATAAAAAAGTCAAAATTCCAAATTTTAACTTCCTAGTATTTAAAATTCTAAAATTTACAAATCAAATTCAAAATTTATCATCCAATCCAATCCAAATATTATATTGAAATTAATGTTTAATTTAGTTTGGATTTGATTGAAATTACTAAACTGATTAATAATTAAATCGAATTAGTTATTGATAAAATAAATCGGATAAAAATTTCAGCCCCAAAAAGTGATTTAACAATACTAATTAAATTTATTATGCTCTACCAAAGGCATTTTTTTTTTCTAAAAAAACACTTACCTTTTCTAATGAAAAGAAAACACTTAATGTTTAATAATTATAAAGATATAAAAAAAAAGTGAATATTCAGTCTGTATTTGTAAATTTGATCTAATAGTAAAATTATTATTGAGAATACAATTTCAATTTCAATTTCAAATTAAATTTTTATCTGTATAAAATTCCCTCCAACAATTGTAATGAGTTATAATAATAATAATAATAATAATAATAATAATAATAATAATAAATTCGATCGTAATCAATGGTCATTTGGAAACCAATAAAATATGACAATTATTACTAGCACTTTATCGTCATTTCCTTTTGACAATTCAAAAAGAAAGGACTTCCAAGAAAATTTACCAACACACGTAAAGCTAGATCATCTTGACGTGGACTTAAAGATCAGCTTGAGAAAGAACAGCCGTTGCAATTTGCAAACATATATGTAATTATATTCACCAATATATATATAATTACATATGTGTATCCACACGATTTGTAAATGACTTAGTAATTAATTTATTAATATCAATTCGATTAATATAATTATAAATAAATTATTAATTGATTAATCTATTTAATTCAAAAATTATCACAGATAAAATAATACTGCATAAAAATTTAAAAAAAATAATGAAAAAATATATTATCATGTAAAAAATAATACAATAATATAAAAATAATAATATTTTATTAAAATATATTAAACATATCAAACTGCTAACACGAATATTAAATAAATATAGATAAATGTTAAAAATTTTAACACGATTAATAATTTTAAAATAATAAATTAATACGAAATACAACATATTAACACGGATTGTCATTTTTAATCTCAGTTGTTATTACACCATGGATTAGGTTTTTCTTAGCCATACTAATTTTTTATATTCGTTTATATATATATATATATATATAAAGTTTATTTAAGGTTGAAGATTAAAAATATATACTTGGCATTCTTATTTTTCCAAAATGACAAGTTGTTTAATTTCTGGTCCTTATTTTGGCCCAAAAACTTGTTCCCTTTCCTAATAAACACTATTTCTTTGACTAATTTCCCTTTCCTTATCTAGTTTTGCTTCAAATTGATGTCGATCATATAGTTTGAAGATTATTTAATCTTTGATGGCTTTAAGAGTGGCATTAGGGTTTCCTCGAAGGTTCTTGCAACACTGTCTTACAACATCCGTACAAAGTATAAAGTATAGCTTTTAGTTAATTCAATCAAAAAGCTTTTAGTTGATTCAATCAACAAAATTCCCATTTTAGAAAACCTCTTACAACTTTCTGTTACAAGTCAAGGTTGAACGAGTCAAAAACGAGTAAATATTAAAATCATTAAAATTCAAGTTGTACTGAGACCTAAATGTCAACATGTCACCTTCTACATAATTACATATTGATCCACTAAGTATTAATGGGGTCCCTTCTCCAAATTTTTATTGCAAATTTTAAACTTGCTTAAAAAAAATAATTAAATAAATGAGTAACATAGTAGTTTTAGCCTTTAAACCCAGTTATTTATTTGTGTTAAATTCTCTTTAATACGGTAATATTTTTTAAAATATAATTTATTTAGATAAAAATCATTACAATTAATTTAAATACTTAATACTTTTAAATTTATACAAAGTTATATTTTAGTCTAAGTGGATTAAATCTTATAAATTTTGTTAAATGTTGCATTTTAGTATTCTTTAATTTTTTTTTCTTTACAGATTTTCTAAAATATTAAAAAAAAATTCACCTAATCTTTTTCCAGCTAAAAACTTTTATATTATTTTAAATTGCTAAAATTTATTTCATCATAAAAATTTGTTTTATCCTGTACATCTTGTCATCGTGAAATTTTTTAATCCTAAAATATTTTTTCTTCTAAATTTTTTCATTTAAATTTTTTAATCCTAAACCACTAAAGTTTATTTTATCATAAAAATTTATTTCATCCTATATATTTTTATCATAAAAAATTTTTGTATCCTAAATTTTTTTTCATGATGATAAAATGTATAGGACCAAAAAATTTTCAAAATAAAAAATTATATTTAGCAATTTAGTATGAAATAAAAATTTTTAGATGGAAAAAAATATAGATGACCTTTTTTAATATTTCAAATATTTGGTAAAAAAAAATTAAAAAGTATTAAATTGCATAATGAATTCTGTTAGATATTGCGTAATTAGACAAAAATGTAATTTTTTTCTAAATCTGAGAATATTAAGTAATCAAATTAATTATAGTAATCACCATCTGAACAAATTAAGTTTTAAAAGTACTAAAATGCAATTAATTTTAATTTTTTTTAACAATACTTTATGTCTCCTTAAATTTTTAGTAGTGAGTTTTCCCCTATAAACATTAAAAATCGCCACATTATTCCTCAAAGTATATTGTTTTTGTATTACTTCATTAATTGATAATGGACATGTAAATAGATAATAGTAGTAAAAAATAATGTAAATATTATTCAGGGGACAAAAGTATTACATGAATTTATGATTGATTTTTTCTCTTTTAAATATTCGCTCAATTGGAATTAAGTCACACCCAAAACAAACAAAAAAACCTTAAAATTTGAAGTTCTTAAAGTTTGGGGCTAAAATACAAAGACCATTATTTTTTTATTTTATTTAAAAAAAAAAAGGCATTTACGTCTTAATTGTTTCTTAAGCTAAAATATATAGAAATAAAACTGTGTTCTTGCAGTTAAGCCCAATACTTTTCTAAATGAGGCAACCCGAGTTCAAAGTGGGGGTTATATAGGTTTAGGTTGGACAAAGTTTGGCCCAATCAATTTTAAGCTTGGACTGGACTCAATTTTTATGAGTTATAACTGCAAAAAACCTTTAGTACAACGTACACGCATCATTTTTTATCATTTTTATTAATTTTGTATAACTTAAATTTCAACATATATAATTACATGCAACATTATACAGTAATAAAGTAAAATATATAAATTTTATAAAATCTTTATTAAATACCCATTTAACATTATATTTATAATTTTAAAAATCTCATAATAATTGATTGGGCCTAACTTTGTCCAATGAATTTAATATATTTTTTTGTGATTTAAATAAGAAGAAAGTATTCTCTATTTGGACATGCATAAATTTACAAATTTTATAGAATTTATTGCTTTAGTTTTCAAAACAAAGATATTGTCCAATTTTCTGCACATGAAACAAAAATTTAATTCTATTTCAATTTTATTCCTTTTTTATGGTGTGAATTAATATATAATAGAGATTGAATTTTTATCAATTAAATTTTGTCCATCATTTGTTTGTGTTAGAGAGATGTATAATTATTATATTGTTGTGATAAGAGTCCTATCTCATCTCTATTTTTTAGTTTCCTTGCTTATCAGGTCTTGTATATATCTCCATATTGAGATATTGTTGTTATTTGTTCTTGGACTNTATTTTTTAGTTTCCTTGCTTATCAGGTCTTGTATATATCTCCATATTGAGATATTGTTGTTATTTTGTTCTTGGACTTGTATTTATATATGTAAATGTTTCTATTATGAATATATGAAAGTATAATATTTTTACGTTTACTCACATGGTATTACTCACATGGTATTAGAGCATTTGAGAGAGAAAATATGTCTTCCAACAATTCAACCTCATCTCTCCCTCAGATTAATCAAATCATCCTACCAAATTATGATTTTTCCTTGAGACTAGAACAAAATAACTATATGATTTGGAAAGCTTAAATTATGCCAGCCATAATAGGAGGTAAACTTGAAGGTTTTGTTACATATACTCTATGTGCTCTAAGTTCATAGTAGAAGGAAAAGATGCATCAAATAGCTCAAGGAAGGACGATTCAAGCAAATCAACATTGACACCCAATCCAGATTTTCAGCTGTAGCATAGATTAGATCAAGGATTATTAGCATGGATTTGTTCCTCTATAGCACCGTAGGTACATACACTACTATCTAAAGATGGAACCTCATTTAGATTTGTTGAATTTTTTAGACAGGTTATATCGTAGTCAATTTTGAGCAAGGTTAATGCAACTAAAACTTCAATTTCAATCCACCATGAAGGAAGGTCTTACCATTACTGCATATTACACCAAGCTAAAAGAAATTTATGATTCTTTAGCCATGGCCGGTCAAGAGGTAAGTATAGAAGATTTCATTATGTATCAGATCTAGGATTTACTGATAAAGTATGACGCAGTAATAGCAATCATCAATTCACAATGCTCTCCACTAAATATTGAAAAAGTATTGGATATTCTCCTAAGCCAAAAAATGTGTTTCCAATACATGATTTATGTTCAACAACCTTAAGCTCATGTTGCTGTTAGGAATTTTCAAAACAATAGGAGACAAAATGATTATGTTAGAGGAGGATACTACAATAGAAATCATGGTAGAGGTTTTCAATGATAAATAAATACTATACTGTCAACTTTGCAAAATGCCTGGCCATACTGTTATGTAGTGTTATTATAGGTTTGATAGGGATTTCGTACCACCCATTAATAAAAAAATTTCTTAGCAATATTCATCAAATCCTACAGTTTACTACATGTCTTCTAAGGTGTTCTCCAACCCTGAATTGCTTTTGGACAATGGGTCAACCAACCACATTACTGCTGACCCTTCAAATATCCAACAAAATTCAGAATACAATGGTCTTAACAAACAAGTTGTTAATTGGCAATGGTAAAGGTGTGCCCATCATAAACATACGTTCTTCTATTCTTAATATTTTTCCAAAAAATATTTAGCTCATTGATATGTTGAATGCCCATACTATCAAGAAAAAATTATTGAGCATTGCTAAAGTTACATCTGATAATAATGTGATTGTGGAATTTGATTCTCATTTTGTTTTTGTAAAAGATCCAACTTCGAATAGGCTCCTACTGTGCAGAGCACTTAAAGGTGGACTCTGCCGTATTATAGTGCCTTCTTTTTCCATTCTTCATCAACTATACATTTATTTTTTTCCAGTGCATCTGATTTGTTTAGGACTATTAATAAAGTTAGGAGTTATTATTTTAGATGTTTCAATTCTAGTTAGTATGACACTGATGTTTGGCATTTGCACCTTGGGCATCTTTCTTTTTCTAATGATATTATGGCTAATAACTGTTCTCATGTTAAAATTGCAAATTCTCGTGAATTTTGTTCTGTTTGTCCACTTGGTCCACAACATCGAGTTTTTGCACCTCCATCACAATCCACAAGCACACACCCACTTGAATTAGTATTCTTTGATGTTTGGGGTCCAACACCTGTCCTTTTCATAGAAGAGTACATGTATTATATACTATTTGAGGATGACAATTTTAGGTTTTCTTGGATTTATCCACTAAAACTAAAATCTAAAGTCGAACATACCTTTCTAAAATTTAAAACAGTAATAGAAAATCTTTTTCAAAGACAATTAAAAGTTTTTCAATCTGATTGGGGAGGAAAATGTTGAGTTTTGCAACCTATTTTAGAAAATTTTGGGATTAAATTTCAGCATATTTGTCTACGTACACAATCAAAATGGTAAAATTAAGCGCAAGCACAGACATATTACAGTTGAAGCTTTATTTTGCTTGCCCGCAGCAATGTTCCAATGACACATTGGTGGGATGCATGTCTAACTGCTACCTTCTTAATAAATAGGATGTCAACACAAGTTTTGAAAAATAAATCCCTCTATCAAATGTTATTCAATAAAAATTTTGACTTTAATTTTTTAAATTGTTTTGGGTGTGCATGTTCTCCATTTATTAGACCATATAATAAATAAATAAAATTATTTTTATTTTAAACAGTGTGTTTTTCTAGGTGACAGTCCATATCATAAAAGGCTATAAATGCAAAAGTCTAAAATCAGAAAAAAATTTATCACACCAAATGCTGTTTTTAATGAAACAAATTTTCCATACTCTGTAGTACGAATTGTGACTCCTACATTTGATGCTACTATTTCTACTATCACTCCTATTAACTCTCTTGCTAGTTCTTTTTCTTTATTTTCTACAGATTCATCTCTTTACATAACGTTTCACATAGTATACCTCTTAAAAATCCTACACAACAACAAACTGGAATGCAAATCCCCAATCCAATATTATATACCCCAACCGATTCCTATGCGCCCATAGTTGCTTCCCAATAGATTCCTAATTCAGGAACCCACCAATAGTCTTCCACATGCCCAACACTTACCTCCAAGTTGACCCACTTCCTTCCCATTTAAGTCAGCTAGCAATTTTATTAAAGCTTGGAATCCTATTTCTACATAGGAGCATTCTTCAATCACCACCAAGTGGGTCCCATGCAATTTCAAAGCTTTCCAATGATACAATTGCCTCTCCTCCATCACAACCTTTACGTCCAGATCTCTCATCGACGCCACATGCCAATACTCACCCTATGACAACAAGAGAAAAAGCTAGCATTCATAAGAAGAAAGCTTACATATGCCAAACTCAGTTGGACACCATTGAGCCTACTTCTGTCAAACATGCTTTTTCTCATCCCACGTGGACTGTAGCTATGCATAATGAAATGAATGCTCTTCTTTGTAACAAGACCTAGTCACTTGTACCTTATACCCATGATATGAATGTTTTCGGTAATAAATGGGTTTTTAAAATAAAAAAGAACTCATATGGCTCAATAAATAAATTTAAAACTCGGTTGGTTGCAAATGGAGTTTCATCAAACTCCTGCCATTGATTACAAGGAGACGTTAAGCCCATTCATTAAACCTGCAACAATTTGACTGGTGTTTTCTTTGGAAATCATTAATAAATGGTATATTTGTCAGGCTGACATCAATAATGCCTTCCTGAGATTGAAAATTAGAAAAACTGATGTATATGCATCAACCTGCATGCTTAATTAGTTATCAGTGTTTGTCTTTTGCACATGTCATTATATGGTTGAAACAATCCCTACAAGCTTGGTATGATCAGCTTAAATCAACTTTATGTACCTGGGGTTTCAAGCGATCCGTGATGGATGTATCATTATTTACTATGAAAATATACCGTGATGTGTTTTGGGCTTTTGTATATGTTGATGATATAGTCATTACATGCTCTAACTTTAAACATATTGATGATAGGTTTATTCAACGACTTCATTTTGAATTATCTCTTAAGGATTTAGGACAACTTTCCTACTTTCTAGGAATTAAGGTTTCCGAAGAGACTTCCAGACTTCATTTAACTCAAACAAAATATATACATGATCTTCTCATTAAATTGATATGTTGGATAGTAAGCAGACTCCAACGCCTGTCATCACCACTATCAGTTTGAGTAAATACACGGGTAAAGCTCTTTCTAATCCTCTTCTTTATAGTTAGACTATTGGTGCCTTGATGTACATTCTATTAACTATACCATAATTGAGCTTTATTGTCAATCATCTTAGTCAATTCATGCAATAACCGAAGAAAACTCATTGGGTTGTTTGTAAACTGGTTCTGCATTATTTAAAAGAGACCATGAATGTTGGTCTTCATATTCAACCTTCCACTTATTCTTTTATTCATGGGTACATTGATGCTAATTGGGCATCTGATGTTGACGACATGCGGTCTATAGGTGGATATTGTATATATTTTAGAGATAATTTAGTTTCTTGATCTTCTAGCAACATGTTGTGGCGAGATCTAGCACTAAATCTGAATATGTGAAACTAGTATGGATTCAAGGTTTGCTAAATGAGTAGACTATTCCCGTTCTATGGTATGACAATACAAGTGCTGGTAACCTTGCATCTAACCCAATTTTTCATGCCCAAACTAAACATAAAGGAAGTTGATGTTTCATTTTGTCCCTGATAAAGCAATTTCACGAGTTTTGGAAGTTCGATATATTCCTATAGATATCAGGGTACAAACATCTTCACAAAGATTTTACCACCTAATGTTTTCAAACCTTTAGAAGCAAACTACATGTGTGTCATCCCCATCTAGTTTGAGAGGGGATGTATAAAGAGATGTGATAATTATTATATCATTGTGATAAAGAGTCCTATCTCATCTCTATATATATCTGTATTTTTTAGTTACCTTGCTTATCAGGTCCTTGTACATATCTCCATATTGTATTTTGTTATCCTATTCTTGGATTTGTATTTATATGTATAACTGCTTCTATTATGAATATATAAAATATAATATTTTTACATTTACTCACAATTTGCATGGGTAAACTACTAACAAATGGAAGAAAAGTTTTATTTGTCATCGCTAGTGGTAAATCACTAGTAAGACCTACATACTATGTTACAAATTAAATGAGTACCATTAAAATACAATTAAATATCTTCAATTAAAATCTACATCATAATCTACAGTCCCCTAATTAGCAAAATTCCATATGAAATAGATAAGTTTTTTTTTAAAAAAAGATAAGCAAGCAATTGTATCTATAAAAGAATAACTATATTTTTAGCAAAAACAGAATAATTATATTTGAGTCTTAAATACAAGAAAATGGCTTCAAGAAAAAAAAAAAAATATATATATATATATAAAATAAAGTAAAAATTAATTGGAAGAGGAAATTTTTTAAAAAACTAAATGTTATGCTTATTTTACTTCTCAAATTATTTGCAACAACCGAAAAATAGCCCATGGAAAAGAAAAATGTTATCTAGTAAAAAAAAAATTCTTTAATTTAAAAATAAAAATAAAAGAAAAATTTAATAAAGGCTCAATTAATAAAAGTGATATTAATATGTTTGCACTCTAAATTTTATTGGAATTGGCACGTTGCACATTAATTTTTTATTTTGCATTTTGTATTTTGAACTAACAAAAATTTAGTACCGTGGATCATTTTTTTACTTTTACTCACGGAATTGGTCATGCTGCACACGTAATCTTATTTGAAGGGCAAAATCGTTCATTTACTGTTGAAAAATAAATAGAAAGTGCAAAGTGCCAGAAATAAATTTAGGATGCAACATGCTAATTCCAATAAAGTTTGGATTACAAATTTACCAATACTTTCATCCAATAATATACCATATTTTGTGTGTGTACATATATAAAAGACAAAAATTTTAGTCTCAAAATACATGTCGGTGTCATGACAAATACTAGGGGCAAATTTCATAATATACCTCCCAATAATTAGTATAATTTCAATGTATACCCATACAATTTTGACAATTTAAAAATACCTTTAAAAAATTAATAGCTGTCTAAAATTATTTTTTTCTCTCTTATATGACGTAAAAAAGACTAAAATCTTCTTAAATAAAGGTTTTAATGCACTTTAATACGTTTTAAAATTGAATTTGTTTACATAGGGATCTCTATAATTAATTTGTGTAATTGGTACTCTATAATTTTAAAAAAATTGCACTTTTATCCAATTTAGTTAAAATTGACAGATTCCATCAACTTGAAATCACATGACCTTCAAAATTGATTTTTTCATTTTTTTATTGTACCAAAAATTAAAAAATTAGAAAACATGAAAGAAAAGTTTGAAATTCATTTATTAATTTTTTTTTAGTTTTTAGTACTAGTAAAAAAGAAAAAACTCAACTTTGAAGGTCAGGTCACGTGTTATATCTCTAAATTAACAGAATATGTCAATTTTAATTAAATTTGATAAATATGCAATTTTTTTCAAATTATAAAGTATCAATTGCAAAAATTAATTGTAAAAATTTTAGTATGAAAAAATTCAATTTTAAAATATACTAAAGTGCATTTAAACTTTAAATAAAATTATATTTTTATTTATTTATTGAAATCTCATTTTCTCTCCCTTCCTTTCTCAATCTCTTTCTTAAATAATTTTTTTTTCTTTCAGTTTTTTTAAATTTCATTCTCTCTCCTCTACTTTTTTTTTCTCTCTCACTTTCTCTCCCCTCCTTCTCCTTCACTCTCTCTTGTTTTTTTTTCTCTCTCTTCTTTGTTTTTCACCTTTCTTTCTCTTTCTTTTTTACTTTTTTTTTTACTGATTTTTTTTTCTTTTTTCTCTTCTTCTCTTTATTCCTTCTCTTGTCCTTTCATTTTTTTTTGTTTCTTCTCCTTCCCATCCCCTCACTGAAATATGATCTCTATTTATTTTTTCTTTTTGTTTTTTGTCAATGTCTTTCTTCTCATTCTTTCTTTACCATGTTATAATTTTTTTTTTTATCTTTTCCTCTATTTTTTTCTCTATCTTTTTATGGTTTTTTTTTCTTTCTCTCTCCGAATCTCCTTTTGTTTTTTTTTTCACCCTTGCTTCCCATTAATAGATAAAAAAAAATGAAAAAGAAAAATAGAGAGAAAAAAAAGAGGAGAGAAAAGAAAAGAAAAAAAATAAAAAGAGAGTAAGAGAGAGAAGAAGTTGTGAGAGAGGGGAGAGTGGGAGGAGAGAGAAAGAAAGAGCATGAGAGAGAGGGATGAGAGAAACATAGAGAGTGAGGGAAAGAGAGATCTACAAAACTCAACAAAAAAAGAGAGGGAAAGAAAAAAATAAAAAAGAGAGTTAGAGAGAGGAGAGAGCATGAGAGAGGGAAGATAGAGAAAGAGAGAGAGAGAGCATGAGGGAGAGGGAAGAAAGAGAAAGTGAGAAAGAGAGAGAGAGAGGAGAGAAAGAGAGGGAGGGAGGAGAGAGAAAGTGAAATCAATTAGTATTTTATTATTTAAAAAAAATTTATTTATTTTATAAATATAGGTTAAAAGATCAATATACTTATATGTTGTAAAAGTTTAATAAAATTTTATATGTTGTTAAGTTTAATAGAATTTTAATTATGGTGAGAATAATTTATGAAATATACAAAACTATATAAGCTGATTTAGAATTATATTAAACATGATGAGATGTTTCTGAAATTTGTCCAAAAAGCTTAGTTGCATAAATTATCTCGAAGTACATGTATCCAAGTATCACTAACTCAATTAACACGGGCAACAAAGGCATAATGCAAAGCTATGCAGGGTATTTAAAACCACAACCAATGTTCAAATTGTTAAATAATTTATTTTTAATTATTTCAAGTTCATTAGAATACATAAATTAATTTTGTTTAACTTTTTATTTGTATTGCAGAGAGTAAAACCAAATGATGTAGCAACATCAACACAAGTATAATGAACTCTAACTATCACTGTGATTATTTTTTATTATCAATAACGAACTCTAACTACCATTGCGATTATTTTGTATTATCAACTTTTTTAAAATTTACACGTGTTTTATTTATGCTATCAGATTAATATGTCATCAAATATACAAAAAAAAAAAAAAAAGAGTTATCCCTTCTAATGGCAAATTGGTGCACCTAAAGTCATACTAAAATTTATTTGTAGTTATGACAAAAAGTAGATATGTATTTTAATGTTTTAAGACAAATTTATTTTGTAAATTTTATTGCTGAATTAACTAATATTTTAATATTTTAGATTAATGTATAGCTGGCTGATTAAGTCAATTTTGTGTGTGTAATATATATTAATATCATACTAAGATATGGGCAAGTGAATGTATACTACCATATTAGGGTGACATTAATTGGGCTTATTATATACATGTATTTTAGGATAATTTTTACAATTTAATACTTGTTCAGAATTTGCAAAATTTTACATAGTATTTTGAAATATAAAATTTTATATACAAAATCTGGTCTATACATAGTATTTTGAAATATAAAATTTTATATACAAAATCTGGTCTATAATCTCGTAAAAATATTGACACACTCTCCAAAATTTATTAAAATTAATACTTTTTACTTTATTTTTTTAAAAACTATACAGCTTATATTTATTTCTTTTAACAATAAGTGGATTATTTTGCCATTCAAATACATGACTAGTTCCCAAGAAAAATAAACAAAGAATGTACAGTTACAAAACTTTTGTTAGTTGAAAGTAAAAAGAAAAAAAAGAAAAAAGAAATTAAATTGTAACATGTCAATTCTCATAAATTCACTACTAATATCCCGTAATAAAATCTTATGTACTAAACTGTAGAATGCCAGATCAGTCAGGACCTCCCAAAACAAAGGTGTTTCTTTTTTCAATTTCTTCTAGGTATACGTCAAATTTTGAATTTATTCTAGAATTTTACGAAGAAAATAATAATTAATAAATAAAAGAGACAATTTTTTTTGGTATTATTTATTTATTTATTTATTTTGAGTAATTGTGATTGGTTTTGTATGTGAGATCGGAGATCCACCTGAAATTGTAGTAGAAATGCATTCAGATCTTCCCCTTCCCTCATAGAATCTAAATTTACCGTTTCTGATCCAAAATTCCATCTTCCTTTCTCAGATCTCTCATTTGCTTCACTGATAATCAAAACCCAAATCAGCGAATTATAAATTTTGAAGCAGACAAAGAGGAAGAAGAATGTATATGGCATATGGATGGCCACAGGTCATCCCACTCGTGCAGGGTCTTTGCCCTTCTTCCCAGAAGGTCATATACCTCAAGGTCATCAATCGCCTACTACTCGTCGTCTCCCCCTATCACCTCGAGCTCTGGAGCTCTGCCCAGGTACACTCCATTTGTGAGTACATCCATATGTATATATGTGTATGCTATATGCAAGTGTGTAAATTGTGGGTGCTTGAGTAATTTGAGTTATTTTTTATATTTTATATTTTTTTGTGTGTATTGGGTATGTGGGAATGCATTCATTCTTGGTCACTTGAGATGGGGTTTTCAGTAAATGTGGGTTCTGCGGATTGGGGTATTCTGAATTGGCGGTTTGATGTGGGTTTGTTTATTCTTATGTGTTTTGGGGAGATGGGTTTTAGTGAATGTTTGCTATTATGCTTGTTTTAATTTTGAGTATGGTGGGTTTGGTGCAAATTATTTGCAGGGTTGACTTCTCTTTTTCTTTTTGTCATTGCTGTTATGCAGCATAAAGTGAGATTGGGAAAGTACATGAGGGATTCGGATTCATTGCATAGAGAAGGAGAGAATATGCAAGCTGTGTGGAGTCCTGATGCCAAATTGATCGCCATTCTTGTAAGTGATTCCATTGGTTTCGCATTGAATCAGTTGTTTGCTGTATCAGTGTATTTTTTTGGGGATGAATACTTTGTTATTCAATCTCAAATATGTATATTTATTTGCTTGCATTCACATATTTTTCTTAATTATATGCATATTTATGCATTTTTTTTTTATACATTTACACATATATATGTACTGTTTTGTGTTTATTTTATATGTATGTACGAAACCTTAACTTCTAGCGATTTCTAAGTGCTTCACTGTGTGTATTGTATTGTAAAGGCTAGAAGTAAATTTGTGTTGCACTATTCTATGGACCTGTAGCCATGCCATTTAGTATAAGCAACAATAGAGAGAAACTAAAGGAAACGTGTTCAACTTTAATTTAGTTATGAAATTCAGTCAGTGTAAGGCCAAGGAAACTGAAGCGCACATTACTTACACTGTCTCGGTCGTCATGAAGGACAAGCTGATCAGTGTTAATTTAGTTGTGGATTTCAATATTTATTTAATGCCTTAAGTTTCACCAGAATTAAAAAGTTATTTTTGGATTTAGAACTTGATTCTATTGGCGGATCCTCTCTTTTATCTGTTTATTAATTTTGCAACTGAACATTAATTCCATTCTCTTTCCAAGTAGTTTAGCTTGAGAAATTTGTAATAGATTTAAGCTTTTCTTATAAATTGAGCTCTAAAACTGTATTTAGATGTTTTTATCTGATGTTTGGGTATTTTTGTTGGGCAGACATCTTCTTTATATCTTCACATTTTTAAAGTCCAGTTTACGGAGAAAAAAATACAAATTGGGGGGAAGCAACCCTCTGGATTGTTTCTTGCTACTATATCTCTAGTTCTCAATGAGCAGGTGCCTTTCTTAGAAAAGAACTTAGCAGTGTAAGTAGCCTTCCAACTCTTTTTACCGTAATAAACTGTTTGATGTTAGTTTGAGTTTTTAGTTGCATCATTAGATCGATACTTTCGAGAGTTTTGAGAATAAATTTGGTATTTATGGGCTTCAGTATTTATAGCCATCTAACAATAACGAACCTGAAGCTTCTATGGAATTTAATATTAATGAAATGGAAATACTTGGAAGTGATTTTGAAAGTTTGTTCATAATAACTACGTGGAAATATCTGGGTCTGTTTGATATTCAGGATTGGACTATTTTATGTTTATCCCAATCACTTTTAAGTTTAACCCAATTTGATTGGCTTGACTTAAAAGTAGTCCACTCTAATCCAATTTGATTTAATAATCTAACTGTTTACATGCACTACCTGATTGAGATAAAAGTATAGCCATCAATCAGAAAATTGAAGTAGGATTTGCAAGAATATTCTTTTGAAGGATTTAATTTCCACACTTTCCTATGAAGCATGTTTGAAATTATACTCACCCATTCAAGAATACTTTACAATGAGCACAAATAAAAAACTTCTTTATCATTCAGATAAAAATAAATTGAAGTTCCTAGAATTTACACAATTAGGTCCAATCGATTAAATGGTGCTAAAGTAGATAATTTACTTTACTTTTATTTTATTATTATTATTATTATTATTATTTTTAGTGTATGTGTGTGAAGGGTAAGCAATATAGAAGAGGAAACATTAAAGATAAAGGTTGGTCTCTCCTCCACTTAATTCCCGAAATTTCTCCCTTAGGCCAAACACTAATTTGCCCTGTTATAATTATTTTTTAATTTAATTTTTGGTTTTGTAATAAAATTGTGTGATATATGGTAGCTCTGTTTTTCCGATGTTTATCTTACTAGTTATTTTAACTGTTGTAATCTTGATAGTTATTGTTGCAATGATCTCATGCCAGGAGCAATATTGTGAGTGATAGCAAACATATGCTTCTTGGACTTTCTGATGGATCATTATATAGTATCTCCTGGAAAGGGGAGGTAATAAATTTATAATTGGCATTAGCATTTTTGACTGTTTGTTCAATGCAACAAAGTTGTATTTTTGAATTATGTAGTTTATATTGTACATGCCGTTTGGATTAAGTGCTAAGGAGATATTGTATTTTCATGTGCAGTTCTATGGCACTTTCAAACTTGATTCCCCTCCACATGATAACAATGAAGTTATTCTATCACCACGTTCTCTAGATAATGGTATTTCTTCTAAAGGGTTTCCAGGATCTATGATTTCCAATCAAAATGTCTCCAGAAGCTCTGCCATTGTCCAGCTGGAATTCTACCATCCAATGAGGTTGCTATTTGTGCTATATTCTGATGGATGGCTCTTGTCATGTTCTGTAAGTAAGAGAGGTTTTAAGCAAGCTGAATCTATAAAAGCTGGAAAAAGGCTAGTTTGTGGTGATGCTGTATGTGTTTCTGTTGCTTCAGAGCAACAAATCCTTGCTGTTGGAACCAAAAAAGGGGTTGTCGAATTATATGACTTGGAAGAACCTGTATCACTTATTCACAGTGTGTCTTTGTTTGACTGGGGGTAAGTTGGGGATTTTAGTGGACCAAGGAGGTTAGAGTATTTTAATTGTTTTGAGTTTCACCTTAGCATGGCCACAAGTTTTAACAGCTTACCAAATATTTTTGGTTTTAGATCATGGATGGTAAATGTTTCGGTTGTTTGTTTGCAGATATTCAATGGATGATACTGGTGCTGTCAGTTGCATTGCATGGACACCTGATAATTCTGCTTTTGCAGTTGGATGGAAGTTAAGAGGACTTACTGTTTGGTCTGTCTCTGGCTGTCGTTTGATGTCAACAATCCGTCAAATCGGTTTAAGTTCTGCATCTTCTCCAATGACTAAGCCTAATCAAGAGTGTAAATATGAACCTTTAATGAGTGGCACATCAATGATGCAGTGGGATGAATATGGATATAGGCTTTATGCCATTGAGGAACAATCTTCAGAGAGAATTCTAGTATTTTCATTTGGCAAATGTTGCCTTAACAGAGGAGTTTCTGGCACAACATATGTCCGCCAAGTGATTTATGGTCATGATCGATTGCTTGTTGTGCAATCTGAAGATACTGACGAACTTAAAATGCTACATCTTAACCTTCCAGTTATGCTGTTGAAACACAAGCTTTTACATTATCCTCCATTTGATATTATTTCAAATGGTTCTCTCTGACAATTATTTGTTGTCCAGGTTTCATATATTTCCCAAAATTGGCCAGTTCAACATGTGGCAGCTAGCAAAGATGGAATGTACTTGGCAGCAGCTGGTATGCATGGGTTAATTATATACGACATACGTTTAAAGAAGTGGCGAGTGTTTGGTGATATTACACAAGAACAAAAAATTCAGTGTAAAGGTTTGCTATGGATGGGGAAGATTGTTGTTATCTGCAACTACATTGATTCTTCAAACACGTGAGATAATTTTTCATATTTATCTGCTATGGTAAATTCTATCAAGATTTGTCAAACATAATAGCCCTAGGAACTGCCGTTGTTGGTTGCTTTCCTCCCTTTGCATATTTGTTAGTTATGCTGTGTCTGTTTTGTCAATAGTTTCAGTCTTATCAATCCCATTAATGTGCAACCTGCATTAATATTTATTCATTTATTATTATTTCTTATCTTTTTTGCATTTAATGGTGCAAGACCAGATTTTTTATGAAGTTCATGCTAATATATCGTTGCAGGTATGAGTTACTTTTTTACCCAAGATATCACCTTGACCAGAGCTCACTGCTTTTCCGAAAACCATTGCATGCCAAACCAATAGTGATGGATGTTTATCAAGAGTACATATTAGTCACTTATTGCCCATTTGATGTACACATATTCCATGTGAAACAATTTGGTGAATTTACACCGTCTAGCACTCCAGATTTGCAGGTAAAAAAATACTTTCTGGTTTTCTCTTTAATATTCCAGTCAAATTCAGACAAAGTGTTGTTTGCGTTCTCATTTTAATGTGCACTCTATATGAGAATGCTTTAGGAAAATTTTTATTCTTCATTCATTTTAAGTGATAAAATGACAAACAGCTTTCTACAGTACGAGAACTCTCGATTATGACTGCAAAGAGCCATCCTGCATCCATGCGTTTCATTCCTGACCAGCTTCCAAGGGAGTGCATTTCAAACAATCATAACTCTAATTCTGATTTAGCGAGAGAGCCTGCAAGGTATTTCATGTGAATTATATATTGGATTACCTGCAGATACATGCCTCTAACAGATGCTTGGTTTACTAGGTGTTTGATATTGAGAGCTAATGGGGAGCTTTCACTTCTTGATTTGGATGATGGGCGTGAAATTGAACTCACTGACTCTGTTGAGTTGTTTTGGGTTACCTGTGGTCAATCAGAGGAGAAAACAAATCTAATTGAGGAAGTTTCCTGGTTAGATTATGGCCACCGAGGAATGCAGGTAATGAACTGTTAACCTTTACTATTATGCGCTGATATATTTCTGAGTTTCCAATGGCCTTGGTCATGGTCCAGCTCTACCTTCTGTTATATGTACTTTTCTGATATTTATTCTGGTTGGAAGTTTATTTTTACAGGTTTGGTATCCATCTCTGGGTGCTGACCCTTTTAAGCAGGAAGATTTCTTGCAGGTATGTATATATATGTTCAAGAATAAGGTTTCTTATGGCTGTTAGGCAGCTAGTGCTGGCCATGTTTTATGTAATTTATTCACAGCTCACTTGTTGTTTTACTGAATATTTAAAAGATTACTTGCTTCATTAGGGGTTCTTTTTATTCGTTAAAGTTTGTTTTGTCCTTTGTAGATTTTGCACGGTGTCATCTTATAATGTTAGTTTTAGGGTAAGTACAGTAAGGTCAAGCACGTACTTTCTCTTCAGCCTTCCTTTTCAGCCTATTTTAAGTGGTTTTTAACTTTTTATGCCATAGACTAGGTGGATGTATTTAATTGTTGTTATTATATTATTCTTGACAAAACATAAGCTTTTAAGAAGTGGGCTGACCTATGTATGTCAGGCAAACACGGCAGACAATTTAATACTCACCTCACGTGTTGGCCCTCCAATAATGAGACATAAATTAGTTTTACATGTGTCTGTAATATTTGAACATGAGACCAGTTAGATAATTAGGCTTCTATATTGTTGGTTAGTTACCACTTTTGCTAAAAGCATAAGCTGTTAGGAAGTGTGTCCAACTATATATGTATAATTTATATATACATATATATATATGTATGTATACAG
The DNA here is from genome assembly GCA_003254975.1 of Ochetophila trinervis. Lineage (NCBI taxonomy): Eukaryota > Viridiplantae > Streptophyta > Magnoliopsida > Rosales > Rhamnaceae > Ochetophila > Ochetophila trinervis. Next base: position 11,892 of record QANX01001957.1, on the reverse strand, counting down.
TCAGTTATGTAGATCAAACTAAGATGATATATAAAGTGGGCCCACTTCTGTATATAAATCAAACATAATATCAAAATTCGTAAATTGAAATAAAGTATGACTCCTAGTCTTCTTTAGTGCTTTCATTTCTTTTAATGGAAGGTTTATTTCATATTTAAAAAGAATTATCCCATTTCTGGAAACAAATAGTCATTACCTTGGATTATGAAGATATTAGACTCTTTTTAATTTTATGATCAACTAAGGTAACTTAGAGGAACTTTTTATACTTTTCCTTGGCCATGTACTCTAATTGGTTGAGTGACTCAATATTATTTTTTTAGTTGGATCCAGAGCTGGAATTTGATCATGAGGTATATCCTCTAGGCCTTCTTCCAAATGCTGGTGTTGTTGTTGGTGTTTCCCAGAGAATGTCATTTTCAGCTTGCACAGAGTTTCCGTGTTTTGAGCCAACTCCTCAAGCTCAAACTATATTGCATTGCCTTCTAAGGCACCTTATTCAGGTATTACTGCAAATTTTCTTGTTGAAATTAAGGCCCAATTTTCCATGATTGCTATTGCCAAAGGGGATTTGGGTGGCTGGGGCACGGAGAGCTGAATTGCTTCATAAACTAGTCAAAAACAAAGCTGAGTTAGAATGTACAACTGATTTATATTTGTGTTAAGTGATTTTCTCAAACTTCTCCTTGCACTGACTAATTATTTTAGTTTTTCGTGCTTTAAAAAAGGGATTAATTTTTATCTCCTCAAGTCTGACAATCAGAAAGAAGTCAGCTCTCCACTGCTATTGTTTTTGGCCTTTCTCCATAGTTTTCAAGACCTGATTTTATAAGTACAATTGGGTTTCTCTGATGGTTGCAATGTAGCATATCTGCATGCTCTTGTATATCTATCTTATCAATGCAGTGTATTTTCTTGTGTTAATTGCACTTTGGTACCCTTGACTTGTAGGGTTTTGTGGTTTGGGCCCTCAATTTTTAAATTGTTGCAAATTGGTCTGATCCCCAATTTTAGCCAAACAAATTGGTAAAAAGCTCCGTCCAGAAACTTGCAGCAGAGTCTGTGAGGAAAGAGATTAGGGTGTTGATCAATGAGAAGAAATTAGAACTGTTACCAAAATTGTGGAATGGACCAATTTGCAAAAAATTTAAAAATTGAGGGCCTAAATTGTAAAACTCTACAAGTCATGGGTATCAAAGTGCAACTAATCCTTTTTTTTATATATATTTTATTGCTGGGTTAGTTTTTTCTAATGTACTGGTTGAAGATTTTTACCAAATTTTTTTTCCTTGTTGCTCTGTCTGCCAGAGGGACAAAAGTGAAGAGGCTTTGAGGTTGGCTCAGTTATCAGCAGAAAAGCCCCATTTTTCTCATTGTCTGGAGTGGTTGCTCTTTACTGTTTTTGAAGCAGATATATCTCGGTATGTCCAATTAGAGAGAAGGAATTATTATACCCAATATAAGAACCTTTAGCATTAGCTATTTTTGTAGATAATTGCGGTGGTTCAATGTCATTTATAGCTTCAATAGACCTTGGTTTGTTCGACTTTCAGATGTTGGTATCAAATAGTACTATATTCTCTGTCTTTTGGTTTCCTCTTCTCTCCTTTCCATGCAGCTCTCTTCTCTTCTTTCACCTTCAATTGCCTCTTATTATTATTATTTTTCCTCCCCTTTATCTTCTTCTCATTCTTTCTAACATTGCTATTCTTGTGCATGCTTATATCTTAGTCTTTCATCCATTAAATTTTAAGAAAAAGTTTCTCATGTTAGCCATATCTTAATGAGAGTAATTACAGCTGAATAAACAAGGTATTTAGGGGGCCAGGTACTGGAATGTTCTTCCTTTGTACCCTTTTCAAGCTATTTAGTATTTACTAGTCAAGATGAGATTTGCTTTTTGGTGTTTCAATTGAGTTGTTTCCTGCAATAATCATTCTCTTAACATGTTCTTTGTGTATTTTGTAAAACTTTTATGTGTTCGATTACTCGATTCCAATTTACCTAGTCTTTATATGATGTTAGTCACTTCCTGCAGGCCAAGTGTAAACAAGAATCAGATTGCTGTCCCTAGGTCTAACTGTCTCTCTCTTTTAGAGAAGACCTGTGAATTGCTCAAAAATTTTCCAGAATATCTCGATGTGGTTGTTAGTGTTGCAAGAAAGACTGATGGTCGCCATTGGGCAGACTTGTTCTCAGCTGCTGGGAGATCCACTGAGTATAATTTCTCAAACCTTTATGATATTTTCCTTTACCCCAACCCCCCTCTTGTGCTCTCTCTAACACTCTCTGGTGGCGGGGATTTTTTAATGAATTTTTGCATAGAACATTATATGTATATCAAACAAAATCAGAATATCAATATAAGCTACAAAATAAGGTCTATTTCTTGAAGAAAGTCGGTTTTTCTCTATCGTTGCCCACTAGCCTACTGGGCCTCTTTTTGAAGTGCTAGCCAAGTTGCTATTGGGGTTCTAAGCCTACATACATATACATGTCTAGGGTGTAGTCTCTGAGCAATTTAGGACTCTACATTTCCAGATTTATTTTCTTCTCAATCATCTATGGATTGGCAGGTATAGCGCATATGCATAATTGTATGTTGGAAATGAAAATTATTTTATGCATACATTTAGATCCATCAAATCCTTGATTTATTGCTTAAATCTTCAATACTTGATCCAATCGATATTCCTTTAGTGGAATCAAGGAGAAAAGTTTTTAGTATCCCTAGTTGGTGATAAAAAACAAAACGTATTTCCGTAAGTGTCATCCTTGAGGTGAAAGTTGAATAGTAAAATTCATAGTTTCTTATATGAGTCAATTACATTATTTCTTTGCTTACTTTTGCTTTCAACCTTTAACTGAATTATCTAGAAGTGGAAAAGGAAAACTCTTGGCATGCCTATTATGGTTGAAGGCCATAAGGTTTTAGTATGGTGTGACCCTATTGAATACAATTGACTTGCAATTTATTGTTGGATACTTCTTCTTTTGTATTAATTGTTTAATAGTAAAAGGTTTAATTGTTTTTGTTCCACTTTTCAGGTTGTTTGAGGAGTGCTTCCAACGTAGATGGTATCGTACTGGTGCTTGCTACATACTTGTAAGGATTAATGTCATTTCTTCAATGTTAATTAAGATCTCAGATAGAGAAATATTGTTGTTTCATTTCTTCTTCTTGGATTTTGCTACTTTTCTTTCCCCATTAGCAAGATCAGTTTTTGGTCATGAGTCCATTTATGCATCTTTACATGCTAAGTTTACTCGATTCCTTGTATCATAATCATATGGGTATGCTACCTTCAATGCTTTACTGGATCAGTACACCATATCTTTTTACACATTGCTCTTTCCTTCTAGTGCCCTGAACCTCTAATAGAACAGCTGATTGGATAGCCAAATGGGCCCTTTCTGGCTCTTTGCCACCTGAGTGGACCCCTTTTTAGACAGCAAGAGCTGGCCTTTATTTTCTTATCTGATGTTTATTTTTCTCAATAAATCTCTATCTTTTGGTCCTAAAAAAAGTTCCTGTATGAGGAGATTCTTTCACTTTATAAGTAAATTTTACGTCTTTGTTTTGGTTTTCATTTTGTTTCGTTGTTTCCTTTTTTGTTATTTGTTTTTTTTGTAACATTTTTCTTGAGCAGAGCATGAAACTTTAATCCCATGTATAGATAGTTTTGTGATCATTATCAGTTACATGTGTACAATTCCTGAAATAAGAACATCTGCTTCTTAAACTGGCAAAAACTGGTATTAAACTTTACATCTGTATAGGAAAAGTTTCAGCTGTCAACTATAATTTGAGATAATGTAATTTGATTAGTTTTATTTTAATCTCCTAGGTGATTGCTAAGCTTGAAGGTCCTGCTGTCAGTCAGTACTGTGCCCTGCGCTTATTACAGGTAGACACATGATAATACGTTCCATTTTTAATTAATTATTTTGCTTCTATCGTTCTTATTGAATCCTCAATTCAATGCAGGCAACACTGGATGAATCTTTATATGAACTTGCTGGGGAACTGGTATGTGTATGGAAGTGATGGCTTTATTTTTTTTTTGGTTTCAAACTATAAAATGGTGAGTTTTCCTCAGAGAGATTAATTGATTTCTTTGGCTTTAGGTGAGGTTCTTGTTGAGATCTGGAAGAGATTATGAACAGCCATCAACAGACTCGGACAGATTATCTCCGAGATTTTTGGGTTATTTCCTTTTTCGCTCCAGTTCCAGGAAGCAGTCCTTGGATAAGAGGTGGTGTACATTTTCATGCACATTTTCATGTCTGTTTGACCCAGCAATGCTCAAAAGTACTAATGGGGATAAATATTCTGTTGAGCAGCAACTCATTCAAGGAGCAGAGTGCACATGTTACTTCCGTCAAAAACATATTAGAAAGCCATGCTAGCTATTTGATGTCAGGAAAAGAACTTTCAAAGCTTGTTGCATTTGTGAAAGGCACTCAGTTTGATTTAGTGGTAAGATAAGCTTACGCCTTTCATGCAGAGAAATTTTCCTTTACTGTTGTATTATGCTATTCTGTTTCTTATCAATTTTTTTTTTTCAGGAATATCTTCATCGGGAGAGATATGGATCTGCACGGCTGGAGAATTTTGCCTCAGGGCTTGAGTTAATTGGGCAAAAGGTATACACATCCTAGAATCCTTTATTTCTGATATGCTTTGCTAGTAAGCTACATTATCACACCTTAGCATGTCTTTCCTATTTTTTTTCCCCAAAACTGACCAATTAAATTTCCTCTGTTTTCCTTTAAGACGGCCTTTTTTTACTTTGGGATTTGGTGTACAATTTATTGTATGGTCAACCAAATTCATCTTTATAATTATGAATAATTGGTCTTTGATGGGATATCTCTGCTCTTGCAACAATTGTTCTGACATGCATAGAATAAATGTCAAAGTTGATGAATCTTGTGTTATTTGTGCCAAATAAAGTGGACTTTCAGATGAAGGGAAAATACATAGAAGATTATTCAAATCCTTGAAATGTAGCTTGCACGAAAGAATAATAATGATTTTATGCCTATTATTAAGTTAAACAACTTAATTTATGTTTCCAGCTCCAAATGGGAACACTGCAAAGCCGGTTGGATGCGGAATTCCTTCTAGCACATATGTGCTCTGTCAAGTTCAAAGAGTGGATTGTTGTTCTTGCTACTCTTTTAAGACGATCTGAGGTATTTTTGGATTCATTCTTAAATCTGTTTCCATCATGTAATATATGTCTCAATTCCATTTGTATTTGCTGATGTTATATATGCACTATGAGCAGCTCATACAATATGGTACCAGATAGAGTTTAGTTTCCCTGCAATGTATTGACATCCAAAACAAAAGTAGCTAGTTGATTAACTTGTATTGTTGTGCAATGTGATGACACTTTTCAAAAGTACCATAACAGAAACCACTAAACCAAAGTCAAATTACCAACCCATGCTCTTAAACCCCTATGTGAAAAATGTGCAGGTCCTATTTGATCTCTTCCAGCATGATATGCGGTTATGGAATGCATATAGCAGCACCTTGCAGGTATTGTTTTGTAAAAACTTTGCTAATAACAGTAATCACTGTATCCGTATGCTAATTTCATGCTGCTCTATAATACTCTGCTTTTAAGTCACACGAGACATTGGTTGAGTACCATGATCTGCTTGAAGATTTGGAAGAGAAACTTTCATCTGTCACTGATTCAGGAGAGAAATGAGAGTTACTTTGGATTTGCAACTCTTGGTTATGTTATTCGGCAGTAATTTTCTAAATGACATTCTTTTATGGAGGCCAAATCATGGAGATCAACAGGCGATTAAGTAGCATAATCACCATGAGGTTGAGGGATTTACATGATATACATAGAAGTGAGTTACTGCAGGGCATTGCACGGTTCTTGTAGATAAGGAGGTAGGGAACTTCTGTTTTAGTGAGCAAATGCATAATCTGGCTCTGGGATTTTTTTCCCCTCCACATTTTGTATAATGTTTACATTATTTTTGGTTATTTATATTTTTGGTGGGGGAAGAAAAGGAGATAAAAAGGAATTCATTATGAAGGATATTCGTACTAGTTACTTGTGCAGATTCTGAGTTGGACTTTTAATATGTTGAATTTGTTTTCATGTTTTATAAATAAGCCTTCACTGGCTTAGCTGATTGTTGGTTCATTATTTATCTAATTCTGGTAGTTTTGGTTGTCGAAATTTGAAATAGAACTTGATTAATGAATGAAATCCAATAGCGAACCAATTTAAAATTGCCACATCATATATATGTCATTTCACTCGGTAGAAAAATTTGCTAAACTATTTCATAGCTCTAGCATTATTGAAATCAGAAAATATCAAATGGAGCAATTATTCAGCAAAGCAAGCATGCTATGTAGGCTGTAGACTCTGCTGCAGCACAAGTTATGCTAACTGGGGCTAACAATACCTCCTCTGATATGACCCAAAAATAGAAGGGATACAACCGTCCTTAATTACTTTACATTTTTCATTATTACGTACAACTCTTTATTTGCATGAAAGACTCATGATTTTTCCATCTCAGAATATCATTTTTTCTTTTTCTTTTTTAATTGCAGCATGGATTACTTTCACTGATAAGTTTCTTAATCTATAAACTTGCTTGCATCGCCATGCAAACATAATGTATGACCCTCACCAGCTAAAACTTATGGACTCAAAATGCAAATTTTCTGCTGACCCTGATGAACAAATGGTTGCAACATCATGCCTCAGCTTCTTTGGACCACAAACAAGAACTCCAACACTAGGTCCTTTGCACTCTCCAAGAATTCCTGCATAAAATTTTACTAGCATTCAAAATTTGTCTTTAATTTGTCGGGAAAAATAGTCGCTCTAAACCAATAATATAAGAGCATTTCTATGTATCTCCACCGATCATAATCAAGGACAGAATGTTAAAGAAGCCAATCTAAGCATGCATGGAGGCTTTTTCTTAATATATAAATCCAAAACTTACTCTCTAAGTCCGGTCTTTTCCCATAATGAAAATTGGTAGCTTGAACAAGAGATTGTTGAGGAAGACTCTCCAACTCTCTTTCTTCATTTATACTATGTGATTGCAGCGATGCCATTGGAGAGGGCAAATCTAAGTTCTGGATCTGCTTGGCTTCCATGGAATTTTGTTTCTTGTTCCACAAGGCACCTAAACAAGTTGTCAAAGCTATGCTGAAACAAATGACCAACATATTTAGAAGAGCTTCAAAAGAGTAAGGGAATTTGGTTTCGGAATTCTGGTCAATTGGGTAAATGTAGAAGTGGGTAATGAGTCCAATTATGATGAGGAAAAATATGAAGGATGATGCTATAATGGCACCTAGCCAGAGCCAGCTGTTTGGACCCAGTGTGGCCGATATGGGTTGATCGGTCGTATAGGGCTCAAACCATATGGCTCGAATGATCGCCGGTGTTTTTGATTTGGGTTTCTCCTCTCTTGTTATATAAGCTTCAATTTGAAGTTGAAGATTAGACATGTCACTTGAGGCTCCAAGAGGAAGAATAAGGTCTAGCATGGTGAGATCAATAGAGTTCTTGACTACACAAACCAAGAGCACATTAGGGGTTTTGCATTTTTGGATTGAGCTTGCATAGATTAGCTCCCGGATTATGGAGATGAATGGGGTAATGCCACTGCCTCCGCTCACCATCACAACTGTGTCATGCCTGTAAAATATTACAAGCATAGATTCGGATCATTTGTCTCATTTTCTTTCTTATATATATACATATAAATGTTCCATTAATACTATTTTATGACACTTAAAAAATATGTTTAAAAATTTTATTTATTTTACTATTATATTTATAACTTGGAGAAAAAGAATTTCCACTTAGGTTGAAGTTTGAATCATAAACCTGAAAGTGTATGACGAAGTCTTCTGAATACCAAAAAAAAAAAAGGGTGAGAATTGTGTTTGAGTATATATAATGTGGGTAAAAAATTTATGAATAAAAATACAGACCTTAGAAAATGAGCAGAAACAGGTCCATAAGGTCCTTCAACAGCTACCTCTAACCGACCAATGGTGGTAGAAGATGAAAGCATTTGGTAAAGCTTCTTAGACCAAATTCCTTCACTTTTGATCATAACACTTAGCTTATCCTTTTCCAAATTACTGTTTGAAGTAACAGTAAAAGGATGCCACTGAAGCTTGGAAACACTAGGCACGTTTATGAACATAGTACTTGTTGGATGGTATTTTAACCCTACAAAAACAACAATGTTAATTATCACATTTATCTCATGGTACAACATGTTTATTAATCCTGTCTTTTATTATTTTTTCTTTTTTTTTTCTAAAGATTTAGGTCATGAGTTCGAGTCACACTTACGTTGATTTTTGGAGAAGTTAAGCTCCAAAGCTTGACAAGGTAAAACACGAGCGGAAATTAAACGAACATGATTTCGAGATTGTAAAAATCCAAGAAAGCGATCTACCAAGAAGAGGTAGAAACCAGGGAGCATAATGCAAGAGAATGAAATGCTAGTGTGGAAGATGAAGAAAATGACAAAGAAAATGTAAAGGTAATGGGTATAAAAGAAGAGCTCAAAGATTTTGCGTCTTATACGAGGTATTGTTGTTGCCCACATAACAAGTCCACATGCCAAAGCTATCTCTCCAGCCAAATTAGATATCCCAACTTTATCCCATTTTATCATCTGCATTTGTTTAAAAAAGAAAAATTATAACACATTCCAAAAAAATAAAATAAAATAAAATTGTAACCCATTAATTGTTTTCATGTTGTAAAGAAAAATAAATTTAATGCATAACCAAAAAAAAAAAAGAACATCGACCGAAAATTGATTATAATTGATCGGTAAGTATTTTTAGCTGGAATTTTTTTTTTTGGTCCATTAACCGATCCACTGACCAATTTTTTATCAGTGTAAAAACACCGATCAATCCGACCAAAATCGACTGTTGCATCTTCAAAATGCAGGATTGGAAAAATCATATATATTAATATAACACCTTAGTTAGTAGTGATCATGTCACTTTCACATTCAATCGAAACTAGAAAGGTTCTTTTTTCTTTTGAGATGTAATATAGTTTAATATCAATATATTAGGTCTTTTATGGACCAATAAAAATCATTATTACGCTGGATAATAATTCTGAAATTTAAATCTAAATCTTCTAATATTACTAAATTATGTTAGCAATTTCATCGGTTTGTGTCAAACCCAATTTTGACTTATGGTCCAAGAATTATAGTGGGTGCATCCAAACACAAAACACTCAAAATTCCTTCATCACGTGGTACAATAGGGGCCGGAAGAAAATTGTACTAAAGTGGGCAAGGTGGACAGTAAGTGGGCCATATAAAAGTATTGGTGGGCTCAAAACTATTTCAAGGTTAGTCCACTTCCAAAAATGCAGGGCAAGTTTATACAAGTACTTGTACCATTTTATGCAAAAAGCAAATCCACTTGCAAAGTCCATCAAATCCAAACCCACTCACCGAAACAAAACTCAAGGACTCAACCGTACACGTGTCAGAGAGTGAGATAAGGGTCCCACCCGTTAAGATTCCCAAAACCCAAAAGTTCAACCCAGGAAATGATCATGACCGTCGCAATCAAAGAACAATGAAAAGCAAAGGAAAATGGCACAGCAAAAACGACTAAAATGTCAAATCGGATAAAACTTTGCATATAGCAATTGATTTGGGGTTCTCTACCCTATCTCTGTCAGGACCACCGCTGTCACTGTCTGTGATTCAATCAATATCAACCATTGTTTTTGCGTATATGCATTGTCCTCCTTCCACGTACTTTTGGTGGTATCTTTAGAAGTGTATTATGTGTATCGACCTAACTGTTTTATTATGATTGGAAAAAAATAAAAACAAGTAAAGATTTCAATGTACTGAAAATAATATAATAATATTGTATTTTTTACTATTTGGATATATATATATATATTANATATTTCTGTATTTTTAACCTACGATATTTCTATCGATATAGATTTTTTCATCCTTGACGGTGACTATTGGCAAAATTTTGGCCAAATCTCGTCAAAATCATGTAGTTTGCCAACAAGTTCCAAGATATTGAGAATGAAACATTTCGGTTGGAGGTTGTAACTAATATCATTGATTTTTTGCCTGTGTTTAAGCCAAAACTAGAGACGACTTCATGCAAAGGCTAATAGAGGAGAATGAAGAAACAACAAAAGTACAAAAATAGATATGAGGTTATAAATTTTTATGTATTAGGTCAATGTCCTTAATTACAGGCCAATGCTAACAAGGCCCAAACTATGTAGATCATGCTTGCACAATTTAATATAAATATTAAGTCATTAAGCAATCATGTAACTCCACTCAAAATTATTAAATAAAAACCCAATTAAAGATTTTTCAATGCCAGAAATTTTATTAAAAATTTCGGTAGCAATTCGTTTGTTATTAGAACATTCCTTAAATATATATAAATATGAATCCTGCAAAGAAACACACTTCTAAACATAATAAAATCTACTTTCTTTGTTTCCACACAATAACCACACCTCCGTAAATAAATTTAACATTCAAATAAATACATCATTAATATTTTTTGTAGCTGAACTCAGTCTAAAATCCGAGCTGCGTACATATCATTATTAATAAAGATCAAGCTACCTGTAATTCTTAATATAAATTTCAAACCAAATATAGCATACTCCTAATACAATTGCAATTCACAAGTCAACAATCATATAGAAAAATTCATTTATTTAAGCATATACATATTACCCATCAATATTAAAATTTCAGAATAATCAAACTTGACAAATATATGCTCTAAATAATTATCAAGAATCTCTACAACATCAATAACTCCAAAACACGTTTGGATAGTAAAAGTTATAACTAACATAAATTTCTCGTCACATTCAAACATGTCATTTGTGCTTATAAATCCAACATCAATCAAAATAAATTGCATAACTAGCATTTGATACGTTCCTCATTAACAATATTTTAATCATTTTCAGTTTCATTAAAACTTTCCAAACCATTTAAAATGGTAATAACAATATATGAAGAACATTTCAGTGAAAAGCCACAAGATCTATATATGAACTAATCATTATATACTGGGTATGTAAGCTGACCAAATCATTTTAGTGAACATTCATAAGACATATATGTGAACTAATCATCATATATCGGGAATATAATAACCAAATATGAAAGATATATCAGTGAAAAGCTTCAAGACGTAAATATGAACAAATCATTATATATTGGGCCGGTAAACTAACCATGAAAATATTTTCGGTGAAAAGCCTTAAGACGTGTATATGAACTAATCAGATCAAAAATTGGCCATTGTCGGCGAAGGGAGGTGAGGCGCAGGCTTCAAGTTGTGGGTGGTTACCGGTTAGTAATTAGTCGTTGCCAACGAAAGGAAGTGAGGCACAGTTGGGGTCGTTTGTGCATGAGAAACTCGAGGGGAAGGGGGGCCTGGAGGTAAGGGTGAGGACATTTTTATAGTTTTCCATTCTTTTAATTAACAGCCTTTGCAAAATTATCAAAATGCTTTTTATACCGTTTTAACTATAACTTTACGGTTTTAGTTCTGAATCAAGTGTACTATTAACCTACGGACTCGTATCGATGAGCTTTACGTAATGGTACCACAGTTAAAACCAAATTTTAAATCCTATAAAAACTTAAAATAGAATCTATACTCAATCAACTGGTCAAACTTAGTTAAATTTAAAAAAATTAGTTTTTTTGCAAGAGAGGATATTACAAATGTAATTCCTATTTATAGGTCAATGCAATTCGTAGATTTTTATTTTCACAAGAGTCCAAAAAAATTAAACCACTAATTAAGATTATTATTGTAATAAA
>QANX01001952.1:0-66641 GCA_003254975.1 Ochetophila trinervis | reverse complement strand
ACCTATGTGGTGACTACTTGGGCGATGATTATGCCGCCGAGTAGGGAGGTTTGACATTGGATATACCTGTGCGATAGTTTATGCCTCCAAGTGATTGAGCGATGGCTTATGCCGCCATATTATTTATGCTTGTGCGATGGGTTATGCCGCCAAGTTGAGATTATGAATTGCATATATGTGTGAATATATGAAGGGCCAATGGTTTTCACAGAAATGGTTATTACCCGCTCGGTATATAATGATTTGTTCACATATATGTCTGTGGCTTTTCACTGGAGATTTAATGGTTAGCTTACCCGTCCGGTATATATATGATGTGTTCATATATATATGTTATGTGGCTTTTCACTGAATGTCCCTCATATATTTGTTTGCATTGATTGTGTGTGCTATTTTATATTTCAAGATATTTTGACATAAACAAATATATTAATTATGTTAAATGTATATGTACATATAAATATATGAATATTTTGGAAATTCAGAAATTTGAAAGACGAACTACTTTCCAAGGAGATTGCATGAACAAACTAATTTTTATATACGTTATTTATGGAAGAAAATATTATTTTCCTATTTAGTTTCTACTCACTGAGTATGCAAGTACTCACCCCACCAAAAAAATTCTTAATTATGTTTCAGGTAGTTATTGGATAATTAGCCGTGCTACTGTTGCTAGTTAGTACAGGAGGAGCGAGTTAGAGGTAGTAGTGGCATAGTTAGATTGTGCAAGTTTATTTGTTGGTTGAGTAGCAAACTCTAATATGCTAGAGATATATTGTGTAATCCAATTTTAATATATATGTTATGGAGATTATGTATATGGGTGTATTTCTGAGAAATTACTGGATTGTTGTGAAATATTGTCTGGACGTACAGGTACATGTAAATAATTTGGGGGATGTTATAAATACAGACAAAACTCTGCCAAAATTTCTATTAAAATTTTTGGCATTTAGGAGTTTGGGTTGTGAAACTGTTAATTACGTAGTTGTTGACTGCTTAGGGACTTAATCAGGGTGATTATGTCCTGCAAGTAGGACTTGGGTAGTGCAGGTCCTATCAACTTGGTGTCAGAGCAGTGTTATTAGGAGATGTTGTTAAGTTAGCGTATAGTGTTGAAAGGTTGTGACTAATGGTAGAATGTGAATTTAATCGGTTGCTTGTGAATTAAAAAGTGTATTTGTTTTGTAGAATCATATTCTCGAGACGACGTGGTAGGCCCAGAGATAATGTGCCTGAGGCACCACCAGAAGAAGAATTTAGTACAGGTCCAGAAAGGGATACGGACGAGGTACACAGCTCTCAGCAGGAAGAGACTGCTCAACCTACAATGCAACAAACTATGGAAATGTTTGTTCAAGCATTGAATGCAGCAAATCGAGGAAGAGCTCAAGCAGATGGTGATCCAACCCTCAAACAATTACGTTCATTGGGGGCTACAACTTTTGAAGGAACAGAAAATCCAGCTGATGCCGATAATTGGATGCAAAGGTTGGAGAAAATATTTACAGTCTTAAGGTGCACAGATGAACAAAAGTTATTGTATGCTACCTTTTTACTGGATGGAGGTGCAAATCATTGGTGGACAGCAGTTCAAGGAAGAGTTACAAACCCTATGGAGATTACATGGGACATGTTTAAGGAAGTATTCTATGCTCAATTTTATCATATCAGTTATCAGGATGACAGAGTTAAGGAATTTATAGGGTTGAGACAATGATACATGACAGTAGAAGAATATGAGAACAAATTCTTAGAACTGTCTAGGTTTGCTCCATTTATGGTGGAAGATAAACACCAAAGATGCAGAAAATTTGAAAATGGTTTGAATGATAACGTCATGACACCTGTAATAGCTTCTGGTTTTACAGAATTTGGAAGACTAGTACAAGCTGCGGTAAATGTTGAGAAGTCTTTGAATCAAGAAAGGTCTAGAAAGGAAAAAGGACAAAAAAAGAAGTTTCTACAATTTTTCAAAACTTTCTTTAAGAGTGATAGAACTCCAAAAAAAGAGTGGTAGCGATTCCAGATTTATGGAATCTGCTAGAAGAAGTTTTATGGGTAATAGAAGTGGAAGACAAGAACAATTCTCTGAACAGGGCTCAGTACATTCTCAGTATGGAGGATTGGGTAGGATCCAAAGTTCAAGACATAGTAATGATGGTGGCTCAAGGATGGAAAGTGGATTCAGGACAGGGACAAATAGAGGATCCCAATTCAGTCAGGAAGTTTAGAGTGGTGTACCAGTGTGCAGACAATGTGGGAGACAGCATTATGGAGCTTGTCAGACAACGGGGATGATATGCTACCAATGTGGACAACGGGGACATATGAAAATTAATTGTCCTCAATTACAGCACGCAGGAAGTTCATACCAAAGAGCTTTTGGTTTAGGGTATGGTGGTGGAAATCAACCTCAATTTCAGAGAAGTTATAGCACTAAAGGAAACAGGGGACCACAACAGAATATGGGTGAACCCAGTAACAAACATGGGGGACAACCAGGTAGACCTAAAAATCAAGGGAGATTGTATGCAATGGATCAGCAGGAAGCGCATACAACACCAGAAGTGATAGTAGGTACGATTTCTATTTTTGGCAATGATGCATATGTGTTGGTTGACCCTGGTTCTTCACATTCGTATGTTTCTAGAAATTTTGCTATATATGCAGATATAATGTTGGAACCTTTAGAGTGTAGTTTAGTGGTAGCTACACCACTGGGTGAATCCATGATAGCCGACAGTGTTTATAGAAATTGTGAAGCGGTAATTGATGATCATGAGCTTAACGTAGATCTTATTCCTTTGGATTTACAAGACTTTGATGCAATATTGGGAATGGATTGGTTAACCCAACATCATGCTATGATGGATTGTGTTAATAAGGAAGTTGTTTTCAGGAGACCTAAGAAACCAGAAGTAATTTTTAAAGGAGTACGTCGGATGATGCCTCAAAGTATCATATCCTCAATGAGTGCTATGAGATTGTTAAAGAAAGGTTGTCAAGCATATCTTGCACATGTATTTGACACTAGAGAAGGTAGTGAAGAGTTGGATGAGATTCCAGTAGTAAGAGAATTTCCTGATGTATTTCCTGAGGATCTAACTAGTTTGCCTCCTGACCGAGAGATAGAGTTTAGCATTGATCTAATTCCAAAAGCAACACCAGAGTCTAGAGCACCATATAGAATGGTTCCATCTGAATTAAGAGAATTGAAAGTACAATTACAAGAGTTGGTAGATAAATGATTTATCAGACCAAGTGTTTCACCTTGGGGTGCACCAGTTCTATTTGTGAAAAAGAAAGATGGATAGATGAGATTATGTGTTGATTATCGGCAATTGAACAAAGTCACAATACACAATAAATATATGTTACCACGTATAGATGACTTGTTTGATCAATTGCAGGGTGCCAAGGTGTTCTCAAAAATTGATTTGAGATCAGGATACCACCAATTGAAAATTAAAGAATCAGATGTGCCAAAAACTGCCTTCAAGACTCGATATGGACATTACGAGTTTTTAGTGATGCCATTTGGATTAACAAATGCCCCGACAATATTTATGGACTTGATGAATCGGGTATTTCAACCTTGTTTGGATTAATTTGTGGTTGTATTTATTGATGACATTCTAGTTTATTCTCGAAATAGTGAAGAACATGCCAAACATTTGAGGATAGTATTGCAGACATTGAGGGTAAGACAACTATATGCCAAACTAAGTAAATGTCAGTTTTGGTTGGACAAAGTAATATTTTTGGGACATGTTATATCCTCAGAAGGAATATATGTAGATCCTCAAAAAGTGGAAGCAATACTTATTTGGGAATGACCTACGACGGTCACAGAAATGAGAAGCTTTCTTAGATTGGCTAGTTATTACAGAAGATTTATTGAAGGGTTTTCTAAGTTGTCTATTCCGTTGACTACATTTACAAGGAAGAATGTAAAGTTTGAATGGACAGAAGATTGTGAGAAAAGCTTCCAAGAATTGAAAAAGAGGCTTACTACAGCACCAATTCTTACTTTGCCATCGGATAGTGATGGATTTGAAATTTATTGTGATGCTTCATATCAAGGATTGGGGTGTGTTCTAATGCAGAATGGGAAAGTGATAGCTTATGCATCAAGGCAATTAAAAAGACATGAAGTAAATTATCCTACCCATGATTTAGAATTGGCAGCAGTCATGTTTGCTCTAAAAATTTGGAGACACTATTTGTATGGTGAAATTTGTCAGATTTATAACAATCATAAAAGCCTCAAGCATTTACTTACGCAAAGGGATTTGAATCAAAGGCAAAGAAGATGGATTGAATTGATAAAGGATTATGATTGTGTAATTGATTATCATCCAGGAAAAGCTAACGTAGTGGCAGATGCTCTTAGTAGAAAGACTTCAGGTTCATTGGCATGAATTAAGACAGTCTATCTTCCATTGATAATGGAATTGAGATCTTTGAGAGTTGAATTGTCAGTTCAAAGAGATTCGGCTTTATTGGCTAATATTCAAGTGAAACCAATATTGTTCGATCAAGTTAGAGATTATCAACCGTTGGATCCAAATTTAAAGAAGATAGCACAAGAAGTAAGTGAAGGGATCCGAACCGATCATTATATCGGAATGGATGGAATTTTGAGATTTCAAGGCCGATTATGTGTACCAAATATGATAGAGTTAAAGAATGAAATTTTGGAAGAGGCACATAGTTCAAGACTAGCTATGCATCTCGGTAGTACGAAGATGTATCGTATGCTCAAGGATCATTATTATTGGCCGGGATTGAAAAGAGACATAGTAGAGCATGTGGCTAGGTGTTTGACATGTCAGCAAGTAAAAGCTAGTCATTTGAGGTCACCGGGAATGCTTCAACCACTTCCAGTACCATAATGGAAATGGGAAGAGATAAACATGTATTTTGTAGTTGGGTTACCAAGGACACAAAATAGACACGATGCCATATGGGTAATAATTGATAGATTAACCAAATTGGCTCATTTCATACCAATCAAGGCTACTGACTCATTGGACAAGCTGGTTAAATTATTTGTGGATGAGATAGTCAGTATGCATGGGGCACCAAAGACGATTGTGTCAGATCGAGATCCCCGATTTACATCCCGTTTTTTGTCAAGGTTACAGAAAGCTATGGGAACTAAGCTACATTTTAGTACCGCATTTCACCCACAAACAGATGGACAAGCCGAAAGGACTATCCAGACACTTGAAGATATGCTCAGGGCTTGTGTATTGGAATTCAAAGGGAATTGGGACTCATATATACCATTAATACAATTCGCCTACAACAACAGTTTTCATTCAAGTATTGGGATGTCACCATTTGAAGCACTATATGGATGGAAATGTAGAACACTAATATGTTGGGATGAGGTAGGTGAACAGAAGATATATAATCCTGACTGAATACAGGATTCTATAGAGAAGGTTAAAGTTATCCGAGAAAGACTTAAAACAGCACAAAGTCGGCAAAAGAGCTATGCTGATAGAAGGAGAAGAGACTTAGAATTTGGAGTTGGTGACTATGTGTTTCTTAAAGTTTCTCCATGGAAAGGAATATTTCGGTTCAAGAAACATGGGAAGCTAAGTCCAAGGTTTATCGGACCGTTTGAAATCGTTGAAAGAATTGGAGAAGTAGCGTATAGAGTGTTACTTCCTACGGAGTTGTCAAGGATACATAATGTATTTCACGTGTCTATGCTTCGAAAGTATGTTCCGGATCAGTCTCATGTTATTGACATTCCATTGGTTGAGATCAAAGAAGATCTATTGTATGAGGAAGAACCAGAAGAGATAGTTGACGAAAAAGAGCAAGTATTGCGTACGAGAGTGATACCATGGGTGAAAGTACGATGGAGAAACCAAACAGTTCGAGAAGCAACGTGGGAAAAAGAAGATGAGATGCTAATACAATACCCTCACTTGTTTAGGTAAATTTTCTAATTTCGAGGACGAAATTAAATAAGGGGTAAGAATTGTAACATCCTAAAATTTAAGTAAGGATTAGCAAGGTAATTAGAGTTAATTATGTTTAATAATATAGTTAATCTCCCTAATGCTAGTATAAGAAAAATAATTATTCGTAAAATAATTATTTAAGTAGTTTTAAAATTAATCTAAAAGAAATATAAAAATTTAGAATTAAAATTTGTGAATTTGTATGTTTAAAAATTTGTATAAGAAGAAAAATATAAAATCAAAAGGAAAGTAAAATTAAAAAAATGAGAAAATAAAATAAAATAAAACAAAATAAAAAAAATAAAAATGAAATGACCGTTTTGCCCTTGTAGTTAAATGATTATGTGAACAGATGGAAAGGGAAAAATTGGAATTTTGGGCAAAAAGCTGAATTAAGGTCTCAGCTTTCTTCCTCATGCGGGCACTGGTTTCTTCCTTCCCCATTTTTGGTTGCCGGCCAAGGTTTTTGAGAAAAAATTTCAATCCACTTCAATCTCTTCCAAATTTAGCTTAAAAATAGATTACCCATTTAGAGCATTGTAAACACTTTGGTGAGGTTTGTTTTAACTGAAAACCATCATAACGTTGAGTTTTTGGATATTTAGCCGAATTTCTTTCTCACCGGATTTTGAGAGATTCTAGCCACCTCTCGCCGAAATATTTGTACCAAAAGCTTCCTTCTCTCGTCGGAATATTTGTACCAAAAGCTTCCTTTCTCACTCCTTTAAAAAATCCAAGTGTTAGAATTAAAGATTAGTGAGCTAGGTTAAAGATTTGACAAAAAGGATACAAAGGGAATTTTCAGATTTCTGGAGAAAGTGTGAAATTTTAGCTCCAAATGAAGGTAAATCATGTTTCTTATGCTTAATTACATTGTATAATGATAAGCATTGTAGTATAGAGTTGGAGAGTGAAAATTTAGGAAAATTTGTGAGTGTTTGGAAAGTGTTTTGATGAAATTATGATGATAGATTATGAATTGTGATTGTAGTTAATGTAATAAATTATAATTAAGAGATATAGAGGAATTGTGAAGGATGACTTTATATTTGGTTGAGAGATAGTAATTTTAATTGGAAAATTTAAGTGGATGATGATATAAATTTAGTTGGAAATTTATTTGTAATGAAAATNTGAGAGTTAAGAATAAAAATTTAGGTATTAACCTCTAAAAATCATTTAGGTAAAAATATAATTAATAAACCTATATTATTAGGATAAAATTGCATAAGTATGAAAATAGGTAATAAAAATGGGGTTTTACTTTACATTACAGTAATGAAATATTTGGTAATATTATTTTATTGTATTACTAGAGGAAGGAACTACTCCAGTCCAACGACAAGGAGCAATCAACTGTGTATAGACGTCAACGTAGCGTTTCTGTGAGTGGGAACACACACACACAGATATATATATATATATATATATGTAAATGCATGAATATATACATATATTTTATGGTTTGGCAATATATTCAAATATTATATGATTAAGAAATATATTTTGTGATTAAATAAGTTTTACAAGTATATATATAGATTGATATATATATATATATATATATTACCTTGTTATTTCTTTTGGAATAAATACATACATATTTATACATGTGTTTAAAAGAATGCTTTAATTATGAATTTAAAGATTTATGAATGTGATCCTTTTGTGTGAATTCATAAATGCATGATATCTATGTTTGGTGACTACTTGGGCGATGATTATGCCACTGGGTAGGGAGGTTTGACATTGGATATGGTTGGTGACTACTTGGGTGATGTGATATGCCGCCAAGTAGGGAGATTATTTATACTTGGGCGATTGTTTATGCCACCAAGTAATTGGATGATGGTTTCTTTTGCCAGATTATTTATACTTGGGCGATGGTTTATCCTGCCAGGCTGAGATTATGAATTGCATATATGTGTTTCAATATATGAAGGGACAATGGTTTTCACAAAAAAGGTTATTACCCGCTCGGTATATGATGGTTTGTTCACATATATGTCTATGGCTTTTCACTGGGGATTTAATGGTGATTTAATGGTTAACTTACCCGCCCGGTATATATATGATGTGTTCATATATATATGTTTTGTGACTTTTCACTGAATATCCCTTATATATTGTGGTTCATTGCTTGTGTGTACTATTTTAATATTTCAAGACATTTTGACATAAACAAATATATTAGTTATGTTAAATATATATATAAATATATGAATATTTGGAAATTTGGAAGATGAACTACTTTCAAAAGAGATTGCATGCATAAACAAACCAATTTTTATATACGTTATGTATGGAAAAAAATATTATTTTCCTATTTAGTTTCTACTCACTGAGTATGCAAATACTCACCCATCTCTAATTCTAAACATATTTCAGATGGGTTCTTGGATCCTTAGCTTTGCTACTATTATTAGTAAGCACCGGAGCAGCAAGTTAGAGGTAGTAGTAGTGAAATTAGATTGTACTAGTTTACTGCCTGGTTGTTTATTAAATGGTAGTATGATAGAATTATATTATGTAATACAAATTTTATAATTATATTATGGAAATTATGTATATGGATATATATTGTTGTGAGTACTGAAATATAGTAGAGATGATGAACTAGAATGTTGTAGAATTATTTTTTTGGATATGCAGGTACATGTAAATAATTTGGAAAATTTTCCAAATAAAAACCAAACTCTGCTGAAATTTTTATTAAAATTTCTGGCATTTAGAAGTTTGGGTTGTGGAATTGTTAATTATGTGGTTGTTGACTGCTTATGGACTTAATTAGCGTGATTATGTCCTGCAGGCAGGACTTGGGTAGTGCAGGTCGTGTCAGATTGTGTCTATGGTTAATTTGCAAAATTTTATTTAGGACCCAAATTTAGTGGTAAAGGATTCCCTCATGTTGTTGATGTTATTGACAGTGTTGGTTTTCTGATAAAAAACTGTGCAAAGTTTCAACAGGGTGGGAGGTTATATAACTTGTAAAAGGATGTAATTGCATTTATTATATTATTCTTCTTAATCTGATGATTGGTATAATTTGATTTGGAAATCTTATATTCCTCATTCTCACTGGATTTTATGTTGGCACCTGTTTTTGAATCGTAGCCCTGTTGATAGTATTTTTTTTGGTCTTCAAGGTATTAGTTTGGCCTCATGGTGTGGTCTTTGTAAAGAAATTTCATAATCGGTAGATCATCTGTTTGTATTTTTTGTGATTATGCTCGTGCATTGGGAATTTATAAGGAGTCTGCAGCTTGGAGTTAATACATATTAGAGTGCATGCTTACATAGTCTTAGTCAC
Organism: Ochetophila trinervis; assembly: GCA_003254975.1. Classification (NCBI taxonomy): domain Eukaryota; kingdom Viridiplantae; phylum Streptophyta; class Magnoliopsida; order Rosales; family Rhamnaceae; genus Ochetophila; species Ochetophila trinervis. The sequence goes on along the minus strand of QANX01001952.1, from coordinate 57,344 downwards.
GTGCTTCTTCTGTTATAACAAAGCACGTGTCTGTTAGAGTGGTTAAAAGAGTTTGTTACTTGTTTATCTTGCTGTATATATACTGAGCTTTAAAGATAATACAAGTACGCATTCATTCTTGAGAATGTTAAACAAAGTTCTTGAATCTTCTTCTTCTTTCTGTTCTTAGTTTTATGGTTTGATAAATTCTACTAGATCTTATCATGGTATCAGAGCACATATCAAAAGATTCTGAGGATTTAACAATGGTAGATAGACAAAGTAAGTCAATTACGGAAAAGTTTTTTGGTTCTATAATCACGGTGTTGCCATTTCCGAGTAATATCATGAAGCTAGATGATGAAAACTTCCTTATCTGGAAGTCTTAGATAGTTCCAATTCTACGAGGTTACCAATTGGATAAATTTGTGTTGCTAGATGAACCAGATTTCATGCATGATTTTGTTGTTGGCTGTAAAGAAATTTCTGAGGCAAATCTAATATCCTACACAACAGAACAGCAGATCTGGATCTTACAAGATCAATTTCTTCTAGGATGGTTGATTTTCTGAGATTGCAGCAACTGAACTGTAACATCCCGTTTTGAGAAAAATAATAAAATTTCAAGTTTGACCAGTTTGACCTTAAGTGGGCCCCATGGTTGACTTTTTGTACAGTTATGATTTTGTATTCATGGATTTTGCCTTATGGTTTTAGTGATTGATTCGTATTTTCAATGATCGTTTTAAATTATGTTTTCGCCCCACAAACTGTTTATAATGATTTAATGACTTTGGGGATTAAACCAAGGGTTTTGCGAAATGATTTTTAAAACGGGGAACTTTTCAACTGAGTGACGTACGGTTTGAGTGTAAAGGATTTAAACTATTGAACTTATATTTTGTAGTTATCTAGGAGCACTCACGGAGATATTTATATCTCACATTTTGTGTTTTTTTAACTTCGTTCCCTAGGTCCTAACTGCAGGTCCTCGTGAGCTACCGTCGGCATCGCATTCGCACTCGACTTCTGCTACTACTTCTACTTATGTATAAATCATGTTTCCTTTATTCTGTTTCATTGATGGATTTGTATCTTTTATATTTTGTTTATCTCACTTGTGATTTTGTCATTCCTACCTTCTCCCTAAACTGTTATGTTATTTATTTCAGCACAGCTACTTATTTGTTGCAATGCATATCTTATCATCTTTTAGTCCTATTTATGGTTTTATTGTTTATGAAACCCCTTTTCGGAGGAGGATTCTGTCGGCTGCCCCTAAGGGTTCTGATGAAATCTTTCTCAGGCGGGGCCTCTCCGGTTATTCTGGAGGAATTTCCGGGGCGGGTCCTGTCAGCTTTGGTGATATTGTTAGACTACGTACTTCTCGATGAATTTGGACCTCAATTGAAGAAACCTATGCTCCTCAATCAGAGGTATTTCCTATTTAGTTTCTACTCACTGAGTATGCAAATACTCACCCACCTCTAATTCTAAACATATTTCAGGTGGGTTCTTGGATCCTTAGCTTTGCTACTATTATTAGTAAGCACCGGAGCAGCAAGTTAGAGGTAGTAGTAGTGAAATTAGATTGTACTAGTTTACTGCCTGGTTGTTTATTAAATGGTAGTATGATAGAATTATATTATGTAATACAAATTTTATAATTATATTATGGAAATTATGTATATGGATATATATTGTTGTGAGTTTACTGAATTATAGTAGAGATGATGAACTAGAATGTTGTAGAATTATTTTTTTGGATATGCAGGTACATGTAAATAATTTGGAAAATTTTCCAAATAAAAACCAAACTCTGCTGAAATTTTTATTAAAATTTCTGGCATTTAGAAGTTTGGGTTGTGGAATTGTTAATTATGTGGTTGTTGACTGCTTATGGACTTAATTAGCGTGATTATGTCCTGCAGGCAGGACTTGGGTAGTGCAGGTCGTGTCAGATTGTGTCTATGGTTAATTTGCAAAATTTTATTTAGGACCCAAATTTAGTGGTAAAGGATTCCCTCATGTTGTTGATGTTATTGACAGTGTTGGTTTTCTGATAAAAAACTGTGCAAAGTTTCAACAGGGTGGGAGGTTATATAACTTGTAAAAGGATGTAATTGCATTTATTATATTATTCTTCTTAATCTGATGATTGGTATAATTTGATTTGGAAATCTTATATTCCTCATTCTCACTGGATTTAATGTTGGCACCTGTTTTTGAATCGTAGCCCTGTTGATAGTATTTTTTTTGGTCTTCAAGGTATTAGTTTGGCCTCATGGTGTGGTCTTTGTAAAGAAATTTCATAATCGGTAGATCATCTGTTTGTATTTTTTGTGATTATGCTCGTGCANCATATGGATCTGTGCCACAAGGTTTTGGCTTTAATCCTAGTTCTCAAAGGATAGGTGGTATGAATCCAGGTTATGGATTTATAAATCCAGGAAATTTCAGAGGAGGTATGGCTCTCAATTATGGTGCACACAATCAAAATTATGTTCAGGCTTTACCTTCAAATACCTCAGGTTATATAAATCCAGCAGGCTTCTCTTAGTTTGGTACTTCAGAGAGATTTGGCAGTAATATGAGTACGATGAATGGTGTTAAGAATGACATGTTTAACAGAGAACAACTATCAGCTAACCTTGCTGCTACACCAATTTTGGTTGAGGATCCAAACTGGTATCTAGATTCTGGTGTAACAAATCATGTTGTTGCAAATGGCAGCAACTTATTTCAACAGGTTTACTATAATGGCAGTAACAAGTTACTTGTTGGGAATGGTCAAGGCCTTGAAATTACAAGGATAGGTAATCTTCTCATCCATTCATTGACCTCTCCTAGTTATGCTCTACTATTGAATGGTATTCTAGTTGTGCCAAATATTGCAAAAATTTTATTGAGTATCTCCAAACTTACCATGGATAATAATGTGGTAGCTGAATTTAATGAAACTCACTGTTTGATTAAAGACAAACAAATGGGACAAGTTGTTCTCAAAGGGACACTTGAAGATCGGCTCTACAAACTACAAGTGCCTTATAAAAGTGCTGCTGGATGGAGTATTAGAGATGCTCAACAACTCAAGACAAATAAACCTCAAGTTCAACTATCTGTTGAGAAATGTAATAAAAATTTATGTATCTTGTCAGGGATTTTAGTTTCTGATTCACAAACTGATGTATCAAGTAGTAGTTGTGATGCTCATTGTCAAAATAAAGATGGTAGTATCAGTAATAATAATTTTGTTATTAGCACATTTCCAAATCAGGTTGTTTCTAATAATGATGCTGTTACTAATAGTAATGGTATTGATTTGAAAATTCTGCATCAAAGGTTAGGACATGCATCTTTTTTGTGAAGCTTGTCAATTTGGAAAAGGCCATATGTGCAGCTTTCCTGTTTCTAATTCTAGAGCTACTTGTCCACTTGAATTAGTTCATACTGATATCTGGGGACCAGCTTCAACAAGTTCAAAAGAAGGTTTCAAGTATTACATTCATTTTCTTGATGATTACTCAAGGTATACATAGGTTTATCCTTTGAAACTCAAGTCAGAAGCTCTAGGAGTTTTTAAACAATTTCTGATTATGGCTGAAAGATNTTTTTTAACTTCGTTCCCTAGGTCCTAGCTGCAGGTCCTCGTGAGCTACCGTCGGCATCGCATTCGCACTCGACTTCCGCTACTACTTCTACTTATGTATAAATCATGTTTCCTTTATTCTGTTTCATTGATGGATTTGTATCTTTTATATTTTGTTTATCTCACTTGTGATTCTGTCATTCCTACCTTCTCCCTAAACTGTTATGTTATTTATTTCAGCACAGCTACTTATTTGTTGCAATGCATATCTTATCATCTTTTAGTCCTATTTATGGTTTTATTGTTTATTAAACCCCTTTTCGGAGGAGGATTCTGTCGGCTGCCTCGAAGGGTTCTGGTGAAATCTTCCTCAGGCGGGGCCTCTCCGGTTATTCTGGAGGAATTTCTGGGGCGGGTCCTGTCAGCTTTGGTGATATTGTTAGATTACGTACTTCTCGATGAATCTGGACCTCAATTGAAGAAACCTATGCTCCTCAATCAGAGGTATCAATGCTTCAACTTGGAAGTCAACTTCAAACTATGAAGAAAGGTTCAATGAAGGTCATTGATTTTTGCAAGAAAATGAAGAAAATTGCAGATCAGATGTCTGCTGGAGGTCTCTTTGTTTCTGAAAAGGAGTTGGTGATGTGTATTCTTACTGGTTTGGGACCAGAGTATGAGACTGTATTTGTGAATTACATGAGTATACCTCCTTTACCTACTCTTCAAGAGGTAAAGAACTATCTCATACATTATGAAACTAAACTTGATCAACATAATACATTGGCAGTGTTTAATTCTGCCAATTTAGCTTCAGCTTTTCAAAATCAATTACATGTGACTCCAAATGTATCTTCTCTGCCTAGTTCTTCCAATTTTAGAAATATTAACTCTTTTCCTAAGTCACGCAATAATTCTTCTGAAAATTTTGACTATGAAAGAGTGAGTCAAGAAGATAATAGAAATCGTGGATTTTCTAGTAGAAGTCATGGTAGAGGCAGAGGTTGTCGAAGTTTCAGGCCACAATGTAAAATTTGTCACAGGATGGGTCACATTGCTAATGTGTGTTACTATAACTCTAGATGTTCAATATTTCATAATTCTGGTCAACAAAATCAAGGAGGTTTTCACAATAATGGATTTCAGAATGGGTATAATTCATGAATTGGACCAAATGTTTTTAATCCTGGTGGTGGTAATTTTGGTTCAAAGGAGTTACATGCTCAGTTCTCTCAAATTCAAGGTCCTATTTTTGATGCTTCAAATTCATATGGATCTGTGCCACAAGGTTTTGGCTTTAATCCTAGTTCTCAAAGGATAGGTGGTATGAATCCAGGTTATGGATTTATAAATCCAGGAAATTTCAGAGGAGGTATGGCTCTCAATTATGGTGCACACAATCAAAATTATGTTCAGGCCTTACCTTCAAATACCTCAGGTTATATAAATCCAGCAGGCTTCTCTTAGTTTGGTACTTCAGAGAGATTTGGCAGTAATATGAGTACGATGAATGGTGTTAAGAATGACATGTTTAACAGAGAACAACTATCAGCTAACCTTGCTGCTACACCAATTTTGGTTGAGGATCCAAACTGGTATCTAGATTCTGGTGTAACAAATCATGTTGTTGCAAATGGCAGCAACTTATTTCAACAGGTTTACTATAATGGCAGTAACAAGTTACTTGTTGGGAATGGTCAAGGCCTTGAAATTACAAGGATAGGTAATCTTCTCATCCATTCATTGACCTCTCCTAGTTATGCTCTACTATTGAATGGTATTCTAGTTGTGCCAAATATTGCAAAAATTTTATTGAGTATCTCCAAACTTACCATGGATAATAATGTGGTAGCTGAATTTAATGAAACTCACTGTTTGATTAAAGACAAACAAATGGGACAAGTTGTTCTCAAAGGGACACTTGAAGATCGGCTCTACAAACTACAAGTGCCTTATAAAAGTGCTGCTGGATGGAGTATTAGAGATGCTCAACAACTCAAGACAAATAAACCTCAAGTTCAACTATCTGTTGAGAAATGTAATAAAAATTTATGTATCTTGTCAGGGATTTTAGTTTCTGATTCACAAACTGATGTATCAAGTAGTAGTTGTGATGCTCATTGTCAAAATAAAGATGGTAGTATCAGTAATAATAATTTTGTTATTAGCACATTTCCAAATCAGGTTGTTTCTAATAATGATGCTGTTACTAATAGTAATGGTATTGATTTGAAAATTCTGCATCAAAGGTTAGGACATGCATCTTTTTTGTGAAGCTTGTCAATTTGGAAAAGGCCATATGTGCAGCTTTCCTGTTTCTAATTCTAGAGCTACTTGTCCACTTGAATTAGTTCATACTGATATCTGGGGACCAGCTTCAACAAGTTCAAAAGAAGGTTTCAAGTATTACATTCATTTTCTTGATGATTACTCAAGGTATACATAGGTTTATCCTTTGAAACTCAAGTCAGAAGCTCTAGGAGTTTTTAAACAATTTCTGATTATGGCTGAAAGATTGTTTGGAACTAAGCTAAAGTGTCTACAATCTGACTGGGGTGGAGACTACAGAGCTTTTCTGCCATTTTTGAATAGTATTGGTGTTCTTTTTCGACATTCATGTTCTCATCTACATCAACAAAATGAAAGGGCAGAACGTAAGCATAGACATATTGTTGAAATGGGTTTATGTCTATTGTCCAATGCAAATATGCCCTTAACATCTTGGTGGGAAGCCTTTAGTTCTACCATTTATATTATAAATAGACTTCCAACCTCAGTGTTGAATTTCAAAAGTCCTTATCAAGTTTTGTTCAATAAACTTCCAGATTATGCTCACTTTAAGGTTTTTGGATGTGCTTGCTTTCCTTTCTTAAGAGCCTACAACAAGCATAAGTTGGATTTTGACACCTCTAAATGTGTGTTTATCGGCTACAGTGACAGTCATAAGGGCTATAAATGCTTGGATCAATCTGGACGAGTTTATATTTCTAGTAGTGTTACTTTTAATGAACTCGAATTTCCTTTTGCTTCAGGGTTCAATTCTGGCAGGTTCAAAGGAAGACAAGCTGTTGAATTATCATCTACTACTCCTTTAATGGTTGTGAGATCCTTTAACTCTTCTTTCATACCTTCTACAAATTCTCATATTATTGCCACTATTATAGCCTCATCTGCTTCTCCATCTTCTAGTGAATCAATCTCACAAGCACTATCTAATCCTGTTATTACTCAAAGCCCTTCTGAAAAAAACTTGATTTTTCCAACTTAGATGAGTTTTAATCTAAAGATGAATATGCTACTTCAAAATTGGATGAGTTACATGCTGAAGATACATCTGCTACTTCACAATCAGATGACTTGCAAGCATCTACAGCTTATCTATCTATTGATGTTTCACAATCACATCATAATTTGCCTACAGATTTACCATCTACTGGCTTTACAAATCCAAGCTCCACTCAATTTGTTCCCAATGTAACGAAAGCTTCTTCTCATCATTCTATGCAAACAAGGTCAAAAAGTGGTATTTTCAAACCTAAGGCTTTGACTATTTCTCACACAAATGGTTCAGAAGATGTTTCTTGTATAGAACCAACTACAGTTCGTGAAGCTTTACAACATCCAAAATGGAGAGAGGCTCTCAATCTTGAATATGATGCTCTTCAAAAGAATGGCACATGGACTTTGGTACCCTACTCCCCAAATATGAATGTGGTAGGCCACAAGTGGGGTTTTCGAATCAAAAGACTTGCTGATGGTACTATAGAAAGGTACAAAGCACAGTTAGTGGCTAAAGGCTTTCATCAGCAGCCAGGATTTGATTTCAATGAAACTTTTAGTCCTGATGTGAAACCAGCAACAATAAGGTTAGTTCTAAGCCTTGCTGTTTCTTTAAACTGGCATATCAAGTAACTAGACTTTAATAATGCATTTTTAAATGGAGATTTGAAAGATGAGGTTTATATGACACAACCTCAAGGTTATAAGAGTGCTACACTGCCTGTTCATGTCTATAAATTGACTAAAGCTCTCTATTGATTAAAACAGGCTCCAAGAGATTGGTTTGATAAGTTGAAAGGGTCTTTAGTTCAACAAGGATTTAAGAATTCTGTTGCCGATTCATCATTATTTGTTCTGAAAACATCTACTTCGTATATGTTGGTTTTGATCTATGTGGATGATGTCATTGTTACTGGTCCAGACTTGACAACCATACAAAGTCTTAAAAATACTCTTAGTACTCAATTTTCTCTTAAAGACTTGGGAAATTTGAATTTCTTTTCAGGTATTGAAGTCACAAGAAGTCAAAATTCTATGCTTTTGACTCAATCTAAATATATTCGAGATTTACCGAAAAAGACCAAAATGGATGGTGCTAATAGCTATCTTTCTCCTATAATAGTAAGCAAACCTTTGTCTGCAACTATAGGAGATGTGTTAAGTTGTCCAGATGTCTATCGAAGCACTGTTGGGGAATTGCAATATCTAACCATCACAAGGCCAGATATCTCATTTGTTGTTAACAAATTAAGTCAGTACTTCAGAGCTCCTACTACAACTCATTGGGAAAGTTGTAAAAGGTTGCTGAGATACTTGAAAGGTACTATTGATTATGGTCTTAAAATTCATGCTTCTAAGAAACTTGTTCTTCATGCATTTGTTGATTCTGATTGGGCAAGTGATCATGATGATAGACGATCAACCAGTGGTTATGCTGTGTTTTTGGGGCCTAATCTAATTTCATGGAGATCCAAAAAGCAAATTGTGGTAGCCAGATCTAGCACTGAGGCTAAGTACAGATCCATTGCTCATGTTACATCTGAGTTGTATTGGCTAAGAAATCTTATTACTGAATTGCAGCTGTGTTTTCCAGCACCAATTGTTTGGATTGACAATTTAAGTGTTGCTACCTTGGCATGTAATCCTGTTTTGCACCAACGAACTAAGCATATTGAAATCGATTTACATTTTGTTAGGGACAAAGTGCTTGAGAAGTTCATGGAAATAAGATATGTACCTACTGAAGAGCAGGTAGCTGATTTGTTTACTAAAGCCTTAGGAATAGATCGTTTTCTTTATTTGAGGTCTCGACTTAAAGTAATGAATAATCTGCATTGAATCTTTTCTCACAACCTTCAAATGAAATCTTCAGCAGTAGATTCATATTCAACGAGTATATGTTCTGCATGTTTTCTTTTTGTCCAAACTTAAGTTTGTTTTGAATCACAAACTTTAGTTTGAGGGGGTGTATTAGAGTGCATGCTTACATAGTCTTAGTCACGTGCTTCTTCTGTTATAACAAAGCACGTGTCTGTTAGAGTGGTTAAAAGAGTTTGTTACTTGTTTATCTTACTGTATATATACTGAGCTTAAAAGCTAATACAAGTACGCATTCATTCTTGAGAATGTTAAACAAAGTTCTTGAATCTTCTTCTTCTTTCTGTTCTTAGTTTTAGGGTTTGATAAATACATATATAGTTGTTACTCCGCTTTCTTTTCTTCTTCTTTTTCAATAAAGTTGTGCATATAGGCATGAGCTCTCACGCTTTTGTCCTTTTGGTTAGCTGAGTTTGGTGGCAAATTTTTCCAACTATTTGGTTTGCACGAAATCAAAATTTTCATTTTTTTTTCATTTAGCCCTATATCGAAGACCTTAACCTTTTTTGGTAGAGCGATTCGAGAAGCAAACAACTTACATTCTAGCAGTACTATGCAAAATTCTATGTTTCATTTGCTTCTTTTTTAGAAATTAAAGGTTGTCGCTAAAGCTCCGAAGGCTCTAAAAAATTATTCTGGTTTTATGGAAGCTATTTGATTCTGGATAAAAGTTAATACTACTGGCGTGGGTTATGGTTGTCCTGGTCTTGTAGGAGGATGTGGGGTTTTCAGAAATTGTCATGGAATTGTCAGAGGCTATTTTGCGATTTGACAATAGAGTCATGCTTGACATTTGAGGCTGAATTGATTGTTGTCATGCATGCTTTAGAAATAGCTCAAAAATACTTATGGCATCCTCAATGGCTTGAAAGTGATTATGCTTTTGGGGTTCATTCTGTTCAGTTTTGGTGTGCTAGTGTTCTTTGGAAGCTTTGTGCTCGATGATCAAATTGATTGTCTTTTTTGTCTTCTATTTCTTTTAAAGTCTCTCGTATTTTTAAAGGAACAATAAGATTGCGGATATTTTGTCTATAAAAGAGATTAGTTGGTGGAGTTTTGTCACCTCAATGTTGTCCTCAGGCTCATTGGGATGACGGGGAGAGGTCTTTGGCCCTCCAACTCTTGTAATGGTTAGGGTATTATTGATCGTTCTTCTTAAATGCAGTTATCTCTTTCTGATCATTAGTTTATTATTATGATCATTCATTTAATTTATGGATGTTAATGGGGGTACATGGAACTTTGATATATATATATATATATATAGTGGATGGTACTAGGAAAGTGGCGTGGGTTGGTGAAATGGCTTCCACACCAAACACAACAAAACTGAGGACAAATTTATAAAAAGTAGAAACGTCCAGTGTCAATGTCAAATATTTGGATAATGAAGTTCTCGTCTTGTCCAACTTTCTGGTATTATCCTTCCTCTCAAGTACCAATAAAATAAAATAAATAAACTCGGTGTTAGGTGTCCGCTGTTTGGTGCTGCTGTTTGTCTCTNTGGTGGTGGCTGTGTCGTCCCACTCGCCGGCGATCGGAGTAGATCTAGCCGGAAAGGTGACTGCCTCGGGGTGGTTTTTCCGAGACTTTGCAGCAGTTTTCCGGCGTGATCCGGCGGTTTTCGGCGTCAAACTTGGTACCAAAATGTAGATCGTCGCACCAGCTTTCCAACGGTACCAAGAACGTTCCCTAACTCCACCGGAACAGTGAGATATGGCCGGCCAAAGGTGGTGTCGCGACTGTTCAAACTGTTCACGAGCTCTCGGTTTTGTTGCGATTTCCGACGATCCAGGTGGTTTCACGGCGAACCACCGGTGGGGAAAGGAAGAGGAGGTTGCTGGCTTCAAGTTTCGTGTTGGAGCCGGTCCGATCCGGTGGCAGAAACGGTCGTTACCGGCGGAAGGAAGGAGGCGCGGGGTGGCTGCGTGACGCGGGTAAGGTCTGGAAATTTCCAGACTTTGCCAAAATTTAAGGATGCAGACAGGGGCATTTTCGTCCTTTTAAGTCCAGTCTCAACCAAATTACCAAACTGCCACTCACACAAATTTAACTATAACTTCTCGGTCTTAACTCCGAATCGAGCGTGCTGCTAGTCTACGAACTCGTATCGACTAGCTCTACACAACGGTACCCCGGTCAAAACCATAGCACGCTCACACAAAAAGTCAACTCCGAGCCCACTAAAAGTCAAACTGGTCAAACTTGAAAATTTTATTATTTTTCTCGAAACGGGATGTTACATGCTATATATCAAAATATCATCAAAATAGACAACCACAAACTTCCCTAAAAATTCCCTTAAAACATGGTTCATTAATCGCATAAATGTACTAGGAGCATTAGTTAACCCAAAAGGCATAACCATCCATTCATATAAACCATATTTTGTTTTAAAAGCAGTTTTCCACTCATCCCCTAGCTTCATCCTAATTTGAAGTTATCCACTTTTTAAATCTATCTTAGTAAATAAGCAAGCACCATGCAATTCATCAAACATATCATCTAACCTATGAATGGGATAACGATACTTTACCGTTATTTTATTCACTGCTCGGCAATCGACACACATCCTCCATGTGTCATCCTTCTTGGGTACCAATAAGACTGGTACAGCACAAGGACTCATGCTCTCCCTAACATGACCCTTTGCTAGCAACTCCTCCACTTGCCTTTGTAACTCTTTCGTTTCCTCGGGATTGCTACGATAGGCTGGTCGGTTTGGAATGCTTGCTCCAGGCACAAAATCTATTTGATGCTCAATACCTCTTAATGGCGGCAATCCAGTTGGCATCTCTTTTGGGAAAACATCATCAAAATCCTGGAATAAAGAGACAAAAACACTAGGCAAATCGGGGTTAAGGTTAGTTTCACAAAGAAAAACCTCTCGAAACCTCACCAACAATATTNAAATATTAAAAGGTTATTTTTATTTATTTAACAGAAAATATTTTCTATATGCATATATTATATAACAGACTTATTATAACTCACATATAAACATAAAAATATATAAATCTACATATAATTTTTATTATTATCATTTTTTATATAATTAATGGATTTGAGGAAGGGAGGATATAATTACCATTCAATTCCAGTTGAAATCATTTTCTTTGACATTAGTCTAAAACTTTTATTGTAGTCTAAAAATAAACTTTAACTTTTATTGTAGTTTCTAACTCTTTTTCTCTTTTTCTGTCACTCACAAATTTTTACATTCTATTTATGTTATAATAAATGAGTCACAAAATACAAAAATAAATTAATGACAAAATGGTAAATGAGTTGTTGTCACTGTCACTGTCACCGTCATACACTGACTTATGATCCATGACTGATTACAATATTACAATAAAAACTAGTTCCATAAAATTTTGTAATTCCAAATTAGCCTCCCCTAACAAGATGTTTTGGTTCTGCCCCTGGGTGGAGATTTATTCTCTTTCAAACCCTTACAGTTTTTATTTTTATACCTAAACACTTTCAAAAATCTCTATTTTAAGTAAATAAAATGACATTTTTTGCTCTATAATTTCGCCAATACATTTCTCTCTCTTCAAGTTTTCTTTTTTTCCAGTATTATTACTCTTCAAACCTTGAACAATTTCAATTTTCTTTGAATTAAGTTCACGGTTTTCTAACGTTGAGAGTTTCATAATAAAATAGATTTAAGCACAAACACCAGCATATTCAGATATCTACTCAATGGGAAAATGATTATTAAGTTTGATGGGCCTGAGTTTGATTAACAAATCTTCTATTAGTATATATTTCTTATTTAGAAAACAGTTTCTGATTTTATTTGTCCGAGAAACCTAAAGTTTGGTCTTTTATAGGGATTATAGGGGGTTTTCCATTCTTAAATCAATGATTTTGAGTTTTACAAAAAAGTGAAGGTTCAAGTGACGGTAAATTCAAAGAAAATTCAAATCTTTTTCAAAGCTCCCAATTAATTAAGTTCATGTGGGTAGGTGGGAGTTGGAGGGTAGAGTGTAAATTTGGGCTGTTTAATCTGGCTCAAGCTTAAAGTTTTGAATTTGGGTGGGCTCAGAAATTTTTTGAAGTAAAAAAAAGTTAGACAAGATCGGTCAATACTCTAAATTTTAAAATCTGATGCCCAATTCCAATTTTATTGATGTCAAACCAGATTTTAGGTTCCCTTCAAATTTAAAGTTTATATCTGATTTTAGAACCTAAAATTTAATTTAAAAATATTTTATTTTGCTTAAAGAATATTATATATATATATATATATAATAAGAATAAATATTATTTTTATATTTTTATATTCTCAATATCTATCACAAATTGAAATTTTAATACTGAAATTACAAATTTTATCTTTCAAATAGAATAAATTTGATCTTATTATACATATTAAATAAATAAATATCTTAATGCACTTTAGTATCTTTTAAAATTGAATTTGTTTATATAAGAGTCTCTATAATTAATTTGTGCAATTGATATCCTTTAATTTGAAAGAAGTTGCATATTTATCTGATTTAGTTAAAATTTATAAATTCTGTCAATTTAAAAATTACACGCATAAATTAATTTTTTTTATTTTTTATTATATTAAAAATTTTAAAATGAAAGTTAAAAGATATGTAAAAAGAAATTTAAAATTTATTTATGATTTTTTTTTTATATTTTAAATTTATTTTAATTTTTAATACAATTAAAAATTAAAAAAAAATAATTTTAAAAATAATTTATTGTGCATGTAAATTAATTAATAAAATTTACAATTTTAACTAAATTAAATAAAAATATAATTTTTTTAAAATTGTTGTCGGGGTGATTTGAGAGAATCTTTTAAATTTTCCATTGAATTAAATTTGTTTGAAGGTCGACAAAAGTTTTATTGGAAAAGGTGCGTAGCAATAAGTATCATTCCTTTTTTAACTTAAAATAGAGAGTATTGACAGTGTTTAGATACGAAGACAACAAAATTTAAGGCTTTTAAATAAGATAATAAACTTATACTGTTAGATTTGATAAAATTAAAAAAGTTAAGATTATTTGTCAAAATTGTTTGTCAAATAACAATAGTATGGAAAACGACTTACATGTATAATATATATATATATATATATATATGTGTCTGTAACATCCCGTTTTTCAAAAATAATAAAATATTCAAAATTGATTAAGTTGATCATGAGTGAGTCAATGATTGACTCTTTTTTTGTAGACAAAATTGAGCTTTGAAATTAGTACCGTAGCGTAGAGCTCGTCGATACGAGTCCGTAGACTAGTAGTACACTTGATTCGGAGCTAAGACTGTGAAGTTATAATTAAAATAGTGTGAGGGGCATTTTGATAATTTTGAAAAATTGTTAATTAAATATGGAAATTACAAAACTGGCCATTACCCTCTACCTCCAGATTTCTTCCCCCCGTTTCTCCCCTCTGCGCGACCGGTTACCGCGCTCCCTTCTCTTCGCAGGCAACGGTCGATTTCCGACCGGATCTGACCGGCAACCACCCGCGACTCGTAGCCCACGTCCTCCTCTACATACCCACACCGGTGACTGCCCCTGGAACTGCCTGTATCGCCGGAAAAAGGGAGAAAGCCGGTGGCTTCCATTTTCACCGATCACCGGTTTCCGGCGAGATTCCGGCGATGGGTCACTTTTTTTTTTCCCTATTTTGGACCCCCTGAATCCGAATCCATCATTTTTTTTACCCAAATCCTCTTCAATTGAGCAGTGCGAAGGGTTGGAGTTCGGCCGCGAATTTTCCGACCATTTTCCAGCCAGCACCGGCGTCAATTGGGCAAGATAAGTTGATTTTTGTTTTACTCATTCCTTAAGCTTCGTTTTGATATATAATTTGCATATTATTGTTGAGTATGTGAAATTTTGCTTAAATTGAGCTAGATTTGGGTTATTTGTGAAAATTAGAATGTTATTACATAACATTTATGATAACTTCTGAAGCAATTATGTGCGATGACTGGTAGTTTAATTTAATTTATGATTGAGTGGTGTTCTATGTATTATATGTGTATCTTGATAAGAGTTGAGTATATAGTGGTGTATACATATATATATATATATATGTGTGTGTGTGTGTGTGTGTGTGTTTGTGGTAAGCAAATTAGATTTCAAATATAATTTATAGTTGCCTTTGTTTTTTTTAAAGCAGCTAAATTGCTAATGACTATATGTATATATAGTTATGTATGTGTACTTATCTTTATATGAATATGTATGAATGTGAGCACCACTTATGCTTGCTAGTGTGATTATATAAGTTAAGGAAAGCCAATAAACTGTTTTATTAGATAATTTTGTTTATGAACATACTTGAATTTATATTTATGTGACTTAGCCTTCAATTAATGTATTTGAATAATCTCCTCATAGTACCTATTGATAATAGTTACATAACTTGTGAGATTTATAGATGAAGATGTGAATTTAATTCTTGTGGTGTATTTGTATTACATACTCGTCGTTATGTTCATAGTTAAATGTTGAATATTTGATATGGTATTCATGTTTATGAGCTTGTAAGTATGGATTATTTGATTTTAGATTTCTGTGAAAGTGATATGTTCTTGAAATTGTGTTTGGTTGCCGATGAGAGGTAACTTGGATTGTGATGTGTACTTTGAGTAAAGTGAATTGCTGGTAGATTTCATTTCTATTAATTGTGATTGTAAATGGACTCCGTATTTAAGGATAACCACTAAGAAATGTATGGATTACATTATATAGTTGTTTTTCTTTCATTTTGTGATTTTGCAAATAAAATTGATATGAATTTATAGAGCTTGGAATTATGATAAATGGTTATCGTGAATGTGAGAATTGAATTGAGCATTTAAATATTATTTGATTTGATTTACATTCATAGAATAAATGTTATTTTGTTGATATATTTATTCTTGTGAGACAGAGTATAAATGAATGTAAATTTGCACCTATGTTTGTTGATGAAATGATATCTATGGTATGTTACTATGTACTACTTGAGCGATGAGTATGCCGCCAAGTATGGGGTGTAATAAGGTTGGTGACTACTTGGGCGATAGGGTATGCCGCCAAGTAGGGAGGTTATTTACTTGGGCGAGGGTTTATGCCGCCAAGTTATTCGGCGATGGTTTATGCCGCCATATTGTGTACTTGAGCGATGGTTATGCCGCCAAGTTATTGGGCGATGGTTTATGCCGCCAGATTGTTTGCTTGGGCGATGGTTTATGCCGCCAAGCTATGATATTATATATATATATATATACCTTTTTAAATATATGGAAGGACAATGGTTTTCACAGAAAAGGTTATTACTCGCTCGGTATATGATGATTTGTTCACATATATGATCTGTGGCTTTTCACTGGGGTTTTCATGGTTAGCTTACCCGCCCGGTATATATATGATGTGTTCATATATATATGATCTGTGGCTTTTCACTGCAATGTCCTTCATATATGGTTATTACATGCCTGGTATATATGATTAGTTCATATATGCGTCCGTGGCTTTCCATCGATATATTCTATATACATAGCCATTACCCTTTTTATATGGTTTGAAAAGTTTGTTGAAACTAAAAGTGATTAAAGTACTATTAATGTTTCATTATTCTAATGATTATGCAATATATGAAATTGGTTATAATTTCTATATGATGAGATATTGTGATGGATTGATGGTTTATTGCTAAGTCTGTGCATGATTGATTATACCTGTGTTGGACTTATGTCCTGAATAAATTGAGTGGTATATTTGCATTCTCATTGTTAAATGCAAAATTATTTTAAGAACTACAAGTAGCTTGATCCCTATTAATAAAGGTATGTAGGCAGCTCTGATTTTATACTGAGTCGAGCTGCGAAAAATATATACATATTTATTTGACTGTTAAAATTATTTACCGAGATGTGGTTTGTGTGGAAATGCGTGCTGCTAGATTGAATTATGTATAGGAATGTGTTTTCTTGCAGGAATTGCAATTATATGTATTTGGGGAATGTTCCAAAAACAGATGAAACTCTGCGGAAATTTCTATTGAATTTTCTGGCATTTAGGAGTTTGATTGTGGAATTTAGTAATTATGGTGGTAGTTGACTGCTTAGGGATTTAGTCAGCGTGATTAAGTCCTGCAAGCAGGACTTGGGTAGTGCAGTCCTGTCAGTGTGTGTGTTAGGAAATGGATAAGTAGCGATTGGGAGCTAATATTTAAAAGAATTATGAATTTTTCTTAGTCTTCTACCTAACCCAAAATAAAGCGGTGGGTGGTGGTAGCAGGACTCGTGTCTCAAACACTCTTGTTAAGAAGTTTTTGATATATTTCCTTTTCTTATTATATTTTTTAGAAAAAAATGTTTCGTTTTATCATCATTTTTTAATATTTTGCTACTTTATCTGTACGTGCAAACTTTAGACCATGTTTACCACAAGAAAAAAATATCGATAGACCACCAACCGCGTAAGCTTGCACCCACTTGCATGGTCAAAAAAAATTAATTAATTAAATTTTTTTTTGTCATGAGATTGCTTTGTCAAAATTTTGAACAACTATGAATGAGAAACATATGCATTAAAAAAGCAGAAAAAAATAATGACATATGAGAATTAACTATCTATGGTGGCTGTTGGAATTTTGGTGCTATAACGGAGAGCTTATAAAAAAAAGTGTTAGTTTCTTTGATATTTATTTGAGTGGTAGTGAAAATGAAAAATGGAAGAACCGAAAAGAAAAGATATTGTGTTCTTCACAAAAATACTATTGAGTTTGAGCAAAAGAGGTAAAAAAAAATACTTCAAAGAGAGCAACTTTAGCATATCATCTCATTTCATTTTCTCATATTTATAAACATACAAGACATTGCATTACATTACATAAAAAAAATATATATATATATATATATATATAATACAGCCACTACCATGAAAGTGACACTTTGAATACTTCATGATTGTATCCATGGTTTGTATAAATGAGAAAATGGTAGGTGAAAGTACATATGTACTAAGCCATAGTTTGCCAGTTGTGAATACTTGCCACTCTTGGACATATCTCAGACCGAGCATGAGACTTTTATATGAGAACTTTACTGAGATAAAGGCTTGTCACTGCTTTGGATTTTCTTTGTCTTGGATATTTCGAGATAGATTTGAATATTCTAAGATGGTCTTGGACAATGAGATCATCTTGGTAAGGTGTTGCTAAGACATTAAGACTTGGCCTAGCATTGTGCTTTGTTTTGGACATCAGTGAGCTTGTCTCAGATTGGTCCGGGATCGGACACATTGTCTCAGACATGGTGGGCTCAGCATGATTTGTTCGTCTCGGCATGCTCGGATGGCTTTGCTCGAACATGCATGCTCAGGTAGTGGCATGCTTATCTTAACAACATGTGTTTTAGGTGTGGAAAAATTGCCACATTTCAACACTCCACCTTAGCAATTTTGCTGGAGGCTCGGATATTTCATCGTCTTCCCATACTTGTCATTTTCATGTCGTATTTTGCTTTCATTTTTAGATATAAATCTAAGGTGTTTTCTTGTAACCTTCATTTCATCTAAGGATAGGTTCCCTCATCTCGGCATTGCTTTTGTTGTCTTGGCCAAATGACTTCAACATGTGTTCTTTTCTTTCTTCTCTCGAACTGAGTTCTTTCCCAGTTCAAGCTTATCTTTCTTTTTTCAGCTTCTCGATGTCTCAGCTATCTTAAAGACTTTGGACTTCTCCTAGCTAGCTTGACCAACTTGTCTAAGGCATTATCAACAGCATGATCATCAAACTTAAGAACAAAGTTTTTATTTTTCTTAGGTACCTTAAATACCTCACATCATCTAAGATTAAAAATTGTGCTAGTCTTGCTTGAGAAATTTAAGGAGAAATTTTTCTCATCATCTAAGCCACACTCAATAAATTCATGCTCAAGTTTAGAATATATAAAACATTGGTTTGAACTTGTTACCTTTAGGTATGTTTACTTCTACATCACCAATACATTTCACTTCTACAAGGCTTCCATCTCCAAAAATATTTCCTTGTTGAAAGACATATGGTTTAAGCATCCACTATCAACAACTTAGCTGAGCTCTTTGTTAGATGTGACAAGGCATGTGGCAACAAAAAGGTATTCAACCTCATCACCTTTGGCTTCATTGACAACATTTTCTTATTGTCTCAGGCCATTTTGTCTCGAAGCATACCTTTGCTTGCCCACTTTTTCTACATGTCTAAATGCATTACACCTTCTAAATTGTGCATTCGAATTGCACCAGCAAAAGTTGGACATATGACCTTTTCTCATGCAATGAAAGCACGGTTCGAACTTTTTTTTTCTCCCCCTCTTGTCTAGAACATTCATATTCTCTTAATAAATGGGGTTGCTCTTCTTTTTTGCTCAGTTAAAAAGGCACATTCCACACACTTCTCCTTTCTTTTTTGTCTTTCTGCATTTGCCGAGTCCTTTGGTTTCCTTGAATTTTGATTGAAGCTTATTTCATGCTTCCTTTGTTGTTTCACAAATTTTGATCCTTGTGACTATTGTATCACTAACAAATGAATGCAAACTTGTGAGTGCCTTGAAACTTTGGGTCACATCCTCTTAATGTTGCTTGATCTGAGCAATGGCAGTGATGGCTCTAGATGTACTCTAGTATTTGTCACATTCCAAAGACCAAATGCCTTTTAGGTATCCCTTCATTTTTATGCTCCATATAGCGTAATTATCACTCTCAAAAATTGGTGGCAAGGGGACTGAATAAATTCTTGAAGCCATTGTATATAGCTCTCTACGATGGTTTCCTCTCTTATGCTAGACCTTAGTGGTCATAGAAGGCAGCAAGAACTTATAGAAAATTGAAGAAGAAAACCTCACACAAGTCCCTCAAAGAATAAAATAAAGTTTTGATGCTATATCTATTGGAATTTAAGTGTTGCAATCGAGAGCTTATAAAAAAGAAGTGTTAGTTAATCTTTGATATTTCCTTGTGTGATGGTTGAGAAAAAAATGGAAGAACAAAGAAAAAGAAATATTGTGTTCTTTAAAGAAGGAGAAAAAAAGACTTCGAATAAAGCTAATTCAACATCCCATCTCATGTCATTTCTTCATATTTATAGACATATAAAGCATTGCATTAAAACTATAAAATATGTGAAAAAAATATCGATAAGATCAAACCACTAACATGAAAGTGAAACTTTGTAATGATAATATAAAATGACTTAATAAGGAAATGGTAGGTATTATATGGTTTGACTTAATAAGGAAATGGTAGGTGAGAGTACATATGTGATGAACCATAGTTTTTCATTTGCAGATACTTGCCATTCTCAAACATATCTAAGTCCGAGTATGAGACACTTGGATGAGAACTTTGCGGAGGCAAGGACTTGTCATTTTTTTGGAT
This sequence comes from Ochetophila trinervis, assembly GCA_003254975.1. Classification (NCBI taxonomy): domain Eukaryota; kingdom Viridiplantae; phylum Streptophyta; class Magnoliopsida; order Rosales; family Rhamnaceae; genus Ochetophila; species Ochetophila trinervis. The sequence goes on along the minus strand of QANX01001952.1, from coordinate 37,235 downwards.
TTTCTTTATCTCAGACATTCCAATATAGATTTGGACATTTCAAGATAGTCTCAGATTTTGAGATCATTTTGGCAAAGTAAGGTGTTGCTTAAACTGTTAGAGTTATGTTTTATACCCCACTTGAGTTATTATTTGTAATGATAATATCTCTATGATTTAGATTCAATTTTAATTTTGTAACTGTTATTTAATTTTAATTAAAAGATAGTAAATATCAGTTTTATAGCTATTATTTAACAGTAATCAAAAGATATTATATATTAGTTTTTAATAGATAGATATACACATTTAAGAACAAAATGAAAGATTCATAGAGATTTGTTAATTCTCTGAGATATAATAGTACCCACCCACTGTTGTTCCATCTTGAAAATAGTCCAGACGATCTGACAAGTGTTGTTTGGAAGAGCCAGTGGCAGATTGTAGATCTAGTGGTTCATAATTGATCTATAGAGTATATCTGAAAGCTATGCAACAATCCAGAATGTCAGATTAATATATTTTTATGTGACGATGATGATTCAATAGTGTATTTTAACCATATGGTTCTATTGCTTCTGCTGCTACCTTTCCTACAATTGATATCAAAGTGGCATATGAGTATTTATGTAAATCTAGTCTATCAAACATGTTTATTTGATGTTGCTTAGATATATGACACCTTGGTTTCTATATCCATCATATAGATTGGATGTGTTAATTATAATGTTTTGTTCATAATGGATGTGTTAATTATGATTTATTTTTGCTTTGATCCATAGTTAAATATTTAAATGTATTTTTTTATTAGGATGTAACAATGAGGCTAATCATAAGATTAGGTTTCCTCCTTGATTTTATATGTTTTTTGTAATTTTTTTATTTTATGTTTTTGCGAAAATTCAAACTTTTGTGAACAGAGTAATAAAAATACCTAAAAAAAAGTGTACATTTTGCATTGTTTGTCAATTTTTGCATTGATTTGGACTGCGACTCGAGGTATGAATGTTATAGATAGAAACTAGACACATAGATGATAGAGAATGGTGGTAGAACATCACTAGAAACTATCGGACGAGCCTACATGCGCTGCAGGAAATGGATGAGAGTGGGATTCATGCACCTAGATTCTTACAGCGTGTGAGAGGGCATGCACCAATGGATCATTCTAAAATATTTGCATTAGCTTTCCTTATGGGTGCATTACCTGCCCGTAAAATTTTGCAACGATTAGATATGTATACGACATTTCGTGACATTTATGGTATGAGGTCAACAAGGGACAAGCTAGGATTTTGTGGTTGGTTTTGGGTCTTGAACTCTAGAGAACAAGTTTTAGCTTGGCCCATACCATCGACTTGGAAGATCATGCGAAAGGAATATGTTTGGGCTTTTTTTTTTTNTGGGAAAGAAATTTTTTTGGGTTTTTTTTTTTTTTTTTTTTTTTTTCCTTTCTAAGAAACCATGGATTAAAGTTACATAATTAATGCTTTTATGGATAGATTAAATTATTTGCTTTAACATTATTTATACGATGATATGTCAAATAAAATAGGTGATGTCATATAGAATAGGTGAATAGTAATTTGTATCAAATGTTAATTACATGTGCATAATAATTATTATAATTTTGTTATCTAGATTAATAAATATTATATATATTATTATTATTGCTTTTTCAATAATAATAATTTAGAATATTCTATATTTTTATAAAAAGAATATTGAATAATAAAATTATAGATACAATAATAAAATGATCATGTGATGCCTAGTGGATAAATATGGTTGGATTTTATTGGATTAGACCTTAATAACTTTCAAAATTTTAATAATATTATTCATTCGGCCCAACATTGATAATTCTTGGATATCAAATACATTTTGAAACTAAACAATGGTTATTAAGATTCAAACTTCATTCAGTTATTACTCACCCAACAAGGTTATGTTAACTTTATTAGTAACAAGATAGAATCAAACTGAGTGGAGTAAAAAGTGTTAACTGCGAAGGTTTTGTCTAAGGAGATTGGGACTTAAGTATTCTCGTTTATGACACCTAGTAGGACATTTGTTTTTCTCTTCCATGTTCAAATTTGGTTTGTTGTAAATGTCTTGCCCAACGTAAGCATTTATAATGGAAACTAAATTATTGTTTTCAATAAGCATAATAATTGTTTTTAGGGATTTGATAAAATTATGTTTATTGAGTTTTCTTTCGTTTAATATATTTGTGAATTTTTTTTTCCAGAAAATGACAACTTTAATCCACTCGCTATAAATTTGAGTCAAGAACCCATGGATAGAAACAATTACAATGAATGGAAAACAAACATTTTCATTGTTATGGAATATGAGAAAATCAAATATGTCTCCCTAAACCTACAGAACTCGCAGCTAATGTCACTGATCAAGTGAAAAATGATTATTTTGATTGGCAAACAGCGGATAGTACAATTCGCTGATATATCCAAGTCAGCATTGCTAGCCATTTTTAGATCGAGAGTGGAGCAAAAATAATCCAGACTCTTAATGGGATGTTTTCACAATGTAGTAGTTCTGCAAGGTAATATTCAATGAGGGCTCTGATGCACACACAAATGACAGAGGAAAGTGTGCGTGATCATAGTCTAAAATGGATCAAAAGTCCCAGATATATATTATTTTTGAATCACTACGTAATCACTTCAGTCAGTTCAAAATGAACTACAACAAGAACAAGCTAGATTTGACTCCTGTTGAGCTTATGTATGAGTTTCAGAGTGCTGAAGAGTCAATAAAATCTAAAGTGTTCATTTTACTTAGAATTTTATAAAGTCCAAAAGGAAACCTAAAAATGGTAACAAGAACAAGAATAAGAATATTAAGGTTGTGATTCAAATTACTAAGACTACTACTTATAAAGAAGTTGAAAGGCAAGTGCTTCAAGTACGGAGAGAAAAGTCACTTGAAACAGAATTGGCATAAGGTTATCGATAAGTCAGGTATGGAAAATTTAAATTTTGTTGAAGCTTTTCTAGCAGAGAATTATAATGATAAATGGATAATTAATTCATGAGTCACTAATCATGTATATTACTCTTTGCAATAGTTCAGATAAACTAGCTGGGTAAGAGAATGACATAGAAGTTTAAGGCATGAGAACAAAAAACTTGTCTCTGCAATAGTTGTAAGACAAGTTACTTTGAATTTTAATAATGATAGGAATTTATTTTTATTTGACTATTTATATGATCCAGACTTTAAGAAGAATTTAGTATATGTTAGTTGCTTAGTTGAACAAGGTTTTACTGTACAGTTTAATTCTTCAGTTTTTATAAAAAGTTCATCTTCAATTATTTGTTCTGGTGAATCATTGAATGGTCTTTATTTTTTAAGTTCTATGATGTTAATAATATAGAAATTGTAGATGATGAGCATAACTTTCGAGTCAAGAAAAGGAAAGTGTCAAATGAAACTTACCTTTGGCATTTGCAATTAGGTCATATTAATCTTAACAAAATACATGGTTTAAGTAAAAGTGGGATTTTAAATTCTATAGTATTAAAACCAATACTAGTATATGAATCTTTCTTAGAAAGTAAAATGATCAAAAAGCCATTTAAGGCCAAAGTATATCGTGCAACCAGATTGCTAGAATCGGTGTACACCGACGTGTACGGACCAATCAATGTTTATGCTAGATGAGGGTATGTGTAATTTTTTACCTTTATAGATGACTACTCAAGACATGGATATGCACCAAAAGTCTAAAACTTTTACAAAATTTCAAGAGTATAAGGTTGATGCAGAAAAACAATTAAGACAACATATCAAAGAACTTCGATTTGACCAAGGCGGTGAATACCTGTCAGGAGAGTTTAAGTTTTACTTAACCCAAAATGGGATAGTTTCACAGTTATCAGCACCTGGGATACCCCAGCAAAATGGAGTTATAGAAAAAATAAATAGAACTCTTTTAGATAATGGTGAGATCAATGCTCAATTGCTCATTTATACCTATATCATTTTGGAGATATGCCTTAGAAACAACTATGTATCTTCTAAACCTAGCTCTTCTTAAATCCATTTCTAAGACATCTATAAAATTGTAGAAAGGGCATAAGCCCTATGTAGTAAGGGAAAATGTTTTGCACTAAAGTTCCATTATTTCCTATGCATGTTCAAGGAGGAAATTTTTTATCCAAAGGTGAATAAACACAAGTGGAACAACAAGAACTATGGAATGACAAAAACCAATAATTATGGAACCTGCACCAGTACAAATTCATATACAAAATAATGAATAGGATCCTCCTAAAAAAGTACGACCACCACTAGTGTAGCTTTATCGTACTAATAGAGTAAGGCACAAACTAGCAAGATGTCTTGCTGGGCGAATCTTACCAAATCATCACTATTGACAGCGAAGATGATATAATTAATTATCATGAAACATTGAAATATGTGGATGCACAGGAGTGGCAAAAAGTCATGCACTGTGAAATGGAATCTATTTATTTCTACTCGGTTTAGTCTCTTATAGCGGCACCTAAAAGGGTAAAACCCATAGGGTGCAAGTTAATCTACAAAAGAAAAAAAGGATTAGATGGGACGGTGGAAACCTTCAAAGCTATATTGGTGACAAAATGTTATACCCAAAAAGGAGATAGATTATGAAGAAACCTTTTTGAAGTAGCCATGCTTAAATCTATCCAGACTCTTTTAGACGTAGTTGCAAGTTTTCATTATGAGATTTTACAAATGTATGTCAAAAGAAACTTTTTGAATGGCAATGTAGGAGATGACATATATATGCGACAACCATAAAGGTTCATATCTGAAGGCCAAGAAACATGGTATGCAAGTTGCAAAGGTTTATTTACGGACTTAGGTTTGATCATGCCATTGCTTTTTTTATTTTTGAGAAAAGTCTAGATAAACCTTGTGTTTATAAAAGAATCCAAGGTGAAAATGAAGTTTTTTAGTTCTTTATGTAGATGACATCTTGCTAACTGGAAATGACAAAAATGTGTTGTCAAGTGTAAAAACGGATTGCTGCAAAAGTAGTTTGATATGCAGGACTTGGGTGAAGCTAACTCTATTCTAGGAATCAAACTTTTTCGAGCTAGAAGAATGAGAAGCTAGCTATGATTGAAGCTTTCTACATTGATAAAATAGTAGCCAGGTTTGACAGTGACAAATTCAAAAGGGAAATCTTACCCTTTAGATATGGTTTGTCTAAGGAACACTCACAATACCTCATGTGTAAAAATACCTTATGATTTGGTAGTTGGTAGACTCATGTATGCTATGTTGTGTCCTAGGCCAGATATATGTTATGCAGTGGGAGTTGTAAGCATGTATAAATCTAATAATGGATTAGAACACTAGATTGCAGTGAAGCATATACTCAAGTATTTAAAGAATACGAGAGATTATATGCTGGTATATTCTAGTAGGAGTTTAGAAATTGTTTGTTTCTACATGCTCATACTTTCAAAAGGGATATGGACTCCAGTAAATTAACATCGGATTATGTGTTTTCTATGAATGGATGAGCCATTTATTGGAGGAGCATTAAATAGACATGTGTGGCTAACTCCACCGTTGAAGCTAAATATGTGGCTACATCTGAAGACAAAGGAAGTTATGTGTCTTAAGAAAATCCTTATGGATCTTCATTTCTAAACATCCCATTACCCTTTATTGTGACAACAATGTGGCTATAGAACCTAAGCATCATAAGAGGCAAAAACACATAGCAAGGAAGTATCACTTAATTCGTGATTTTATCGAGAGAGAAAATACAGTGATTGCTAAAATAGAATATAAGAAAAACATAGCAAACCCCTTTGCTAAGATTCTACCTGAGCAAGTATTCCATAAACATGTAGATGGTATGAGTCTTAGGAGAGTCCCAAGCATACTTTTAAAGTAAGTGAGAGTTAGTTTTATTTGTGTTTTTGTAACAAGACAAATAAACATTTTCTAAGTTAAATCAGTTCATGCTCTAGGTTTCATTAGCTTTCAACCAGGCATTTATAGTTTCTTTCCCTGATAATACTTCTCCCTTGCCTTCGCACATGCCTTCTCTTATCTTTCAATAGCCTTTGACATTTTGTTGTCAAGCTTCAACTGTTTCATTATCCAGAACTTTTACTGAGAAAATCATATTTCGAGCTACACTTTGAGGTTTTGTGTGATTCCAGTTAAAAATGATTCCTGATTCATTAGGCTTCATTTCTGTAAGATTCATTTCAATTTATTTGGCCAATCAGTACCAGTTTGATTTACAAAATCAATATTTTCAACAGTTTTGGCAAATTTACACTGCCTTGAGGAAATTGAAATTTGAGTGTATTTCTGATGTCCAAATTGTGAAAAACAAGATATTACTGGAAAGCTAAGACATATACCTGACTTTTTCAACCACAATTAATGAATTCTGAGTTCATTTGGTCATCCAATGACAGGACCCGCCCCGGAAATCCCTCTGGATTTCCCGGAGAGGCCCCGCCTGAGGAAGATTCCACCAGAACCCCTCGGGGCAACCGACAGAATCCTCCTCCGAAATGGGTAATAATCAAATAAACAAGTAAACAATAATGGGACGAATAGTAAATAAGATATGAATGAAAAGTAGATAAAATAAGCACCACAATAAATTAAGGAGTCATAATGAATAAATAAGAAACAATGTATGAAGTAGGTGGGAATGACAGAGCCACTAAGAGTGATAGACAAAAATATAAATGATACAAATCCAGCATGAACAGAATAAGATCAGAGTCTAATACATAAGAAGAAGTAATAAACAGATGTGATAAGCAGATGCGATGCCGATGCGAAATGCCGATGGTAGTCCACGAGAACCTGCAACTAGAACCTAGGGAACGAAGTAAAAATAACAAAACGTGAGATATAAATATCTCCGTGAGTGCTCCTAGATAACTACAAAATACAATTTCAGCCGTTAAAACCTTTACACTCAAACCTCACGTCACTCAGTTGAAAGGTTCCCCGTTTTGAAAATCATTTTGCAAAACCCTCGATTTACCCCAAATCATTAAATCAATAAAAACGGTTTAGGGGCGAAAACGTAATTTAAAACAATTATCGAAATCACGTACCAAACACTAAAAACGTAAATGAAATCCATAATAATTAATTGATGGTCAAACACAATTTCATAAACGATCAAGCAAATGGGTCAAAATCTGAAACCAAAGGCCATAGGCCACAATCCATAAAATCAAACCATCAATTTAAAATCAGAAACCAACCAATATAAAACCAAATCGGTATAAACTCAGCAAACAACAATCATAAAACCCAACCAGTATAAATCAGCAATCAATATAAAACCAAATCCGGTATAAAATCCGCAATGAATCAGAACCATCATAAAACCAACCGGTACCACAGCATATATCGTGCCGTGTGACCCTCAGCGTCCTGACGGCGTCACAGGCGGGGGAGGGGGGCTCAGTCATCACAACGAATCGGCGTCCCAAATCCGTCATGGCAGGATCCTCATCATCTCTCTCTCGACACGTGTCCGCAGCAGAGGATGGCATATATAATAATAATAATAATAATAATAGCGCGCATAGAACTCATATAACTCGGTACATCTCGATACAGTGTGGTACTCCTCAAAATCATTTATAAAATCATCCATGATATCATCAATTTTTCAAATCCTTTATTTTTAAAACCATTTTGCAAATCCTTTTAATTTTAAACAATTTTCCAAAATCTTCTATTTAACAGAATTTATGAAAAGCAACAATTATATCGAATATTAAAAATTTGCCCCAAAATTTTCTTAAATTTCACAAAGTCACAATTTTTCTTTAAAATCACCAAATTTCCACAATATCGTAAAATCTCCAAAACATTTCAAATTCGCTAAACAACCAATTAAAACACAAATTTCATAAATATTCCAATAAATATGAAATCTATCAAATCATAAAATCAACTCATGCAAATATTTAAATCATCATAAAACATATTTAATAATCTTAATTTAAATGCACAAGAAAATTTAATCAAAACAAATTAATATAAATGAAATCGAATATAGCATATATTCCCAAATGATTTAGAAAATAAATGCACTCACAGGTCTGAAGCGTGCTCCTGCTGGATCTCCGGTCCAGCCCTCGAACGTGCACGAACACCTAAAAATAATTTACCGAAAAATCTTTTAATTACCAAAAACTAACCAAAGGCTCAAAGGAGTCCTCTAAGTCTCCAATTACAAGATTAAAACACTAAATACCAAAATTGCTCTTCAATTTCAGTAATTACCAAAATGCGCTCAACGGCAAAAATCCCCAAAATTTGAATTACTCCGTCTCAAGTCCAATTTCAACAAACTTTATACCGAAACAAAATTGAAAATGCAAGGAACGAGAATCTACCTTCAATTTCAAGATTCGTCCTCGCCAATGGTCGGAATCGATCTCGGAAGATCGGACCTCAACCGGAATTGGGCGTTTCCAAATCCGACCAAAATTGGGTCAAATTGACTGGACAGCAAGCTTGCCCACGACCCCCGGAACGCGTTGGGACGGGAGGTGAGCACTCACTCGCCGGAAAAGGTGGAGATCGGCGGCGGCGTGTGGAGCTCGGTCACGGCGACGCGTGGGGCGCGTGTGGTGGTCGTCGGAGCTCGGGAAAGTGCAGATCTGGTCGCCGGCGTGTTCTGAGTCTGATGGTGGTGGCTGTGTTGTGCCACTCGCCGGCGATAGGAGCAGATCTAGCCGGAAAGGTGACTGCCTCGGGGTGGTTTTTCCGAGACTTTGCGGCGGTTTTCCAGCGTGATACGGCAGTTTCCGGTGTCAAACTCGGTACCAAAATGTAGATCATCGCACCAGCTTTCCAATGGTACCAAGCACGCTCCCTAACTCCACCGGAACAGTGAGATATGGCCGGCCAAAGGTGGTGTCGTAACAGTGCACGGTTGCACAGTTTGCACGAGCCCTCGGTCTCGCTGCAATTTCAGGCGATCTGGGTCGTTTCACGGTGAACCACCAGTGGGGAAAGAAAGAGGAGGTTGCTGGCTTCAATTTTCGGGTGGTGGTCGGCCAAGTCCGGCAACCGTGTGGCGGCTACCGGCGTGCGAAAAAGTGGCGGCGAAGTGGAAGAAAGTCAGGTGTGCTGGAAAATTCCAGACCCTTGGCCAAATTTTAAAGATGCAGACAGGGGCATTTTCGTCTTTTCTCACACATAAATATCAGTTTTTGCCAAATTACCAAATTGCCCTTCGCACTAAAATGATGATAACTTCCTGGTCTTAACTCCGAATTAAGCGTACTACTAGTCCACGGACTCGTATCGACTAGCTCTTCGCAATGGTACCAAAGTCAAAGCAAAAATATAACCACACAAAAAGTCAACTCTGAGCCCACTAAAAGTCGACCTGGTCAAACTTGAAAATTTTATTATTTTTCTCGAAACGGGATGTTACATCCAAAGTGTGCTTGGAATATGCTGACGTACACTGGTGATATAAAAGAAAATATCTTTGCTCACTAGGATGATATTGATGATTGGACTGCCATGTCATCACACTCCAGCCATGTGTACGAAATTTGCCATATCATATGCCACATGAGATGTCAGATTATTCTAATTATATTAATTGGAATAATATTTAGGATAAAAGAAATTAGAGTTAAATACAAATTTGATTCCTAAAGGGATATGAAATGTTTCCTAAATCCTAGTGTGAACATGAGACACAAAATACATTTTTAACCTTGAGGTGGCCGGCCATAGTAAGGAATTATAGGAGTTTGAGATCATGTATACATATTATCTCCTATATTCTACAGGTTTTAGAGGGACTATAAAGTTAAACCTCTCATAAACCTTTTCTATAAATATTGTGCAACATTGAGAAACAATACACAATTCACTACCACCCTCACAGCCCACACATCTGCAGCTCTCTCATAACCTTCTCCAGCCGCAGCTCTCATTCCCTTTTTCCCCATTCTCATGGCAACAATAGTTTTTTCCTATGTTTTATATTCAATTTCTAAAGGTTCTCACATAGAAAAGTTGTGATACACAAAGAAAAGTTCAAGGAGAAATTCGGCCAGCCTTGGAAGAATCAACCTTGTGACTTTGGATCATAGTTTGGAGAAGCCAAGAGGAGAAGATTGAGGATTCAATTCCAGCAGCCATCAACTTTGGATTTGATTTCTTTACTCTTATTCTCTTTGTTATTTATTCTATGTTATCTTTTAATTATTTGATTACTAATTCTAAGATCATGTGTAACTAATTTTTTTATGAGGATTATGATGTAGCCCTATTATGACTATTTAGTGTTTAATCATATTTGAGTTTGATTCATGTTTAAAGTTGATATTTCATTATAGTTCTTAATGCTTCCATGAAAAGGTGGATTGATAAAGTATTTATATTGGCTTAGAAATAAGGGATATAAGTATGGATGACCAATGAAATACATGGTTAAAGAAATATTGCATGCCTTAGTGACAGCTTTAACAAGATCTTATTGAGTTTGCATGTCATAGGGCTTAAATTTTGGTATTTAGATTAGAGATAATTAAATACATTATGCTTGCTAGATTAGAATGCATTGAGAAATCATCTTCTAGTCACATGTGGTTAAATAGGGGTTAACCTATGAATCTATCATGCATTATGGCTAAATAGGAGTAATAGTGGTGAAGTCATAATCTTTGTTTACTAAACCTTTGAAATACTTGCTTGCTGCCTTGTTCTTAATAATAAAATTGCTTTGCTTTCAATTCATGCTTGGTTACTCAACAAACAATCATCCAAAACACACTCTTTTTAGTTTTATTAATTTAGTTAATAATTTATCTATAATTAAAACTAGAGACATTATTTCTCGTGGGATCGAGATAAGTTTTCTTTAAGAAATCTACTTTATTACTTGTTGATTCATGCACTTGCGAGTTAATCAAAATTATATTACAACAATATCCTGAAAATTTAATAGCCATCCCATGCTTTTCTTTATGCTTTTTCCTTTTTCTCTGCCTCTTCTTTTATCTTTTTTAGGCGTTCATTTTATAGCTTTCTTTCTCTTTTATCCTTTCAATTTCTTTGTCTCTAGTCGGGGTTAGGGAATAACGTGAAAGAGAATTCAGTCACAAAAAAAAAACTATGGTTGTCAGCCACCACCTCTAGTCTAAATACACTAAAATAAAGAAATAAATACAAAGACACACACAAACATAGTGTAAGAGATTATATCGAGAATCCTTATCCACTGTGGTACTGGGTGACTCATTCCCCTATTCTAGGATATGTGCAATGTGCTATCTTCGCAACTACTCCTCCTCGCAAGGCTGAATCCACAATTAATGGGCTCTTTCTTGTGTATATATGACCACATAAATGTCTTCTATCACCAATTAATCTAGCTAATAGATAAGCTATTGGCTTTAGTGTTTAAGCCGACAAAAACCTCAAAAATTATATACATAAAGCTTGTCAAAGCAAAGACTAAAATGCAAAACTATGTACTTTGCAAGATTATGAGTATATTCTCATTCCCAACCATGAGAAATGGACTTTTCTTCTCAGGTTTCCAATTGGGTGCTTTGGTATTTTCTAGGTCTTAGTTGTCATAAGACTCGGTTCTATGTTCTTGTGTTACACCTCTACAAAAGCTACAATAGTTGGTCAAGTTAAGACTTGAACTGAAGATATGAGATTGGCCATAGGCGACGGTAAGTAGCTTTATGACTTATGGTGGAATGGGTTCTTTTTTTTTTAATTATTATTTTTCTTTATTTTTGCATAAGAATGCCACCTATATTGGTGAGCTACAAGAAGCTCATCCACTTCCTACCTTCCCATCCCATTTGAGGAAACAAAACCACCACACCCTCCAAAACAAAGCACCTTGCTCATGGTAGTGGCCATAAGCAATATCCTATGAAGAAGTGAAGAGAAAAGAATGAGAAGACAAAGAAGTTGCCAAGTGAGCTATGGCTAAGTGAGAAAAAGAGAGGAGAACGAAAGGGTTGGCATGAGAAGAGTAGAGGATAGATTTAGGTTTTTCGTTTCTTTTTTTTTTTTTAAATTCTTCTGGTCGAGTTTGGTTTGTTTGGGTATTTTATATTCAAACCCAAAGCATGATTTGATGGTGTCAAGTTCATAAAATTACAATATGAACTCGAATCCAATAAAATAGATGTTTTCTACATTAACCATAGCTTTTTTTTAGATGAACATGTTGATAGGTAGCAATTTTTCCACAAATAAAACATATGTTGTTGAGATGAGCATACCAAGACGAGCAGACCAAGCTAAGCCAACCCTGTCCTAAATAATGTGTCCTACCCTAGACCAATGCAGGACAAGCTCAAGGAGGTTCGAGACAAACAACAATGCCAGGCCGAGTCTCAATGTCCTTGCAAGAAAAGTAGCAAAAAAATCAATAGAACCATATGATTAAAATATGCTACTGAAGCATTTTTGTCACATAAAAATATATTACCTTAGTATGCATATTGAAATTTGACTTTCGTTTTGGCTTGTTGCAGAGCTTTTAGATCTATTTCACATATTAGCTACAACTACTAGATCTACGATCTGCATCTGGATCTACTATCTGCAACTGCACAACACATGTTAGATCTTTCAGATTATTTTAAAGGTGGAATAGCAGTGTGTGGGCCCTACCGTATCTTAGGGAATTAATAAACATAATATTATTTATTTTTGAATCTTTCTAATTCTTTCTGAATAATAACAAAAAAACCGGAGTCTTTCATTTTCTTCTTAAACATATATATATAAGAACCCAAATTCTATTAAAACTGATATTTAATTAAAATTAAATAACTGTTTTCAANTATATAAGAACCCAAATTCTATTAAAACTGATATTTAATTAAAATTAAATAATTGTTACAAAATTAAAAATGAATTTAAATCATAGAGATATTATCATAACGTTTAATAACTCAAGTGGAGCCCAAGACCATAACTCTAACAATCTTCCATTTGCTTTTGAATACAAACTTGAATATAAATCCAAGTCTATATAACTCAATTCTTGCCCTTTCTATAATGATAGCTGAGATATGAGATGTACCACATATCCTGAGCTAGTTTGGGAATCCAACAACTATTATTAATCAAGGCTCCTTATAATTTTCAAACAATTATCTAATCCAGTCTTATTCTCTAAAAATCCAGAGTTGAACTCCAAGATTAATAACATTAATCAATAATTTATCTCTCATTTGTAAATATTAATAATAAATTGGTAATTTTTTTGTCAATCAATTAATTATTTATTTTTTTGACTTATTAGCGTATCTAATCGATCAAATGCTATGGCCAGTGACTTCATTACATCTAAGTACTAAAACATATCAAAAAGATATTTCATACAAATTATATATTGTTTATTTCATAAATGCTGGTAATTAAACAATCTCGTTTTCAAATCATCAAGATATTGATCATAAAAATAAACCTCATTTATTGATAAATCAAAAAACAATAATCATTCAAATACCAATTTATAATAAAATTATGATTAAGAGAAATATCATAACCAAATATACCTTGAGGGCTTGAGAGTTAATTATTTTTGTAGAATTTTAACTTTAATTAAATTTCACTTTAATTCTTATCAATGCAAACATAATTTGCATCAATACTTTATAATAATCAAATTAGATTATTTTATAAAATATTATAATCTAAATAAAGTGCCTCATTTTTATTGAACAACTAGTGGTTTTTATTCATTAATTATGAAAACTATGATTATATATTTTATATGGACATATCCATATAATTATATACTATTTATTCAATCTTAATCTTATTCATTAAATATTAGTGTGCAATTTTTGTTTTTCAAAATAGCAAGCTCGAAGAGTGGGTGCTCCTTCCGTTTTATGTTGTACATTTGATCATCTGAGATTCTGTAATTTCTTGTGATATTCTGTAACGTATCGTGTATTAAAAAAAAATGAAAAATTAAGATGAAAAAGGGGGCGAGGCCGAGAGGTTATGACATAGATAAATATTTTAGTTTATTATCCATTGATATTCAGCTCTATCTTAATTTGATTTCTACAAAAAAAATTATTAAAAAAGTTATCGTCTACTATAATTTTTTATTTTTTTATTTTGTCTTATTAGCAAGAACTTTGGATGAACCAATTAAGAAATGGGAACAATTTATATAAAACATGTGTGAACTCATGTTGATCCGAGTTGAATCTGATCCCAATATATATATATATATATATTATGAGTAAGAGATTTAAATTTGGACTATTATTTAAAAAACAGTAATTTTTACCACGGGCATGTGAGGTATCTAGAATTATACAAAAACTCAGAGAAGATTTTTAATTATATTAAATGTTAGAGTATTTAATTGGAATTAATCTATGTATATATATATATATTTATTGAAAAAATATATATATATATATATATATTTATATTGAAGGTGAAAGATTCAAATTTGAATCATTAACTAAAGAAATATAAATTATTTTATACACATTCAATATGCAGAGACAGACAAATGATTAAAACTATTGTTTTTTTGATGGAGTGCCATATTGTATTAAGGGAAATTTATAAGGTGAACTTAATTGTTTGAGAAAGTTCATCGAAATTCTTCAAAAAAATTAAATCATATACACAAAAAAATTATATAATATAAAAATATATATAAAATAAAAAAAAATTCATATATGAACCTTTGTTGAATTTTAAAAAGTTAATCCAAATGGAATCGGCGTTTGATGCCAATCTAGTGCTGCTAAGTAGATTGATAGGCTTGTTCTCTCACTCTGGGTTGTTCGATCTCTCTCTATCCGATATATTATATGAAACTCGCAGACAGACTTAGAAAAAGCAGAAAACAAAAATGTAGAAAGCATAAGGTAGAGAGAAACGTTTAGTTGATTAATATTTTAATAAAACAGTAACATCGACAAGGATATTAATGTCATTGCACACGCCACTAGGAGAGAAAAGAAAGTAGAATGGATGAACTTATAAGAGTGTCATTTGCAATTTTTGAAACTTCAAGAAATGATTTTTATGTGATGATACTAGAATCCCATTTATACGTATTGTATAGACGCTTTGACGAATATATATATGGGTGGTAACTACAGAACATGGAAATCATTGGGAAGGTAGCTTTAAGATTCTCTTTCGCTCCCAACTGCTCAAAAATAAATATATCAAAGCTATGCGATCTCATGATAATTAATTATTCACATGTTTTTTTTTTTAACGGAAAAATTATTGACATGGTTTGCTTTACAAAATAAAGAACACTTTTAATTAATCTACAAAAATGTGTGTACTATTTTATTATATTTATTATTTGGATATATAGATTTCTAACTCACACACGTGAGAAATAGATTTTCCACTAATAAAACAATACTTTAGAACTGAAATGACAACTTTTTGCTCAAAATATTAATCAGAAATGTGTCTTTCCATTATTTAAAGTACTTCCTATAATCAATTTTATTTTATTTTATTTTATTTCAACATGATGATAAACGTCAACATGAGACCCAATTAACTTTTATATGATGTAATGTTCTATATATATATACTATTCATAAAAAAAAAGTTATATATATATACATATTTTACATTATGAACCTTAAAATATAAAATTGTAATACTTTTGTTTGAGACCCACCATCTTTCTATGACAATTAACTACAATCATGGTTGATAGAAAATCAATAATTTATATGCAAATTACATACACAAAGGTAAGATGGGTTTGGTAAATTCCCTTGTATGTTGTCATGATAATTTCCTACCAATAAATAAATGATAGGATTCACCCGTCAAGGTAACCTATCAATTTTTTACTATTTTATTTTTCATATTTTTAATATATATATATATATATAAATAGGATTGTATAAGGTTGATTTGACATTATGTTAAAGTTTTGAATAAAAACATGATTTTAAAAAAGATTTTAGAAATCAATCGAAATATAAAAATGTTTAAAAATGAAATTTGATAACAGTGCTACATTGTGGGCGATAATGATGATATTGATATGTACGCTTATATAATTTTTTCTTTTTCTACTTTAGACACGTATAGAGAGATGATGAGATTCAGCTTCAATATTATTAGAAACACTAAAAAATTTAAAATCAGTATTTTTCTTCTTTTAAATTTTGAAATGTTGTCAGAATGCATAGAATTAAATGATAAATAAGATAGATATGTGACTTGGATGACTAAAAAATCTTTAATGGCTTAAATGACTAAAATTTTAATTTGACTTAAACTCTTTCTCTCGTTCATTGTTTTCTTTCTCTCACTCGAAGAAATATCGGCCGGTGATACAGTTTCCATGCTTACTAGCTCTTACCATTTCTGCCTATAGATATAGGTGGGAGGTAGGCGAAGGTAGCTTGCTTCTATTCTCCAAGGCTATCTTGCCTTTTCCCTATTTTTGCAAAGCAAGACCCATTAATTTAAACAGCATCCTTAGGTTTTTGTTGCTCAATCTTCTTTCATTCTCTAGTATTTAAGTTTCTAATATATATTATTTTCTTCAATTTAGTTCTTTTTTTTCATAACCATTACTTAGAATTGCAAGTTCCATGCATAACCATATAGGCAGGTTAGTGAAGGGCGCTATGTAGATGGCATATTTTAGTTGCCAATAGTAAACTTTATTTAGTGAGCAATGTCCTTTAAGATGCCCAAAAAGAGCATTTTCACTGAATGTCAAGCCCATCTTTGTGTTTGCTCAACATTTCTCCAAAACTCTGTCTTCATGGGATGCTCTTCGTATCACAACTTTTCATGAAGCAAACATGTTGGTTGTTTAAACAGAAAACTATGACCTGCAGAAGAAGAAAATCACGCAGCAAAGTGTGTGATGCAGCAACCACTCTTATATTCAAATAGCTAGAATCATTTGTTTATTGGCAAGAAAGAAAAAACAAAAGGGAAAAATGAAGTCTTCTTTTTTTTTGGCGAATAAAAATAAATAAAGTCTTCTTGCTTTTACTTTTTATAGTCTTATACATTTCTTAAAATTCCTCACACACTCACCGCTACGGAATCAAAAACAACAAAACCCACTGAGACACAAGGAATTTTCTAGAGATATATCCTCACTTTACACGTGTCAAAAGATGAAGTGAGCTTAAAGTTAGATTAACTCTATTTTAGTCAACACAAGTAAACCATGGTAACTTTGTTTAGTAACAAAATAGTTACTGAACATTAACCTCAACATTCTTCCCCATAATTTGTAGTTCTTGAACTTCCAATGCTGCTCTCGAATATTGGAATTCGTCTTTGGGAAGAGCCTTGGTCATAATATCTTTTGAAATTCTTCTAAGCCAAATTGCTTCAGATGATGCTAAAGATGTTGATCAATATTCAACTTCTGCTGATGATTGAGTAACACTTTCTTTTTTGATGAACAAGAAAATGCTCTAGTACCAAGTGAAAACACATATCTAGATGTTCTCTCCATATCGTTAACAAAAAACCAATCAACTTTGTTAACTTATTTTCTCTCAAATCTAATTCAAAATTCTAAAGTGCTGTGAATGTCTCTCAACGCTTTTTTTCCAACTCCAAAATGTATTTGACTAGGGCTGCTCATAGACCTTGATAATAAACTTCTTGCATGCATATATCAAGTCTTGTTGCAGTGAGACAAAGCATATTTTCAACCAAACTTATATAAAGACTTTCATTTAGTCATTTTCCACCATCGTTCTTCATTAATTTCTCATTACAAAATAGGGGAGTAGCCACTGATTTATGACCAAACATTCTAAATTTTTTTAGAATTTTGTCAGCATGCATGCATCTTTTGAGGAAAAAAAAAATCCCCCATTGTCTTGATGATATATCTCAATACCAAGAAAATGATACAACAAACCTAAAACTCATTTAATTTCTTTTCATCATCTCTTTCTTGAATTCTTCAACCATTTTGTTGCAATTTTCTATAAATATCAAGTCATCAACATATAAAAACAATTAGAATATTGGACTCACTTTGATGCTTCACATACAAGGTTGGCTCACTTTTATTCTTTTGAAATCTTTTTCAGCAAAGTAGCCATCAATTTGGCTATACCAAGCTCTTGGAGCTTGTTTTAGTTTATACAAAGTCTTCTTTAACTTATACACCTTTTCTTCCTTTCCTTTGACAATGAATCTTTGAGGTTGTTCTACAAACATATCTTCTTTTAATTTCCACTCAAGAAAGCTGATTTCACATCAAGTTAATTTAATGACCAATCTTTTGAGCTGCAAGTGCAATTAGACATCTAATAGTGTCCAATCTGCAAATGTCTTAGCATACATTTTTAATACCAATCTTGCTTTGTTTCTTTGCGTTGAACCATCAACATTGTATTTTACTTTGTAAATCCATTTTACTCCAATTACTTCTTTGTCTTTTAGTCTTTTAACCAACTCACAAATTCTATTCTTTCAATAACTTCAATCACATCTTCCATAGCTTTTCTCCAACACTATTCTTGGACAGCTTCTTCAAAGCTTTTTGGTTCTACTATGCAAAAGTTGCATCTTTATCACTCAAATTCTTCATTTTTCTTGTTGTTGAGCTTGTGATGATGAACTTGAACTTGAGGGGCTGTTTGGAAATATAATGGTGAGCTCAGTTGGCTTGAATTTTCACCATTTTCTTTTTGACTTGCTAATTTTTCTGGAACAAAGATTGGGATAGCAACACTCTTCTCATTTTCTTATTTTTTCCAAATCCAACTTGCTTTCTTATCAAATATGACATATCAGCTTATGATTGTCTTGTTTTTCTTCAACTTGTATAACTTAAATCCCTTTGACATTGAGCTATAGCCAATGAAGATACATTTCTCACGTATTTCATCTAACTTTTGTCGCTTCTCCTTAGGAATTTGAGCATACATACACATCCAAAAAAATTTAAATGGTCAACTGATGGTTTCCTCCCACTCCAAGCTTCAAATGGAGTTTGATTTACAAAGCTTTTGTTAGAGACCTATTTATTAAAGATAAAGCAGTACAAACAACTTCTACCCAAAAACTTCTTGGCATATGTTTTTAAAACAACATGGATTTTCCCATCTTCATGACTATTTGGTTCCTCCTCTCTAAAACTCCATTTTGTTGTGGAGTATATAACCAATTGTTAATTTTCTTTCTAAGCTTTCATCTTCACGAAATCTTCCAAGCTCTTTCGAGGTATATTTTTTTTTTATCTTTATCACTCCTCAAAATCTTGATAATATGGCCTCTTTATTTTTCAACCAGCATCTTGAACTCTTTAAACACAATAAACACATCAGATTTTTGTCTCATAAAAGAAACCCATGTCATCCTAGTAAAATCGTCAATAAAGAGAATGAAATATATATTTTGTGCATGAGATGGTGTTTGCATTGGTTCACACAAATCTGTATGCACCAACTCTAATGGTTTCTTAACTATCCAAGCTACTCCTTTGGGAAATGGTTTTCGGTGATGCTTTCCAAGTGCACATCTTTCACACACTTCATGTTTATCCTTAATTTTTGGAAGTCTATGCACCATGTTCTTTTGAGAAAATAGCTTCAAATTATGAAAATTTAAATTTCCAAGCCTTCTATGCCAAATCCATGCATCTCCTATCAATTCAACCTTCAAAGCTAAATTTTTTAAATGCTTGAAGTAAAATAGAAAGCTTTGGTTTTCCATTTTCAGATTTGCCACAAGATGTCTATCCTTGATTTAACCAAATATGAAGCAATGTTTATCCTTAAACTTTAATGATTATCCATTCTCCAGTAGTTGTCCAATACTTAGCAAATTTTGTTCCAAATCCAGAACAAGTAAAACATCTATAATATATATAGGTAATTTCTTTGTTTGTACTCCAATGGACCATTTTCCTTTCACCTTCACTAAAGCATCATTGCCAAGACTCACTTTGGAGTTTGGGACATCCACCATTTTATGAAAAATGCATTCATTTGCAGTAATGTGGTTTGTGCAACCACTATCCAAATACCATCTTGTTTCATCATTGCTTATGTAGCTACTACTTGTGTAACATGCTTTATTCTTAACATTTAGATCACTTTGACAACCATAAAATAAGACTGTTCCTCATTCATTCTCTTTCTACATAGCACAACCGTTTGATTTAAGTATCATATTAATTGGCGCACATTTTATGTATTTCTTTGGACTGTCTAGGTTCGAAGTGGCACGCTCGCACACTTGAGACGACTGATTGTTGTGTTTTATACCAACATATCTTTTGGCATGCCCAGTGGGACATCCTTTTTTGACTGAGGAAATGGTGAAGACTCGTTCCAAGAATCAGGAATCTGACAACCACGGCGGCATTAGCAGCCGAAACGTGTCGGATGAGGATGGAATTGAAAGGGAAGCTGGCAAGACTCCGAACATGACAGAGATGCCTACTCAGGATTCGATCCGCAAGCTGTCCCGGAAGATGGAAGCATACCAGGAGACCCAACAGCAAACGTTGCAAAGAATTTTGGAATTGCTGCGCCAGCAGGTGCAGACAACCCAAGCTGCGTCGAATGGCGCAAGGCCGACTAACGGCCAGGAGGAACAACAGGTGCAGGCCTTTTAGGCAGTACCCAATGGCAACACGCCAAGAACTAAGGCACCGACCTTTCAGGTTGGGTCCAGTGGAAACGATGTAAGGTTTATGCCTGAACGGCAAGTCCAACCTTACATTCCCCCGCCGGCTAGGAACAATGTTCCTGCCGGGGGGCATGCTGATAACCAAGGCCAGACCGTGAGGGATGGTCGGGAAGAACATTTGACACAAGCTTTTCAGACTGTACCCAACGTACATGAAGGGAGAGCGGATGTTCCGACATATGGAAACCTGCCGGCTCGGAACCAGGTTCATGGCGGGGGGCATGAGGAGCATTTCGGACAAAACTACAAGAATAAACATTATGATGCCCACGCTTATAAAGCAGACTTCCACGCCCCAGCGCGGAGGAATGGATCGAACTGGATGAACCACGGCCAAGGCATAGACCGGGAAGCCGTTGAGACCATCATCCAAGAGATGATGGATCCTGCATTCAGACAGACCAGACGCCCGTCCTATAGGAGACCGTACCCCGACGTTTTTGACTGGATTGAATTTCCTAGGGGATTCAGGTTTTCTGACTTCACCCTATTTTCTGGCAAGGAAAGACAATCTACCGTGGAGCACATAGGCCCTTTCACTATCCAATGCGGAGAAGCAAGGGCCAATGATTTCCTAAAGCTGTGACTATTCCAGCTTTCACCTGGTACATCAACTTGCAGCCAAACTCGATCCATAGCTGGCAAGAATTAGAGCAAAAGTTCCATAAGCAATTCTATAGGATTGAGGCGGAGATTTCCATGGCTGACTATTGCCCTTGGATCAAATGGATGGAGAGTCGGTGCAGTTATTTATAACCCAATTCAAGAATGCAAGGATCAGATGTCATCTGAACATACCAGAACGGGAGATCGTCATGCTAGCACAAGGCGGACTGAGTTACAAGCTTCGAAAGAAATTTGAGGGGACAGAATTCCATGACTTGAAGGCATCCTGAAGGATGAGTACCAGAGGAAGAACTCGTCCAGAGGATCATACTACAAGGACCCGAATACTGAAATTCACTTGGTGGAAGCTGAGGACCAAGAAAGCGGAGATGGAACATTTGAAATGGATGTGGCAGAAGTAATAGCCACATATCCACATGTTTGCAAGGTTTTTGCTAGACCAGTAAGGAGCCAGAAAGTTCCACAACTGGTGATGGACACGAGAAAGAATAAGGTCGAACCATAAAAGGTCTACAGTTTTGACATCTCCAAAGCGAACCAGATCTTTGACCATCTGTTGGCTGACAAGATAATTAAATTACCTGCCGGCCATATTCTACCTACAGCGGAAGAGATGAAGAAGAAGCCATACTGAAAATGGCATGGCATGTGGTCGCATCAGACTGCCAATTGCATAGTCTTTCAGAAAACTATTCAAACATTGATCGAGAAGGGGACACTAAAGTTCTCAGAGAAAGGGAAAGAAATAATGGAAGTGGATAGTAATCCTTTTGGCCAATATTTTAGACTTGGCAAAACCCAGAGTGAGGGTAGATCTACAACAGACGTCATCCGGAAGAGTCTGGAAAAGAGATGTCAAGCTTCAAAGAGAGTATTCGGCCGAAAAGGTCGAATCTTCTTCTAAGGTGCTTTGTAACCGTTGTAAGCATGAGGTTCAAGAAGGAGGGACTAGGCGTTCGGCAAGGAGTGAAAACATGAACATGCCGAAACCACCACTAGAAAGCCACAGGCAGAAATCTGTTTTCCAGCGCCTGGGAACAAAGTTGCAGGATTGACCGATGAAGGTGAATGATCGACACCAAGGGGGGCAATGTGAGCCTAACCTCCAAGTCACTTTTTCAAGAAACAATCTGACAAGATTGGTTTCCTAGAAGGTCGAAAAGCCAAGAAATTTTAGGCCGCCAATTACAGAGGTAGATCGTTGATACCGAGCAGGACATGGTTCTTATCAACCACCTGCCAAAACTCAAAAGAGGCGGATGCAGCGCCAGCACGCCGAGGCAAATAGAATGGCTGAGGAAGCAAAGACTGGTGAGAAGGCCGTCGAAAAATAGCCTATAACGACAGTTCAACCAAAAAACACAAAAGATGACAATGTATTGAAGGAACTGGAATCACACCTCTATGGTACAGAGGGGAGACCTGAGAATTTGAAGAAGTTGGCTATAGCTTCAGCTCAGAAAGCCATCACCGCAGCTAAATTTTTGAGACCAAAGAAACGACTTAATGTTTGGGTTAGAAAGCAAAGCGCGGAGATGATCTCATATCTGAGAGACTTGGATGAGGATATAAGTGAAAAAGACATGGTAGTTTCCTCTACCGACAAAGCTTTAAAGATTAAATTCAGAGCTATGGATGAGGTGGCCATCAACATGGTTACTATTTTGCCACTGACGTTTGAAGCTCATCCCAACCAAGCAAGTGTGATGGAAGGAGATGTCGTCGAAACTGGAGACGTCAGGGCAACAATTGCAGAAGGTTCCAAGTCTTCAACAAAAGAACCAGGTCATTCTAGCTCCCAATGGATAGTGTTTGAAAAGCCAACTGAAGGGATGGAGAAACATCTGAAGCCTCTTTACATCAACGCTCATTTCGATGGAGTATCGATAAATAAGATTTTAGTTGACAATGGAGCAGCGGTAAATATTTTTCCGGTTTCCATGTTAGCTAAACTATGTAAGAGTGACCATGATCTCGTCCCAACTGATTTGACAGTCAAGAACATCTAAGGAGGAATCAGTAAGGCTAAAGGCATTTTGCCTATAGAGATTACCATGGGGGGAAAATCTACCATGACTGCATTCTTTGTGGTAGAGTCCAGATCCAGCTACAATGCATTATTGGGGCGGGATTGGATTCATGCAAGCTTGTGCGTATCGTCTTCGTTGCACTAGGCTTTATGGTTTTGGAATGGCAAAAATGTTGAAGTGGTTCAGGCTGATAACTGGCCTTTCTTAGTCAGTGCCAATGTAGTTGAGGCTTGGTACTATGAAGAAGAAGTTGGCCTTGTCCAATTTTTTGGCAATAACAAACATGGCCGTCCTGCAGGGGTTACAGCCTGGAAAGATGTTAGGGTGCCTCACAAGATGGAGAAAGAAGTTTGTGATGAGTTGGCACGACCGACAATTGCCTAGATGTCAAAGATGAATACAAAAAGTTTCCAATGAATATACACCATAATGAAAAAGAGAAAACGATGGCGGTCCATACCACTATCAGGAAACTTGTGGCGTACATGGCATAAAAGTAGTTGGAAAACAATTCGGCTATTGATTTGGTCGAATGTATCATAGAGGATGACTCTGAGGTTGAACTAGAATTTATTTTTGATGACATCCAATTGGCACCAAAGAAAATGGATGTTTCCACAACCAAGGTTCTGAATCCATTGCTAGAAGTAAATTTAGGAACTGTCGAAGATCCTCGGCCAACTTTTGTATATAGCCTTTTAGAGACCAAGCTGCAGGCTAAAATCACTGAGCTTTTAAAGAATTTCAAAGATTGTTTTGCTTGGAATTACCATGAGATGCTTGGTTTAGACAGAAAATTGGTGGAACATCGTTTGCCAATTAAAGAAAGATTTCGGCCATTTAAGCAAGCACCAAGGAGAATGTCGCCAGAAGTCATGCACAAAGTGAAGGAGGAAATAGAAAGATTGGTCAAAGCCAGCTTCATCTGAACGGCTCACTATGTATAATGGTTGGCCAATATAGTCCTAGTTGTAAAGAAGAATGGGAAACTCAGAATATGCATTGACTTTCAGAATTTGAACTTAGCTACGCCCAAAGATGAATATCCAATGCCAGTAGCTGATTTACTAATGGATCGGGCAGCTAAGCATGAGATTCTTTCTTTCATGGACAGACACTCCGGATATAATCATATTTTCATTGTAGAAGAAGATGTTGCCAAGACTACATTTAGATGCCCTGGTGCAATTGGAACGTTCGAATGGGTTGTCATGCCTTTCGATCTGAAGAATGCAGGAGCTACTTATCAAAGAGCGATGAATGCAATCTTCCATGACATGATCAAACATCTTTTTGAAGTTTATATTGATGATGTCCTGGTGAAATCGGATGTCCAAGGAGGTCACGTGGTCGACTTGAGAAAGGCCTTTGAGCTAATGAGGAAACATAAGCTAAAGATGAACCCTCAAAAGTGTGCATAAAGAGTCTCGGCGGGAAATTTTCTAGGCTTCCTAGTCCACCAAAGAGGCATCGAAGTGGATAAAAATAAAGCTCGGGCAATCGTAGAAGCCAAGCCTCCTCGAAATAAGAAAGAATTGCAAAGCGTAATTGGGAAAATCAATTTCCTCAGGAGATTTATTTCAAACTCATCTGGAAAAATTCAAGTTTTTTCAGCTTTGTTGAAGCTGAAAGATGAAGATGGATTTAGATGGGAGAGCCATCATCAGGAAGCATTTGACAGCATAAAAGAGTATTTGGCCAATCCACCAGTTATTATGTCGCCTCGTAAGGGCCAGCCGCTCAAACTTTAAATGTCTGCTAGCGCAGGACAATGAACTTGGAAAGAAACAGGCGGTGTATTACTTGAGTAGAGTCCTCACGTCAAACGAGCTAAAGTACTCTAGAGTAATCATCATTTCCCAGACTAACCTTATAAAATACATGTTGTCAAAACCTATCATCAGGGGAAGAATTGGGAAGTGGACAATAGCATTGTTAGAGTTTGCCTTCAAATATGTGTCTCAAAAGGCAATGAAAGGTCAGGCCTTAGCAGATTTCTTGGCTGACCATCCTTGTTTGGAAGTGGAAGGGGAAAAAGATTCGGTAGAGATAGCTTCAATTTCTCTTACGCCGTGGAAGTTAAGTTTTGACGATCGAGAACTCTTACTTTGGCAGAAGTTGGGATCGTTATTGAATCTCCAATGGAGTGAAAGACAAAATTTTCCTTCCAGCTTGCTTTTGATTGTTCAAATAATCAAGCCGAGTATGAAGCATTGATCATCAGTTTGGAAATATTGAAGGAAATAGGGGCATCTACGGTCGAAATAATAGGCGATTCACTTTTGGCTTTGAAACAATTAACTGGTGAGTATCAGTGTTGTAGTTGGGCTTTATCACCATACTAAATGGTAGCTGATCAATTGATCCAAAGTTTTGACGATGCGGTGTTTCGGCATATCCCGAGAGAATTGAATTGGGAGGCAAATGAAATGGCCCAGATTGCTTCAGGAATTCATATGCCAGAAGAGTTGACGGAAATGATTATCAGCATACAAAAGAGGGATCTTTCATCATTACAAGAGAGGAACATGACATGAGACATCTTTTGTATAGAGATTGACGAAAACGATTGGAGATTTCCGTTGATGAATTATTTGGAGAATCCAAGCCAGAAAACTAAAAGGAAAATTCGGCTGAGAGCGGTGAAGTACGTCCTATTTGACAAAGAGTTGTACAAAAAATGACAAGATGACCTGCTTTTAAAGTGTTTGGACAAACATGAGGCAATGCTAGTGATGGCTAAAATGCATGAAGGTATTTGTGGAGAAGCTGGAACAAAGATGAGATGGCTAATAAGGAGACATGGCTATTACTGGCCAATTATTCTGTCCGACTACATCAAGTATGCCAAAGGGTGCATAGCTTGTCAACGTCACGGCCCAGTACAGCACATTCCGGCCGTTCCTCTCAACCCTATAATTAAGCCGTGGCAGTTCTGAGGATTGGCTATGGATTTGATTGGAAAAGTGTATCCTCCATCTAGCAAGCAACACAGATTTATCATCGTCTCCACTGATTACTTCACTAAGTAGGTTGAGGCACGGCCGATGAAGTCAGTAAGTCAAGTTGATGTGATCAAATTCATCAAAGAAAACATAATCCATAGGTTCGGTATACCAGAATCCATTACTGCCGATCGTGGAATGGTATTTACTAGTGAAGCTGTGGAATCATTCGCGAAAGACTATGGGATAAAGTTAACCCATTCGACCCCATATTTTGCCCAAGCTAATGGTCAGGCTGAAGCAACAAATAACGTTTTGAAGGGGATTCTTGAAAAGATGGTGGATGATAATCCAAGAGAATGGCATGATCTATTGTCAGAAACTCTTTGGGCATACAGAATGTCAAAAAGGTTAGGAACCAGCACAACGTCGTTCACCTTGACATATGGGCATGATGTGGTTCTACCAATGGAGGTGACGGTAAAATCTTTGCGCGTTGCTCAGCAAAATAATCTTACCCCGGCTGAGTATACTGAGGCCATGATGCAAGAAATAGAAGAACTTGATGAAGTAAGGCTCGCGGCCTTAGATCACCTCCAAATACAGAAGAAAGTCGTAGCACGTGCATACAACAAAAGGGTCCACTTCAAAAGTTTCGGCAAAGGAGACCTAGTGTGGAAAGTAGTATTGCCTATTGGATCAAAATATCCAAGATATGGAAAATGGTCTCCTAACTGGGAATGACCTTTCACTATTGCCAGAATAGTAGGAAAATGTGCATATCAACTCCAAGACGTCGACGGATCAAAACATTCAAATCCGATCAATGGTTGCCCGAGAAATACCAGAAGTTGGAGATACTTCGTTTAATCAAAGTTAGATCCATGTGCATTGTAATTTGGTTTGATAAGTCAATAAAGTTAGGCTGAGAATTTTTTTACGGCCAGTTACTAAAAATTCATTCAGTTTGATTAGATGGCCAATCTAGGCCGCTAGTTATTTATTTGTCCTTTTGTCGAGTTGAAGTAGCTTAGACTGAAGTTTGAATGATAGCTATTTTCTTTAACAAGGATTTAACACAACTGCGACAGATTCAAACCCGAGGCCAAAAGTTCACGGCTAATTTCTAAAAAAAAACGTGATTAAATTCAGCAGTACGATACTTGAAGTCAAATAAATTTTATTATTCAAAACAAGCAAATGAATACATAAAAAATGTCTGAATAAACTATTTATCTCTAAACGCTTCTTAAGAGGTTTTCTTCAAGTTATCCCATGATGCATTACAGTGCTAAATTATCTCTTTGGCTTGTGATTTCTTGCTCCTGGCTACTTTAGTCTCTTCCTTGGTGCGAACAAGCCTCTCTAAGATGGAATGAGCCTCAGTGGACAATTGCTTGGAGCGATCGAATTTTTCTTCAAAGTTAGCTTCTGCAATTGATAGTTTTTCTTTCAACCCTTTGATTACAATTGCTAGAGCGGTGGCTTCTTTTTTCTCTGCCGAATGGTCAGCATGCATCGAGGCAAAGTCAGCCTGGAGGGTAGAAAGTGAAGTAAAAATGGTCTCGGCCTCCTCGATATCACATCGTGCAGATAAGAAAAAGTCCAAGTCTTGATCAAAAGAAGCATGAAATTCAGCGGCACAAGAACGAAGATTGTCATCTACTAATAAAGTCTTGCTGAGAATCTCAAATGATGTGAGTAGTTGGCTTCGGATGTCATCTTCGGTAAGGACGTCGAAATAGTTTAGTGCTCGCTGAACTGTATCAGTCCCAGCGTCATCTGAATCGGTTTCATCAACAACAGGAATTGCTACAGCCGGAGTAGGAGGGATTGGTCCAAGCAATTCTTCGACATCAAGAAAAGTATCATCTTTAAGATCAAACTCGTCCAGAAAGGTTATATCTTCATGTTTTATATATATGATAAGTATAAGTTATCATCAACTAAACAGCTTGGAGTGTCAGGAAAAAAAGAGTACCTTGGAGCTGTTCTTTGGAAGATCCTCTATGACGGAAGGCGAGGCTGAAAGAGATGTGTTACGCACCAAAATTATCTCAGAAGGTGTGGTTAAAGGAGAAGATAAGTTATTGCCCAAAGTGTGACCCACCTGTCAGAATCCAAAAGAAATTCATTGAAACAAACTGGCATGCACAACTAGGAGAATAAACTGAAGATAGAGTACCTCTTTTGTAACAACATCAGGGCATATATCTTTTGCCGGAGACAAGTCACCACAAGGAGACTATACAATGGCCCTTTGGTCCTCAAAAGTGTGATGTGGATTTTCTTGATTTGGACTGATAGATATATCACATATTTTCCTTTTCTTAGAAGGAGTCTCAGGTGATATAGATGATTCTGTAGAAGAGATTGTTGGAATGTTAACCTAAACACATTAAGTAGAAAACTAGTTTNACACTTTAAGCAGAAAACTAGTTTGACATAAAGGACTTACCGTTATTTGGGGTCTGGCATGTAGAAAGAGGTAGTGATGGATCAGCTGGAAGCAAAGAACAACCGTCAGAAGCTTTAGTAGTAGGATCGTGTTTGGAGAAAACACGTGTGGCTACATCTTTGGCAGGACACCGAAACATGGAGTGTGTAATTTTTTCCCACCACTCGTCAAAGTTTCGAGTTACATTGGGATTGCACATGAAATGAGAGTACTTGAAAGAATAACTCGATCGTTTGAATGCAACATTGCATTTTTCATACTCATCTATGGTAGAGAAGGATGGCCGATGAATGGAGCATTGATTGAATGAAGACACCCATGGCACAGGGACAGCTTGACAAAGACCAAATTGCCGAGCAACAAGGTTCGGGCAGTAAACTTCCACGCCACATTGATTAGATTTAAACCTTCGGCCAAAAGGAAGATCTCGGTTGAGTAATATGCTAGACCAAATTAATTTTAATGACTTCATCCGTGGAAGGTTGCTTTCTACGCCTGAATCAGGTTTAAGTGCCGAGTCCAGCCAAGGAGGAAGGAATGAGTATTTGGTTGGCTCAGTAAATGCTTCTGGAGCCCTATGACGGGTGGAGTAAAAGAAGTCAAAGCAAGTCGTGGCGGAATGACCCAACAAGCCCATATGTAGAATTTGTTGTCCTAGAAGAGTATTAGGCCAGCTAGTTGTGAGAGAAGGCCTCTTTTCTGGGAAATAAGCATGGAGCCAAAGCTGCAGTATCCAGAGTGGACCAGAATGATGAGGATCCATATCTGATTTGACAACATTGTTTATTCCACGGTATAGATGGCCGAGAACGAGCGGTCCAAATGCGTATGGTGAGCCAGATGCGAGAGCCTCTGCTATGTGGATATATCCTTTCGTTACTTGCACTGAAGCTACACAAAAGATGTACCTACATAGCCACATAAGAAGGAAGGCGAGATGTTCTTTTTCTGAGGGTGGATCATTTTTTCCACGGAGTGTTTTCAGAAAATAACAGTAAGATGATTCCTGCTTTGGGAATTTAGCTTTTTCATAGCGTGGTAGTCCGCTTTGAGTCAAGGGAGTAACTGAAAGGAGTTCGCCATGAGGTCTGATGCCGAGGAGAGCTGCCAGATCCAACAAGGTGGGTGTCATCATGCCGAACCGGAAACTGAAAGTATTGGTGACTGAAGACCAAAAGCATAATGCAGCGGCCAAAAGACCCTTGTCACATGGAATGTTGAGACACGACAGACGTATCACACCATAAATTCCAGACTTCCGCCAGATGTCGCCGTAATGAGGATCCAAGCGATCAACCCATAAGATCCAATCTGAAGGCGTGACAGGCCATGATTTGAAAGGCTTGGGGTCTTTCCACTTAGTCCAGTCCAAGGTTTTCGAAGAAAACGGCAAAGTTTTGTCTGGTCGGGATTGAAATATAGAATCTACTTCTCGAGGCATTTTGTTTTTGAATCGAGGTCCAAGGCTAAATTCTTTAAAAAGTGAATTCCTTTCGATCAAAAGTCTATCATCCACGGCATCCTGGGAACGTCTAATGGCGTGTTCAAGCTGTTCCACGTACGGAAGTTTGCTTTTGTCAGCAGCCTGCAAATAAAGTCATTCAATGAGTCAGGTATAAAAAATAAAATTTAATTAAGTACGTTAGAGGGTAAAGTTTTTCCTACACAAAGTTGAGACGGTGCATCAGGAGCCTCTTTGTTTTGAATTGTTTGACCTGGATAGGGTTTCGTCCGCATGATTGCAATTTTGAAGCCGAATATCTGCAAATTAAAAATTCGTTTGAGTAAAAAAATATATATACATATATACTTGTATTTTTTGTATTGGTTTCGTTTGTGTGGGAGACAATATAATTGCATGTAGGGGCATTTTTCCAAGTCCATTTTTGCAGCCAAAAAACCCAGCATGCGTCAGTCGCTCCAGCCCGCATCAGCACTCCAAGCCCATTCCACGTGTAGGTCCAGCACTCCAGCCCAGCTGCATCCCAGGTCCGCGCCTCCAGCCCAGCGCCTCCAAGCCCGTTCCACGCGCAGGTCCAGCACTCCAAGCCCGTTCCACGCGCAGGTCCAGCACTCCAGCCCAGCTGCATCCCAGGTCCGCGCCTCCAGCCCAGAGCGCCCAAGCCCGTTCCACCCGCGCGGGTCCAGCCGCCTCCAGCCCAGCTACATCCCAGGTCCGCACTTCCAGCCCAGCTGCATCCGCGTCCAGCCCAAGCTGCGTCAACCCGCTTCATAGCCCGATCCGCTCGTCAGCCAGCAGCCCGCGTGTTTTGTCAGCCAGTCTAGCCGCTCCAGCCCGTTCCGATCCAAGCTGCATCCTCAGCCTAGCAGCGCTCTAGCCCGTTCCGATCCAAGTTGCATCCTCAGTCCAGCAAGCCCAGCGATACAGTCGGCCCGTGCGTCCAAGCTCCGCAACGGCTCGACCCCAGCAATCTAGCTCGCCTATCCTGAAAAGCCCAGCAAGCACCTGCAGATCAGCCCGAATCCAAGCTCCATGCCTGTCCAAATAGCTGCCAAGCCTAAGAGTCCTGCGGAGCCCAAGTTTAACCTGCAAGATGAGCCCGAGATCAGCCCGTGCCCATGCCAATAGCTTGTCTCCTTCACACATCCACTTCACCGATAACTCCACCGGCGATTTGTTTGTCCCCTGGCGCTGTTTCTGATTTCCACCGAAGTCCTTGCATCTTCGCCAATAAGTCCGCCAAACATCTTAATCTACTTCTCCCTGCATTTCGCCGTCGGCTTCGGCCGCGCCAGCATTAGAACATGTGCTAGGGTTTAGGGTTCGGAAACTGACACAGCCAAGGTCACTGAGTTTTCCTCCGCTGGTACTTTGGTCATCAAGGCCCTGAGGGAACTAGATGAACTTGTGAAGAAGGAGAGGCAAAGGAAAATCCCTACTGGTTGCTCCTCCTTATTTGGCCTCTCACGAGAATCACGTTCATCAACGGCACCTCCTCACTTTGGCCTTCACCGGAGTTCTGTACAGTGCCGATGATGGCGATTGCTTCATCAAGTTTTCCCACTCAACCAGCCCGTGCCAAGGGTCAATGATCAAACTTTTGTTGATTGATGACATAGCATACATAAAGGAAAAAAATTCCCAAAAAAAAAAAAAATTCTTGTGCATGAAATATAACTCATGGCAATGGAGGCATAAAATTAAAAGCAAATTGTGAAGCAAACAAAGGAAAGGGATGGCACCTTTTGAAGGATGAAGTTACGTCACTAGTTGAGAAGATTCTAGTTGAAGATGTCCTGCAAAATTAGAATCTTATATATGCAAAAAGTTGTATGGAAGGTTTGAGTTGGCTGTGTAGTAAAATATCATTAAAACTTTCATTAACTGGATTCTTGGCCAGTAGATTCTCTTGTGAAGGAAATTTATCAAAGATAGGTGTTGATGGGCACATATAAGCATGTGCAGAGACATATTCATGAAAGCCATATTATTTACCTTGGAGAAAGAAAGTTTGATGGTGCAGTCTTGAAAGCCTCTAAGTTGTGAAGATAAAGTGCCAATTTCTGAAACTCTACCCTGAAGAAAATTCGTTGTTAATAAATGTTTTTTTAAAAAAAATAGTAATAAAAACTGCAATATGGTACCATTGATGGAACTAAGCAAAGCTAATTTTCTGGGGATGTTTTGGCCATACCAAGATAATGCATGGGATTGAAAGCTTCTTGGGTATTTTCTATAGGAGTTCGACGCACCGCCACCGCAAGGAAGAAAGTTTCTGTTAGTAAAACTTGAACAACAACAGAGAAAATAAATCTCATGCCATTAGCAAACCTCAGAAGGAGAATTCCACTGGGACCATAAAAAACTAGGGAAAAGTTTATTAGATTGGAGAGCTACAGCGGTGTAAAGGTTATCGGTGCGTATGGTTGGCAAAATTTGTGGAATCAAATTGAAAGTATTGTTTTAGAAATAACATACTTGTCTGCAAATTATAGTCAAAGAATGGTAAAAATCTTTGGTTGAGTGGGATATATTTTTAATATATTTGATATTGGAGTATTTCAGTTGGCATCATGTTTTGGAAAGAAATCAATTTTGCGGCTTGTTTAGGCATATAAAAGGTAAATTGAGTTTCCAAAGGTCTATTGCTTGATTCACGGGGTCTTGATGTTTAAGGAAACAATAGCATCATTTGCGTATATTGGTACCGGTTGATTACACATTGAGATGGAAAATATATATATATATAAAATTTTCTATTTGGCAGAAAGAAGATATAGTGGGGAATTGACGGCATTAAATTTTGAATTCTAAATCATGGATATCCCATATGTTTTGATCCAAAGAGTAAAATATGGGATATGAAATATTTTGGAAATTTGGGAACAATCTAAAGCTTGCTATTGTTGATATGCTTATTATTGGGGAGATCATATGGTTTAAAAAATCAATATTGCTTTGTAATTTTATTTGTTTGAATAAAATTACAAAGCAAAAGGGAGCAATATTTGGACTATATTTTTATTTTTTTTATTTTTTATTTAAAATTAATATTATAATTTATTAAACTATTATTTTTGAAAAAAAAATAGAAGAATGAATTTGTCCCACATTGTTTGGAAAGAAAAAATGTATTAGATTTGTACTAAGTATAAATTGTGGCTCTAGTCCCACATTGGAAAGGAAACAAACATCTTTAGAAGTTTCATCTTTATAAATAGAAGCTTCATCAATTGTTGGAGAAATCTCTGCATCAATACAACTACAACATAGACATCTTAATTTATTTTTTTAAAAATTTACTTCGAGTAGTCCAAGTGTTTTTAAAAGTCTTTTGATTTATTTTGTTCTCAATAATTAATACAATTGTTAGAGTAGTTTGATTTAACTGGCACACATTTTATTTTCTTTGGACGGTTTTAGATTCAAAATGGCACGCCCGCACACTTGAGACGTGATTGTTGAGTTTTACACCAACACCTCCTTAAGTGGCCCATTCAGGAGCCTTTACCTCAACCAATTCCGGTTTCAGAGACTGAATTAACTTAGTGGCCAAAAACACCAGCTCTCCATTACTATCTCTGACCACCATTGACAGGGATTTCTCCGGCTCTTTGCCCGCTGCGTCCACACTAGCCATTAACCATCCTGCAGGTGGAGTGGTTCATCCTCTAGCTGATTTACATGCAAACGCCACTGATCAAATTGCAAGGGAGGTAGATTGCTACCCTGAAATCTGTATCTCTGTTAGCTTTTGGACTAATCGTTGAAGAAACTATGTTTTTCTTTTGTGGTAAAACACACTGCATTAATAGCACAAATGGGGCCTCATAAAAAACTGAGAGCCTCTATTCCGAGATCTGGTTGCTAACATAAAGATGCAGCCCAGAGAGAGGAAAAACATCGAAAACAGAGAAATCCTTATTTAAAGAAATAGAGGAAGTTAAACAGAAATATCGGCCACTTTATTGGTTACTCTAGCTGTCCAGGAGATCGTTCCAGGGAAACCCAAGATACAATGGAGTTCACCCCGTTCTAAGCATTACATTTCCAATCAACATGCCCCCAAACCTTTTCACAGTAGCCACCTTAACTGGTCCATTCAAGAGCCTTTACCTCAACCAATTCCGGTTTCAGAGACCGAATGAACTTAGTTGCCAAAAACACCATTGACAGGGCTTCCTCTGGCTCTTTGCCCGCTGCGTCCACATTAGCCATTAACCATCCTGCAGGTGGAGGGGTTCATCCTCTAGCTGATTTACTTGCAAACGCCGCTGATCGAATGAAGTGGCATTTGACAAATATAGATGATCAACCGTCTCTTCCTCCTCTCCACAAAGGTAGCAGTGGCATGTGAATTCTATGCTGTTATTAAACCGGTGATATTTTTTGGGTGAAAAATAAAGAATTACAATTCCTAATGTATTGACAGTAACATAATTTCTAAAGTTAGTTTGTAGCATATGTAAGAAGTTTTGAGCTCAGCTGCATTAGAATTAGATTGCTGTTGGCTTGCGTGGTTTGATGTGCCCCACTGGCAGGATTATGAAATGGGTGAAAAAGCAAATCTACAAAAAGTCCCAAGAGGATTTATACGTGTATCCTATTTATTTAGCAAAAAACCAATGCGAGGTCATTAAATTGATGAAATCTTTTGAGGTGGAAAACAATATGATATGCTATACTATACGAAAAGAAGAAGATTAATATATCTTTTGCCCTTAATGCCCCAGAGAAGTACTACTACTTAGGATGTATTAGATTCATTTCTATTCCAGTCAAATATATCTTCTTAGACATATTTAAGATGGTATGTATTACTCTATGATTAATGATCAAATGCATATATATAGCAGTTACTTTATGGTGTCTTCTAATTAAATTTCTAAGCCTTGGAAATTAAAATTTTGAGAATCAATCAACCAAAACCATATAGAAAACAAAACATAAAAAATAAAAAAAAGAGTAGTCTTTTTATTTAGATCTCATAGGCACGCTGTGATAGGAAAAAAGCACCCAGTAGAAGGTGCTCTGGATAAGGTACATGAGCTTTGGGAGAACACTAGCCTCCCAAACCGTGATCAACTTAGTTTTTATTACTGACTGGTAGGTAGCTAAGCATGCATATCTAGAACATGAGGACCGAAGCCTGAATCTGGCAGCGTTGGGAACCAGTTTGGCATCTCTGAGGCAAGTTCTGGAGCTGCTGAGCCACCTGCTGAAGCTGCTGGCTCCTCCCCTGTCCCTGTCCCTGTCGCTGTACTTGCTGTTTCTCCTGCTGGAATATCTGTTCGAGTGCTTCGCACTGGCATTGGTCTTCAAGGTTCTGCAGATCCTGGCAGCATTGCTGCTGCTGCTGTTGGCGCTGCTGCTGCTGCTGGTGTTGCTGCTGTTGGTTCCTCAACTGCTGCCTGATGTACTGCTCGCAGTTGTTGAGGTCCTGCCTCTCGATCTCCCTCTGGCATTGCTGGGACGGCCGGGATACAGTGGAGTCGTCGATCTCGACGGTGGTGATGGTGGTGCGGTAGGCGGAGGTGTTGGCAACGAGAAGGACCAGAGCCAAAGTGATTGCGAGGATCAAGAGCTTTGCCATTGTTGTTGAACAGTACTCTCAGGGCTATAGATATGGATTTTGATTATTTGATATTGCTGTTGGGTGAGGAAAACAGTTGTGGGGGTGGTGGCTATTTAAGGTTGTTTTTGACCATTGCATGTTGGGGACGTGGTGGATGGAAGAAGATGAGGTGGTACAAATGTGGTTTTGGAATTATTGTTTTGGTGGCTAAGCTTGGTTCGAAGGGTGTGTTTGTGCTTCCACGTAACAAAAACCATGCAGATGCTTCTGCTCTCTGCTTCTGTTTTCTGCATTCATGAAAATGCTTGCTTTCTTGTTTGTATTCATATGTTTAATTGTAGTTTCTGGTTTTTATTTTTATTTTTATTTTCTATTAATCTTCACATAATTCGCTTTGTAGATTATTTTGGTTTTGAAATTTCAAGGATTTTATAGTTTTGTTGAAGTTCAAAGGCTAATAGACATTTATAATCAAGAGAAATTTAAAGAAAGAACCACAATTTGAAGTTTTATTTTTTATTTTTTCAATTGGTAAAGTACTATTACACAATTCAGTCCAATTTAGCTAAAACTGTTTGAAGTTAAGTTGGGTTGAGTGATATTCTTATCCATTTGTTTGTTTGTTCCCTTTTTCTTTTTTTCCTTTTTTTTTTCTCAGATCTCCGCATTTATCCATTTGTTCAGTATTTTGTCGCCTAGCTCGCTGTATGCAAATTTACATGGTCCTTTTGTTGCATATTTTGTCATCATATTTTATTATTATTCTTTTATTTGTCTTCTTTCTCTTGGAGTTGGGGGTTCCAATGCCAGCCAAAACGGTGCCGTTAAAATTTGAATACGTATAACTTCACACAAAAAAAAAAAAATCTGTAAACGGACGACTTTATAATAACTACTCTTTTTATTTTTTATAATAATAGACAAATATCGGAAGTTCATTATGCTAGTAAAAATCATTTATTACAGATGATTCTTACACACTACAATTTTTACTTCAACTAAGAAAGACACTAATACTTTTCGAATAATAATAAAAAATCAAATAAATTTACCAAAATGCATACTAAATCTTATATGTCAATACTAAGAGTGTCAATAATTGGCAATGACAAGTGGTCTTCAAGTTGCACATGAAGGTGTAGCCTAGTGGTAGGAGTCGGATAAACCATCACACATTCAGATTCGGAAGTTGTAGTTTGATCATTGGTAGCTCCATATGAACTCAAGTGCTATACTCTACTGCTACTACACGAGAGGAATGGAGCTTCTAGCGACATGAGCTCCCATCGCGGACTCCAACTGAGTTAAAAAGATACCTAGTTCGGTTCGCTCGCTAAATATGTCATGGACTTATGATCCCACTATGGGTAATTCTTTTTTTCTTTCACCAAAAGAAAAAAAAAATGGTTGTCTTCATGTCAACTATTTATTCGAGTAT
>QANX01001950.1:104039-127449 GCA_003254975.1 Ochetophila trinervis | reverse complement strand
GGAAGATTACCTAACTTTTTCTTTATATTGACTCAGATTGACTAGAGATATATTTATATAAATGATGTCAAACCGAGTCTTTATAACAACGCAAAACGTTTCAATATGCACTAAAAGACTTGGATGTATTCCAAAAAACATTGCATCCATATTAATTTCCAAACAATGTTCACACTCTTGCCCATTTCGGAGCACTGAAATTCTTACACTATACTGAAAAACATAAAAAATATATAATAAATTAATGATAATAGAAAATAATATTTCAAAATAGTCACCTTCTCAAAAAGCTTGTACGCGTTATTGGAAAACTCTGCAGTTTAATTTTAAAAAACAAATAGAAAAACAGTAACTATATACCATTTCCATATTCAATAATTAGCTTTGCATTAAGGACTAAAAGGAAATTACATAATAGATTAAAATGAAAGGACCAAAACTAGCAAAAAAATAAAAGAAATTCTAAACCACTTGTTTAATTTATAAAAAAAGTTTTTATCCATTTTGCTGTTATATTTGCTACTTTACAAATTCTAAACCACATGTTTAATTACGTGCATGGGTCAATTGATTACAGAAACAAAAATAATAAAGATGACAATTTAATAGTTAGATTCGATGATCTGCTCCTAATGAAGCGAAAATTTTCCATTTAGACTAAGCGAGGCACAGGACATTAAAAAGAGGTAAGAATTAGCTTTTCATTCTCTAAGTTATTTCATGTTTTATTTTTGTTTGTGAAATCCACGGAACAATTTAACACAATTTTTTATAAATTATAAAAAAAATATTTTTTAATCTGAGTTATGAATTAGTTTATCGTTTTAGTACAATACTTTGGAATGGACTTATTTATTATTAATGTATTAATTTGTTTATCTATATTTAATCCGCAAAAAATTATACTTTTTAACTAGATCTGCAAGAAATTATAGAATAAACAGAAAGTCTCTTTTTATTGACAGTATCCACAAGCTTTTTTTTTTTTTTTTTTTAGAAAAAAAGAAAAAGAAAAAAAGAACTGAAGTCAAAGTCCTCCACTATGTTGACGAAAAGAGAAAGCTAAACGTGTGAATGGCGGATTAATTCAGCATGGATTTTCAAATCCCCTTCACATATATTCTTTTTTTTTTTTTTAAATAAAATATATCAAGTTTTTTCCACACACCTTCAAACTCATCAATTTTTATAAAGGTTAACAATAACATATTCATTTCTTAAATAAATCAAAACCTTTTTTTTTTTCTTTGGGACTGATTTTGAGCTTGTTCCATGTCCCGGTGTCGTCTAGTCATCCTGAATTCCTTTGGAGTCTTCCACGTCAAGTCATCCTTGTAATCATTCCTAAAAGAATAAAAAATAAAGACAGACCTTTATTTTATTTAGGCGACACAAATAACTGGTTATATCAAAATTACATTTTTGTCCCTTTAACATTACCAATTGTATACTTTATTACTTCCATAAAAAAAAAAAAATTGTATACTTTATTATTTTATTTGTTAAAATATTAATATAATTTAATTATAAAAAACTATACTTTCAAAATAACAAATAATATAAATATAAACCAATTAAATAATAATATATTAATAAATATCTCTAATATTAAAATAAACAATAAACGGTAATCATGGTAAATTTTTAAAGGTTTTTTATTTTATTTTATTAAAAAAAAGAAAAAACTGAGTGGAAAGAAAAGAGTTAGAAGATTACCAACTTAATTTAACTTTTTCTTTATATTGACTCAGATTGACAGATTGACTAGAGATTTATAGCCCACATCATGCCTAATGGTGTCAAATCTAGTCAAATCTAGTCTAACAATAAACGCAGGACCTTTGAATATGCACTACAAGGAGTTTGGATGTATTCCAAAAAATATCGCATCCATATTAATTTCCAAACAATGTTCACACTCTTGCCCATTTCGGAGCACTGAAATTCTTACACACTTGAAAACATTAAAAGTAATAATGAATTAATGATAATACAAGAGAATATTTCAAAATAGTCACCTTCTCAAAAAGCTTGTATTCTGCAGTCTAATTTAAAAAAACAAATCCAAAAACAGTAACTATATACCATTTCCATATTCAATAGTTAGCTTTGCATTAAGGACTAAAAGGAAATTACATAATAGAAAAAAAATAAAAAGGACCAAAACTAGCAAAAAAAAATCACTATATACCATTTCCATTTCCATATTCATATGATTTGCTTTCACATGTACCAAATTAGTTTCCAATTGGTATAAATCCTCCAAGAAAGTTATAATAGATATTGAAGTGTTAAAAAATTGTAATTTGTACGAGTTGCTGCTTGTTTTCAGAAATATCTAATGACTCAAGCTCTTTTAAATTCTCCAAGAATGATGGAATGCTACCATTTAAACACGTCGCGAGAAAGATTTGAGTGCATGAATCCCAATAAGTTGCCAATGCATTCTTAATCTCTCCTTCCAATTTGTTTCTATCAATTAATGCAATAATTTTATATTATATTTATTAAAAATAAAACATAAAACGCATGAAAACGTAACGATCCGTTGTAGTCTAGTTGGTTAGGATATTCGGTTCTCACCCAAAAGACTTGGGTTCAAGTCCCGTCAACGGAATACATATATTTTTGAGAATTAATTGTTTAATTATTATTATTCTTTATCATCCTTATCGTTTAATTAATTATAAGTCGATTCTTTAATCGACCAACTGTTTCTCCTTTGCAACGGCAAGTTAATACAATGGAAGATTAATTATAATTTAAAAATAAAAAATAAAAAAACTAGCCTAACTATCAATCATAATCTAACTATCCCATTTTCTCTCTCTCTTTTTTTTAATCATTTTATTCGATTGGATTTAAATTAAATTATTTCCATTCGCCATAAAGAAAGTCCGCTTAAATATTAAATGTATAATTGTTAACCGAAACAAAGAATGACGTGCGGAAGAACAAAAATTAAGAAATCGATGGAAACCCAAAATTCACATCAATGAAAATAATGTCCTAATAATTTTTTAATAAATAAACCTCTTTGAGATTTAGTCCCTCAATGGTTTTAATTTACTCATGTATTATGCCCAAAATTTTTTTTTCTTTGTTTACTTAATTTAGGTGGCCGTCAACAACATGCATGGACTAGCTAGAAGACAATAAGGACATTGGCATCAACTACAAAAGTTGAATTTAAGATGAATTTTCTGATCAACAAGAAAATGAAATGAATATTTATGATCAGTTTGAAGAAAAATAGTAAAAAATTGGAGGTTCAACATTTCAATTGTCATCGCAATTTTCTAGTCATTAATTAGAAAAATGCAAAATCATGTACAATCCATTCTACGGTTGCACAATAGGTGTATTTTTCTTAATTAATTATGCGTGTACAACTCTTTTCATAAGAATGAATTTATAATCATAATTCAATATCATTATTCTCGTAAGCTTAAACTTGTAAGAAGTACACTTAGAATTGAGTTGTATACATTAACAAAAAACATGCAAAACAAGGTCAATATTGCAAATCTTGTTATACAGAATGTTCCAACTTTGTTTTCCTTTATGATGAGAGCAATTTCCATATTGGCATAGAATGTGCTTTGTTGGCCCCAAATATAAAGTTTCATGGTCGCAAGCACCTCCTTTGTTTCATGGAAATTGAATATTTAAGGTCAATTCAGCGCAATACCTTTCTTCCAATGAACTTAGGGACACCAAACCTTGTGTATTTCCTTGTGTGGATTGTAATTTTAATATCCATTTGTTATGTGGTCCGTTGCCATGCTCATTTAAACATAAATGCCATGTTCATCCCTTAGCTCTTGTTGATTCAATCATCGAAGATGATTCAGACGAATATTATTGCGATATTTGTGAAACTGGGAAGAGATCTGAGAATTTGTTGTTTATTATTGTGCAGAGTGCAAATTTATAGCTCATATACATTGCTTAATTTCAAAAGTATGTGCATATCCATCTGAAAAATAACAATCGCTTATTATAATTTGAGAGCTTAATCCCTAATCCATAATCATCTTATTTGGACTTGGATTTTTAGGTAATAAATGTATTAAAGGAAGGTAAGTTGGAGAGATATAAGA
Source organism: Ochetophila trinervis (assembly GCA_003254975.1). NCBI lineage: Eukaryota > Viridiplantae > Streptophyta > Magnoliopsida > Rosales > Rhamnaceae > Ochetophila > Ochetophila trinervis. The sequence goes on along the minus strand of QANX01001950.1, from coordinate 123,346 downwards.
AATACAAGGAGAAATATAGAGAAAATAACTAGAGTTTTGGAAAATGAAACTCGATGAAAGAGTGTATCACTTCAATATTTTCAATTGGGTACTTATTGCTCTGCCTCTCTCTTCTGAGGGAAAAAAAAAATTGTGCATGGCGTCCGAGGGGGAAAAAAGAATTAATTTAGGAATACAATTTTTGAGATCATGGATAAAACTTTAAATACAATTTTTTTTTTTTTGGTTTCCTTGTCTTCAATTTTCGGCCAGATACTCTGCCTTTTCTTCAGACTTGTTGTCCAAAGTTGAATATATGACATGTACGCGTTCTCATCATCTGGCCACCTCTTCTGATGATCGTTAATTTAAATTGTTCTTGATTCTGAATAATTACGTAATGAATGATTTATTTTCATGATGCTCTTTGCCCAAAAAAAATAAAGTATTTACTTGATGCTGAAAGCAGCCTAGAAAATAAAAGAGAGCTAAGGTCAAAAAGAAAAGAAAAGAGAAAGGGAAAAGAATTTTTCATAAGTGTTTATGCAGATTGGACCGTCCGAATTTACATCCAATCTGTCTGGCATTACCAACTTTACCAAGAGGGTGAAAATCCGGCTGCTCCCGGTTGGTTAAAACGGCAATGAAGGGAAGGACGTTGAATTTTATTTTATTTTGTTTGTTTTCCATGGCTCTTCTTCTTCACAGAAGAAATTTGAGTATACTGCAATGCGTTTCATTAGGTTCAATTTTTCTTTATTCAGCAAGAAACTCAGAAAGAAGAAGAAACTGGAAGCAAAAATAGAGGTGTGTAACAGGTAAGATGTATGTAATTGGGTCTGGAATTTTCTGTACTGACTTGAAAGCAAACCCACCTCCATGAATCCACTATCTACACTCAAAAGCAAACCCCACCTCCATGAATCCACTATCTACACTCAAAAGCAAAACCCACATCTCTGTTTCCCTTTTCATGGTAAACGACGTTACTTTTGGTAATTTGGCTTTTTAAGTAATATTTTATACATATGTTTTTAAACATGACAATGTGTGATTGCCTCTATTTCTCTCTTTAACTTTCACTTTCCTTTTCCCTTTCTCTGTATTTCTTTCTCTTTACCTTTGGGATCACTCTCACACATCTCTTTTGTCTTTTCGATTGGAAGGTCATATTTGGTTCGCGTTTCACCGATCGTCTTTGAATATACAAGAAAGAGCTATATATGGTTCCCCCATTTCTGTTTAATCTCTTTTCCTTCACTTTTCTACTACAATATTGGGTTTGGTTCTAAGCTTTCGGTTGAGGAATAGGCAGTAATCAAGATGTAGCAAATAATTAACTTTGGCATTTTTATTTGGATTTTCTTACAAGACAAATACTTAATTTTATTCCTTTACGTGTGATTAGTTAAATTTTCATCATGAGCAATGAAACCGTGCGTTGAACTTAACTATAAACTTCTGGTTCTGCTTTGGTGGATGCTTGATTGCCTAAAACCATATAATATTAGTTAGTAGTTACAAATTATAACTATTGTACAAGTTTTGGTTTTACTATTGCTTTTATTAGTTTTTGGTTTGGTATTGTTCACTCTCTTCATCACACTTTTCCTCTGATTTTGTGAAGGTTTGGGGTCTAATTATTAGAGGTGAAGGTTTGCAGCTCTAACTTGGATTTTACTAATTTTTCTACTCATAAACATTGATTAGCTGTTACTTTTATTATTAATATTATGGTTTGTGTTTTTGGATATAATGGGTTTGACCATGTTTTTGTTGTTGTAGTTCCTATGTTTTCTGCCATGCTAAATCTTGTTGGTTAATCTAAATAGGGCCAAATATGCTGGATCTAGAATATGCGTTAGATGCAAAGTTGGCTTCCAATTTAGCATAATAGGGTAAACTAAAATCACCTCTAAAGTAAAAGACTGTAAATCTGATGGTTCAAAAAAAAATTAGTAAAAAAATTGGGTAGATTTTAAACTAAAAGGATAATTTTGAAATTAAAATAGCTTTGGATCATTTGCTTTACCATATTACCTATAGTAAAAAGTAGTAAGCGTATTGGACGCTGAGGTTGATGAGATATCTTTAGAACAAAGATAGAGATTGACATAAAACAAAAACTGAAAACCTAGGGAGACTATTTTATTATAGTTTGCCCTGTTTAGTGCCATCCATTTTTTTAAAATAAAGTTGGTATGGTTATATATTATTATGTTATTTTGCTAGTTACATATGATTTATATTAATACTTTAGTTAAAGTACAAAACATGAAATGTTCGGTTGTCTATTGCTGAACAGCTTTAACAATTTTAAATTGGTCGGCCGAAAAAAATGAACTAAAAATATTTGATTGTGTAAAAAGATATTTTGGTTGTGCATAAAGACTGACTCCTTAATTTAACATCAAGATACATTCCAAAAGCCCATGTTATACATCAAAACGAATCTGGGTTCATACAAATCATTAAGACATAATCCAAATCCATTAGTTTAATAAACAATAATATAATCCATGGTAGTTCACAAGTTACAGCCTTAATATAAAATAATCATATGAATCTCACAAACTCTTGTCCTCAGGCTTTCTCTTTTCATCTTTACTAGATTGTTAATTCTTGAGATTTCTTTACCCTCTCTAAAGATATCTCTAAATGTGCCTTAACCATTATGTAAGGATATATCCCATGCCAACATGAGCATATATATATATATATCTGTGTGTGTGTGTGTGTCTTGTCTTCATTCATTCCTCATATCATTTCTCTGAAAGTAATCTGAAAAATTGAAGGTCATACATGGAGATTCAACACCCTCGTCATGAGCATCTTTTAGTGCTGAGAGAGAATCCAGGCAATGTACAACTTACATGTGATAAATGCAGATCCCACACGGAAACAGCATTTTACTATTACTGTGTTCAGTGTGGAGGTCGTAATTACTTTAGCCTCCATTATTCTTGTGCTGCATCTCTGCCTCAGCAATTCAATCACCCTTTTCATCCTCATCACCCTCTCACCTTGCTTACTGGGAGGGATTTTACATGTCCAATTTGTAAGGTAAATCATAGATCTCATTCTGATTTGTACATGTTTGAATCCATACACCCAAATTACTCTTCATACACATGCATTGAATGCAATTTCAACATGCATTTGGAATGTGCTATGTTGCCTACCATAATATATGAAGGCGATGACCACATTCAACCTCTATGTCATTTGCAACCCATGGTACTAGTCGAAAAGGACGGTGCTGGTGGAGACAGAGCATTATGTGAATGCTCTGTTTGTCAGCTACCCTGTCAATCCGGTCCGGCATTTGCTTGCACAATATGTAAGCGTTTGATTCACAAATCATGCACAGAGATACCATCAGAGATTACACACCCCTTTCACCCGAAATGCCGTCTTTTCCTTCAAGCTAACCATCGAAAACATACTTGTCGTTCATGTGAGAAAGGAAGCTTTACCTTCGTTTTCCGGTGCAATTCTTGTCACTTTAACATATGTGTTGGATGTTCTTCTTTGAGGCCTAGCATAAAGTATGAAGGTCATGATCACCTACTCTGTTTTGTGGAGTCGGACAGAAATCCTAAATACTGTGATTCCTATGATGCCTACTGTCAACAATCCGTCGTCGTTGAATTACTTTGTAGTAAGCAGCCTTACAACTTGCTTCGCTGTGCGGAATGCAATTTCAATGTCCACATAACTTGTGGTCCGTTGCCATGCACCATTAAACATAAATGTCATGTTCATCCTCTGGCTCTTTTTGATTTAGTCATCGAAGATGATTCTGGTGAATACTACTGCGATGTTTGTGAAATGAGAAGAAATCCACAGCTTCGTGTTTATTACTGTGCAGAGTGCAAATTTATTGCTGACGTCTATTGCGTCCTTTCTGAGGTATGTTTATGTTCATTTGCATAACCCCGTATCTTGATTTTTATTTTTATGATGTTGTCTGAACTCTATATATTTTCTCCAAGTGTACTATTCTTCATTAGAGATAGCTTATATGTGAGAGAACCAATTAAAATAATTTCATTAACAAGTTTGGAATCATTTGTAGAATACCTGCAACAACATATTTTTTTGGCATCTTCATTATTCTTTTTCCTTTCTGTTCATTTCATTTTCACCTAAAACATAGGGCCTATTGTAATATAATTTGAAATTGGAGGGGTAATAAAGTACAATTATTACCAATCTTATCTTGTCCCTGTAATTCTTTGCTTGCCATTCAGGTCACAAATCTATTGAAGGGAGACCTTAAAGATGTAAAACTCATGAATGTGGCAGAAAGAAAGCTAATTGTGACAAAAATAGGAGAACAAAGCGCAATGTTAGACAATGACAAACACAAAATGGTCAATGCATCGGTGGATGTCGAAGAAGTTGGTGAGTATGACGAGGGCAAATTTGCCTCCATGACATTGAAAGATTTAGTGAACACATTATCAGGAAATGAAAGAGAGATCGTGAATATAACATATGATTATAGGTCGACTAGAATAGCTAGAAAAGAACAACCAAAACAAGTTAAAGATTTCCTTTGGAAGTTTTCCTCTGAAAAAACTGATGAGGATTCCATTAAGGATTTGAACAGATTTCACTACGAACGACCACCTCCAACACCTCCAATTTTGTCTAGTAGAAAACTAAAACCAACAACACAACAACTTGTCAATAGCATCAAGAAGTTTTCCCCTTTGACCGACCGCGATTTCACAGAGCTTATGCTTAGGCTTCGTCGATCAAATTCTTCAGGAAAAATCAATTTATCATCTTCTGATTTAGGCTTGAAGATTGTGAAAGTTGGAGATTACATGGTGCCTTGGAACTTGGCTCATATTCTAAAAGAATTGCTTGCTAAGCGCGGTGATATTAGTGGTGCAGAATCCAAATTAAGCATAGAAATGAAAAGCATTATATCTTACTTGCTATGTGGAGTCATAAACAGCATGTGTAGAACTATGTTCGTAGATGTAACTGAAGACGTTCTCCAAAGTTGGTTTGCATGTCTTCAAATTGCCAAATCCAATGGCTTCAAAATTGACTTTGTTTATGCTCGACTGGAAGGAGTTATGCGTGCTTTTTTTGGTCTTCAAACAACTAGAGTTAAAAGCGACGCCGTTGCACAGATGGATCAAATGCTGGGAAGTTTAAAGCAGGAGATATTGGTACGACAAGCAGAGATGGACAAGCTATTAGATAACTTTGAGAGTTGTATGGAATATCGTGAAAAATATAGGAATTCTGAGAACTCCAATTTTATAAAAGAGTGTTTGAGTGAGGCTTCCATGTTCACATGGAAGATTGTGGGCAATGATTTATTATGATTTCGGATATTGTTAATCATGAGAATATTTTTAAATATAGTACTTTTTGTCTGTTGTTGTTGGGCAATGATTTATGGGTGTAAATGTGATACATAAAATATAAAGTAAAACTAAAAGGACAATTATTTGGTCAATTATGAACTCTCTATTTCTATGTTATTTTCCCTTTAATTTTGTTTTTTTTTGTTTTTTTTTCTTTTGTGTTTTTTCACTTTACATCTCATTGGAAAACCTTCCCCACTTCTTTAAATGTTTACCCAAACATCTAGGGCCCATTTATTTTCTCGGGAATTTGTTTTAAAAAAAATGGTAATGAAAAAAAAATAAAAAAGAGAAATACCACTAACTTCATCATGTACCATGCATCCATGAAAAAAGCTAGATGTTTAGTTGGTGACACTTTCATTGAGGTTATGTTTGTTGTGTTGGAATCACATGTCGAGGCTTGTCACATAGCCTTCCACATGATTATATTCTTCTTTTTCTTTTTCACCAATGTTGTTACAAATGATTCCAAGTTCCAGCACCACAGGTTAATCAATATAAATTTATGTGAATTTTTGAAAATTTAAATTTATATATTTTAATATTAAAGTTTAATAAGTCAAATTTAAATAAACTTTAAATGAACACAATACAATATAATATGATAATAAAAAAACCACAACACAAATGCATTTCAACGTAAAAATAACGAGTCAGATTTAAATGATAAAATTTTACATAATTTTTTTTTTTTTTAACTTTGATTAAATTTTTTCTGAAAATTTAAAAGCAAATACTTTTAAAAACAATTTTTGAACTTTAAAATTTGTTGATGAGTTTTTAAAAATTGCGGTAAACAGGATCATTCAGTCAAACTGCTGACAAGTTGACAACCAATGCATGCTTTAGACTAATCAATAAGAAACCCTTCGTCCTTGGGCCTTTTTTTTGTTCCTCTTTACTTGATTGTTGATGATTCTTTACCCACCATATCCAAATGCCTTTCCCATTTTTAAAGATATCCCACCAACGTACGGGAGCATCAAACAGCGTCACACAAAATACTCCACTTTTGGTGATTTCATTTCATATAATCTCTTCTCAGGTTTACATCTCAGGTCTAGACCCATCTAATAGTTTTAAATATCAAAACCTCCTTTATATGCCTTTTGGATTCAGTCAAGGTACGTATTTATATGACCACATCTTCTTGCTCTGTGTATTCATTATCATCCTCAGTATTATCATCTCTCTGCAACCAATTTGAAAATTACAGATTAAAAAAAAAAAATAAACCATCCATCAACATCCATCATCCTCATCACTCCCTCACCCTGCTTTCTGATAGGGACGGTTTCATCTGTGCGATTTGCAATGGAAAGCAAGTTGTCGTTGACACATTCTCAGACTCTTCAGATGATGATGAATCCTGTACACAGCACCCCGATCACTCCTCCTACACATGCACCCAATGCAATTTCGACATTCATATGGAATGTGCTCTGTTTCCTTCCGTAACATGCCAAGCCCATCACCATATTCAACCTCTATGTCATTTGCAGCCCATGGAACTTGTCCAAAAGGATGGAGCATTATGCGATCAATGCTTTGTTTGTCTGAAAGGCTTTCCCTGCCAATCCGGCCCTGCATTTGCTTGCACAATCTGTAAGCATTTCATTCACAAATCATGTGCAGAGTTATCGTCAGAGATAGCACACCCATTTCATCCGAAATGCCATCTCTTCCTCCAAGCTAACCATCGGAAACATACTTGTCGTTCGTGTGAGAATTATAGTTATACATTCGTTTTCGGGTGCAATTCTTGTCGCTCTTTAAGATATGTGTTGGATGTTCTTATTTGAGGCCTACCATAAAGTACGAAGGGCATGATCACCTTCTCTGTTTTGTGGAATTGCACACAAATCCTGAGATTTGCGATGCTTAATTATGATGCCTACTGTCTACAATCCATCGTTGTTGAATTGCTCTGTGATAAGGAGCCATATTACATTCTTCGCTGTGCGGAATGTTATTTCAATGTCCACATACTCTGTGGTCCATTGCCATGCACCATTAAAGATAAGTGTCATGTTCATACGCTGGCTCTTTTGGATTTAGTCGTTGAAGACGATTCTGGTGAATACTACTGCGATGTTTGCGAAATGAGAAGAAATCCACAGCTTCGTGTTTATTACTGTGCACAGTGCAAATTTGTTGCTGATGTCTATTGCGTCCTTTCTGAGGTATGTTTATGTTCATTTGCGTGACGTTAACCCATTTTTTCTTGATTTTTATTTTTATGATAGGTTGTTTATTTTTTTCAATTAGGATAATTATTTTGGATGTGTTTTTGATTTTTAAGTGAAATTGTTCAATTTTGAATCTTTGAACTTAAAACTACCTCAAATATCCTGGCCATGATAATATGTTGAATTACTGCTTCTCTCAAAAGATTAAACTCTTAAGAAATGTGTCATCTTATCATTTATATTAAACTCTAACATATATATATATATATATATATATTTGGTAGATAATTAACCAATTACAATTTGGAATCATTTGTTGAATACATGCATAAATGTTTTAGACATCTTCAGTTTTCTTTTTTCTTTTACATGCCTACTGCTTCTGGGCATAGAACCTAGCTGAGTTTGAATCTAATTCAATGTTAAAAAAACTAGCTGTATTTTGTAAATCAAAAACCTCAATTTGAAGTTTTTAAAACATTAAGGCCTCAACTTGTATAATATAAGTTGAAATTAGAGGGTAGCGAAGGTAGTAGAATACAATTAAATTGCCTAGTCTTATATATATATAGGTTGCAAGAATTAATATCTCTATTAACTCTTATTTTCTCTACCTAAATCTTTGCTTGCTTTTTCAGGTTATACGTGTATTAAAAGGAGATGTTATAGAGGTAAAACTCATGACGATAGCACAACGAAAATTAATTGTCACAGAAATGGAAGAGCAAATTGCAATGTCAGACAATGACAAACACAAAATTGTCAATGCCTTGGTGGAGGAAGAAGTGGGTGATTATAATGACGGAAACTTTGCCTCCATGATTTTGAAAGATTTAGTGAACAAATTAACAGAAAAGGAAAGAGAGATTCTGTACGTACCATATTATCATAGGGAAAGCAGAACTAGAAAAGAACAACCAAAACAAGTTGGAGAGTTTATTTGGAAGTTTCAGTTTAAAAAACCGATGAGAATTCCATAAAGGACTTGAACAGATTTCATTACGAACGACCAACATCTCAACCTCCCATTTTATCAAACAGAAATCAAAAACCTACACCGCAACAACTTGTCAATAGCATCGAGAAGTTTTCCCCTCTCACCGACAGCCATTTCACAGAGTTTATGCACAGACTTCATCATTCAAAGTCTTCAGGAAAATCACATTATCAACTTTTGATTTAGGCTTGAGGATTGTGAAAGTTGGAGGTTACATGATAACTTGGAACTTGGCTCATATTCTAAAAGAGCTGCTTGCTAAGCATGGTGATATTAGCGGTGCGGAATCGAAATTAAGCATAGAAATGAAAAGCATTATGTTTTGTTAGAAACTAGGCTGTGTTTACAACTAAAGAAGATAAAAAAAATTTGCAAAAACTTCAACTCAAAACTAGAGGAATCAAAAAGTAAAAACAAGAGTGAAAAGAAATAAAACCGTGAGAGCAAAGAACCAACATACATTTCATAATCTGGTTTTTTTAAATACATATATAGCAAAAAAAGAAAACAGTAGCAGCATGCATGTGCTGCCTTACCTAACCTAACACAACCTTATTTATTTAATTGTTTGCAGCTTTTTTAAACAAAATCTCTCTTAATTCTTCCTTAAATCATATAGCAGTAAAGGGGAACATTAAGTTACATTTCAACAAAAAACTACTACATGAAAATTAAAACAAAATGCTAGTTAGGCTTCTCTGCACCAGCAGGTGCTACACTAACAAATTCATTCTTTGCCACTTAGCCATTATCTTACTCTCTAAAAATACCATTTCTAACATGTTTTACTTGTTATGCAGAGTCATAAACAGCATGTCTAGAACTATGTTCATAGATGTTACTGAAGATGTTCTCAAAAACTGGTTTTTATGTCTTCATATTGCCAAATCCAATGGCTTTAGAATTGACTTTGTTTATGATCGTTTAGGAGTTATGCATGCTTATTTTGGTCTTCAATCGACTAGAGTTGAGCAAGATGGTGTTGCACAAATGGACCAAATGCTTGAAAGTTTACAGGAAGAGATATCGGTACGACAAGCAGAGATGGAGCAGCTACTAAATAACTTTAAGAGTCGTACAGAATATCGTGAAAGATATAGGAATATTTCTGAAAAATCCAACTTTATGAAAGAGTGCTTGAGGAAGGCTTCCATGTTCACGTGGAAGATTGTGTCTAAGGATTTATTATGATCTCAATATTGTTAGTTATGGAAATATCTTTAAATTAATAAAGTAATTTTGGCTGTTGGTGGGTTTAAATGTGATCCACTGTTAGAATTAAAAAGTAAAATCAAAAGGACAAGTATTATTATATGGTCAATTATGAAGTCTATTTCTTTCTTATTTTATCTTATGTCTTTTACTTTACATATCATTATCATTTAGCTTATGGTATTCTGCGGCAGAATCTGATCGATAACCAATTGTCTCACAACAACAACAGCAACAGCAGCAGCAGCAACAACAATAATAATAATAATAATAACCCTTGAAAACAAATCTAAGTGAACCTTCAACTTGTCCATAAATTAGTACAATAACTGGATTCCTATCTTTTTTTTTTAGCTCATGTAGGTTGCGTAATTTCCGAAGTACGTGCATATCCATCTAGAAAATAACAATAGGTGATAAATTGATAGTTTATGACAGAAACAAAATGGGAAATTTGAACAAGAAAAACAAGTTGATTTGAAACTTTAGACTTCTATATTTTTATTGAATCATAAAGCAACAATTTATACAAAAATTATAAACTAAAAAGAGTAAAACATGGAGAATATTATGGACTAAATCCATAACTAACAGAAATCCTAACAGCTAGAAAAAACAATCCTAACAAACTACTGAAAATCAGGTTTTACTAACTGATTTTATTTAATTAAATTATTTTTCATTTATGTAGCACTTTAACCAAATACAGCAGCTTCTGAGACACTTCATTTAATACTCCTTCATGGCTCTGACGCTGCATACTCCAAGTCTTTGTCGCAAGAACTCATATCTAGCTTTAAGAAGTGCCTTTGTTAGGATATCAGCATTTTGATTTTCTGTTTTGCAATAGATCAGTTGTACTTCACCTTCTTTTTGTATTTCTCTTAAAAAATAGAGTTTCAACTTGAAGTGTTTTGTTTTGCCATGGAACATTGGATTATTTGCAATTGATATTGCAGCTTGGTTGTCTATAAACAACTATGTGCTTTCTTCTTGTTCCATATGCAAATCTGCTAATAGCTTCCTAATCCAAAGAGCCTGATTCACAGCAGCTGCAGCAGCTACATATTCTGCCTCTGCTGTAGATTGAGCTATAACTTCCTGCTTCTTAGAACACCATGAAAATATTGCAGAACTAAAGCTAAAACAATAACCTGAGGTGCTCCTCATATCATCAACACAACCAGCCCAATCACTATCATAATAACCATAAATACTGAAATTTTTAACTTGACTGAACCTAAGACCGTAATCAATTGTGCCTTTGACATATCTAACCAACCTTTTAGCTGCTTGTAAATGAATTTCACTAGCACAATGCATGTATCTTGAAAGTAGACTTACAACATTCATAATGTCTGGTCTGGTTGCAGTCAAATACATCAAGCATCATATTAAGCTTCTGTAAAGCCCTTCATTAACCTTTTTAGCTCCATCTTCTCTGCAAAACTTCTCCTTCTGATTCATTGGAGTTGCAGTTGGCTTGCATTCCTCCATATTGAACTTCTTCAGAATTTCCTTGGCATATTTCTGCTGACATACGAAGATCTCATTTTGCTTTTGTTGTACTTCCATGCCAAGGAAGAATGTCATATTTCCAAGATCAGTCATTTCAAAAACATCTTTCATTTCATTTTTAAAATTGTTAATCTGCTCCATACTACTTCCTGTCACAAGTAAATCATCAACATATAAGGATACCACAAGTATCTCATCACAAACCTTCTTGATATATAGTGTAAATTCACTTAGGCTTTTTATAAAGCCTAAACTTAACAAATGAGCATCAATTCTACTGTACCAGGCCCTTGGTGCTTGTTTTAAGCCATACAAGGCCTTTTTTAGCAAATATACCTTCTTCTCCCGTCCTTGAACAGCAAAACCTTCGGGTTGTTCTACAAAAATTTCTTCCACCAAGTATCCATTCAAAAAGGCCGATTTGACATCCATCTGATGTATTAACCATCCTTTTTGTGCAGCAAGGCCTATAAGCATTCTTATGGTATCCAATCTGGCAACTGGAGCAAAAGTTTCAGAGAAATCCACCCCAAATTTCTGAGCATATCCCTTGACAACCAACCTTGCCTTGTGCTTATTTACAGAACCATTAGAATTGAATTTGGTTCTGTAAACCCATTTGACTCCAATGGTCTTTTTGTGTGTAGGTCTGTCCACTAGCTCCCAAGTCTGGTTTTTCTCAATCATCTTGAGCTCCTCCTCCATTGCAGTTATCCATTTGTGATCTGTTGCAGCTTCTTCATACCCTGCAGGCTCCATTACAGCAACATTGCATCTCTGATAGATATCAGAAAGTGATCTGGTTCCCCTAACAGGTTCATCATCATCATCATCATCATTATCATCACTCTTTTCACAGAACTCAAGCTTCTTATCGTCATCCCAGCTCCAACAATCTGACTCAAGGAATTGGACATCTCTGTTAACGATTACTTTGTTGTTATGTGGAAGGTAGATTCTATAGGCTTTTGAAACTGCACTGTAGCCTATAAAAATCCCTGGTTCTGCCTTCTTATCCAATTTGTCTCTTTTTACCTGAGGAATGTAAGAAAAACAAAGGCAACCAAATGTTCTCAAATTTAGCAAGCTTGGTTTGTACCCATACCATGCTTCAAATGGAGTCTTTTTTTGCAAAGCTTTTGTTGGTAATCTGTTTAGCAGAAAGATGGCTGTTGTAAGAAAAACAAAGGCAACCAAATGTTCTCAAATTTAGCAAGCTTGGTTTGTAGCCATACCATGCTTCAAATGGAGTCTTTTTTTGCAAAGCTTTTGTTGGTAATCCGTTTAGCAGAAAGATGGCTGTATTTGCAGCCTCAGCCCAAAACTTTTTTGTCAATCCTTTGTCATGCAATAAACATCTAGTCATCTCCATAAGTGTTCTATTTTTCCTCTCCACAACTCCATTTTGTTGGGGAGTGTAAGGAGCTGTTAACTGGTGCTCAATGCCTGCATCTTCACAAAATTTGTTAAATCTGGTTGAAGAGTATTCGGTTCCATTATCAGACCTGATCATAAGTATTCTGCATCCACTTTGTGTTTCTACCCAAGCTTTAAACTTCCAGAAGATGTCAGCAACTTCAAATTTATATTTCATGAAATAAATCCAGCACATTCTTGTATGATCATCAATGAAAGCAATATAAAACTTACTGCCATTCAAAGATGGTGTTTTCTGAGGTCCTCCCACGTTTGTATGAACCAGCTGCAACTTTTGTGAAGCCCTCCAAGCTTTATTTTGTGGAAAGGGTAGCCTAGTCTACTTTTCATATTGACAGGCAGCACATACTGGAAGCTCCTCTTCCAATTCTGGCACTCCATCCACCAGATTATTTTTCTTCATGAAAAGCAGAGCAGCATGATGATAATGCCCCAATCTCCTATGCCAGAGCATTGCATTGCTTTCTTGTTTGTGTACTGCAGCATGCTCATCTTCTAGCAGATTTAAGGCAAAGCTTTTGCCTTTCATTTGGACTCTGAATACCTCCCTGTCTTCTGCATCCTTGATCATACAGCTTCTCTCCTCAAATAAAACCTTATAGCCTTTCTCCAATAACTGACCAACACTCAAAAGGCTTTGATCAATTTCAGGAACATATAACACATCTGGGATTAGTTTCAAACCTGAGAGACCTTCAATTGCTACTGTCCCTTTGCCTTTTGCATCAATATATGCTCCATTTCCAATTCTAACTTCGGAAATAGTAGTTTTGTCAAGTTCTCTGAAGAGCTCATGGTCATATGTCATGTGGTTTGTACAACCACTATCTATCAGCCAACTTTCTGTAGAGCTGCTACCTGCAAAACATGATGTCACAAATAACTGCTCTTCCTGTGGTTGATCAGCAGCAGCCTTGGCTTCTCCTTGCTGTTGTTGATTCTTGCATATCCTCTCTATATGCCCTAACTGTCCGCATTTGTGACACCTTACATCAGGCCTCCACCAGCATCTTTTTTGTGGATGATTAGTCTTCTTGCAATGAGGGCAGGGTGGATATATTTGAGTGTTGTTGTTGTTGTTGTTACCTGAACCTGATCCAGGCTGCTTGTTGTTTTGTGATTTGGCTTGAAAAGCCCCCTCCATAAAGCCTTCTAGTCTCATAAGCCTCATTTGTTCATGTGCCTGTAATGTATTTAAAAGGTCTGCCAAGGTGATACTTGACAGGTCTTTAGCATTCTCAAGTGATGAAATTGTGGCCTCAAACTTTTTAGGAAGTGTAACTAAGATTTNTGTCTTCTGCATCCTTGATCATACAGCTTCTCTCCTCAAATAAAACCTTATAGCCTTTCTCCAATAACTGACCAACACTCAAAAGGCTTTGATCAATTTCAGGAACATATAACACATCTGGGATTAGTTTCAAACCTGAGAGACCTTCAATTGCTACTGTCCCTTTGCCTTTTGCATCAATATATGCTCCATTTCCAATTCTAACTTCGGAAATAGTAGTTTTGTCAAGTTCTCTGAAGAGCTCATGGTCATATGTCATGTGGTTTGTACAACCACTATCTATCAGCCAACTTTCTGTAGAGCTGCTACCTGCAAAACATGATGTCACAAATAACTGCTCTTCCTGTGGTTGATCAGCAGCAGCCTTGGCTTCTCCTTGCTGTTGTTGATTCTTGCATATCCTCTCTATATGCCCTAACTGTCCGCATTTGTGACACCTTACATCAGGCCTCCACCAACATCTTTTTTGTGGATGATTAGTCTTCTTGCAATGAGGGCAGGGTGGATAGATTTGAGTGTTGTTGTTGTTGTTGTTACCTGAGCCTGATCCAGGCTGCTAGTTGTTTTGTGATTTGGCTTGAAAAGCCCCCTCCATAGAGCCTTCTAGTCTCATAAGCCTCCTTTGTTCATGTGCCTGTAATGAATTTAAAAGCTCTGCCAAGGTGATACTTGACAGGTCTTTAGCATTCTCAAGTGATGAAATTGTGGCCTCAAACTTTTCAGGAAGTGTAACTAAGATTTTCTGAACTATTCTTGAATCAGAAAAGTCTGTACCAAGAAGTCTTACCTTGTTAACTATGCTGAAAATTCTGTCAGAGTAGTCTTTGATTGTTTCTGTGTCCTTCATTCTTTGCATTTCAAATTCTCTAATCAAATTCAGAACTTGCATGCCTCTGACTCTTTCATTTCCTTCATACTCTTCTTTCAAGAAATCCCAGATTTCATTTGCTGTCTTCAGTGTCATGATTCTGGTGAAAATTGTAGTTGAGACAGCTGCAAAAAGGCTAGCTCTAGCCTTTGATTTCCTTTGTTTCCTATCCTTGTGATTTTTGATTTGTGCCATGGTTGGATTGTTTGACAAGGGAGGAACTTCATACTCCTTTTCAACAGCTTCCCACAGATCATTTGCATCAAGGTAGGCTTCCATTCTGACAGCCCATACTTGATAATTTAGTCCATCAAACACAGGAGGTGCCACTGCAGTGAATGAAGCTTCTGGATCCATTATAAAATGTTTAATAGGTGGTAAGTGTCTAGAATAAGTGTTTAGGCTCTCTCAACCTCACAGATCCCTCTCCAAATGGCTCTGATACCAATTGATAGTTTATGACAGAAACAAAATGGGAAATTTGAACAAGAAAAACAAGTTGATTTGAAACTTTAGACTTCTATATTTTTTATTGAATTATAAAGCAACAATTTATACAAAAATTATAAACTAAAAAGAGTAAAACATGGAGAATATTATGGACTAAATACATAACTAACAGAAATCCTAACAGCTAGAAAAAACAATCCTAACAAACTACTGAAAATCAGGTTTTACTAACTGATTTTATTTAATTAAATTATTTTTCATTTATGTAGCACTTTAACCAAATACAGCAGCTTCTGAGACACTTCATTTAATATAAATGTATTAAAGGAAGACGTAAAAGAGGTGGGAGTCAGAACTTTTGGAAATGGAAACTGACCACAGAAGTGGAACAAAAAGATGCAATGCTAAACTATGAAAAACAGGGCGAAATAAGGAAAGAAGAAGAAGAAGCTATGGAGGGCAAGGAATTCTTCTCATTGAAGGATATACCAAATAAAAACAAAAGTTCATTTTTTTTCATGAGTGTTTATGCATAAAAGAATATATATACACAGTAGTTTTCTGCTGTCTTGCAGCCTTTATTCCTTATCATCTCTTAAAGCATTAATCTAGAAATATCATTTTCTTAGCTAATCAATCTAATAGCCAATCACCACCATAGCCTGTCTGTATGAAATTCGTCTCTAGAGAATTTATGAGCTCAAAATTACAGAGATCATAAATGGGTATTCAAGTGTCAAGCGATCATGTTCATTCTTTTATCCGAGTTCATAACACGGACAACTATCTTACCCCTGTCTGCAACAAATGCAAGTTCGTAATAAAAAAAGGTTCTTATTATTCTTGCTTTAAGTGTAGCTATCACCTCCATTATCATTGTGCTGTAAAAATGCCACCCCTAATCAATCACCCCTTTCACCCTCACCACTCTTTGTCCTTGCTTACTAAAACTTCTTACACATGTCCTTTTTGCTATACAGAAAAAAATAGATCCGAACCACAATGTTATTCATACTCTTGCATTGAGTGCAATTTCCACATGCATGTTGAATGTGCTTAATTTGGCACCCACCATAACATGATGGTCAAACTCAACTTCTTTGTCATCTAACACCTATGGAACTTGTTGAGAAAGAAGATGGATTGTCATCATCTGTCTGCTATGCATGCGAATCAACATCGCCATCTATTAGTCCAACATATTACTATCATTGCAAAATCTGTAGGTTTTTGATTCACAAATCGTGTATTAAAATTACTAAAGATATAATGCACCCTTTTCATCCATCGCATCGTCTTAATTTCATTTATTATTCTTCTTGCGCGAGAGGATATTATAAGTCCAATTATGTATGCAAACAGTGCAATGTTAGTGTGTGTTTAAGATGCATTCTTCTGAGACCTTGCATAAGATATCAAGGGCATGACCATCTTCTTTGCTACAAAAGGAGAGCTTATGCCCTTCCTAGTTGTGATGCTCCTGATGCTTATTGTACACAATATTCCATGGATCACTTACGTGAATTGAATTGGTGTAGAAATCACATATTACGTTGTGTTCCATGCTACTTCACTGTCCATTTGCTCTGTGGTCCATTGCCATCGGTTATAAAAGACAAATGCCATATACACCTTCTCACTCTCGTTGATTTAATGATCGAAGATGATTCAGGTGAATACTACTGTGATTTCTGCGAAATGAAAAGAGATCCACGACTTTGCATTTGTTATTGTGAAGGGTGCAAGTATATTGCTCATGTCCAATGCGTGATTTCCGAGGTATGGTTTTAACCATTTTCATAACCCTTAGAAAGTTTGTCATCCAAATTTTTTACTTTTGTAATATTTTTAAATTCACTAGCAAATATGTATATAAATGTTAGTCTGTTACAACTCGTATTGGCGCTTATATTTCAGTTTTGACCCGGTTGATTGAAGTTTTACTGTGTAAGGGTCAAAGAGTTGAGTTTTGTATGGTTTAAAGAAGTAAGAGGAAATTGAGGTGGTAGAAATTGTTATACAAGTGTTTTTAACTTGCATATTTAATTGTGTAAACTTTGAAAATATTCTAAACAAATAGGACTCTGCTGAAATATTTAAAAATTTCTGGCACTGAAATGTTATAGTTTGATGCCTGAGGATTTGTAGAGTTAGTAGGTTTGATTTTTTAATGGCTTAATAGCAAATATTAATCCATGCAGGTATTAGGCACAGTTGTAGATCATACTCAATGGTCGTAGAGTACGATTAGTTGGCATGGGTAGTGGTTAGAGTAAGTGCAGAGGAAACGTAGTGGAAACCAGAGAAGTAAGATGCAAGCATGGTATGTGCACTGGTGTCACTTAGGTACAAATTTTGAGGATGAAGCTTCATAAAAGGGTATATTAATTGTAACAACCTGTTTAGGCACAAATTTTCAGTTGTGACTGGGCTTGACCGAAGTTTGACTGTGTAAGGGTCAAAGACTTGACTTTTTGAAGGGGAAGTTGAAGTGATTGAAATTGTTATAGAAGTGTTTTTACTTGCATATTTAATTATTGTGTAAATTTTGAAAATGCCTTATAAACAAACAAGACTCTGCCAAAATTTTAAAACATTCTTGTACTAAAAGGTTCTCATTTGATGTCAAAAGATTTATAAAGTTAGTGACACTACTTAATGAATTAATAATAGCAAATATTAAGCCATACTGACATTACCTATTAGAGTGGGTCCTGCCATTTTCTTTGTAAAATTTTATATATAACTCAAAATTCAGTCACTTGAATAATATCTTTCATTTGATTCTATCTTTTTTATAGCTATTTAAAACTTAAACTATATTAATCTATCCTCATGACATATGTATATATATATATATATATATATATTTTGTCAGGTTTTACGTGTATTGAAAGGAGAATTAAAAGATGTAGAACTGAGATTTGTGGGACATGAGAAAGAAATAATGGAGAAAAATTTAGTGTTAGACAAAGAGAAAGAGGAAATTGCCTTGGTGGGGTGATGGGTTGCAATTTATATATATTTTATATACCTTAATACTTGATTTGAGCATGTTTTATTCACTTAAAATGGATTAATTTGTATTTTTCTATGTTTAAGGTGGATTTGAGCTTAAAGAGATAAAAAATGAAGAAACAGTGACAAAATTGTAATTAAATAGAAAAAATGAAGAAGCAGTGGCAAAACCGTAATTAACTGGACATAGGCAGCAAGGCAGTGCAGCCCAGGTGCAATGCCCAGGCGTCTTCCCAGGCTCCTGGATAGGCGCGAATTTGAGCGTTTAGGCTTGTCTTTGTGACTTTTTAGCCCTAGATTTTAGTATAAATATGTTTTATGATTGTTGTAAAGAGATAGCCGTTTTTAGAACAAAAACAACAAAGAATTGAGATTTCTAACAACTATGAGTAGCTAAATCTCTCTTTTGGGCAAGAGTATCGTTCATTGCTAAAATATAAAGTGTGAGACTTGGTTTATAAGTTTTAATTCAATTTTAATTATTCAATTTGTGTTCTTCCAATTTATTTGTTTATTATTCAATTCTCTTTTGATTATAATTTGGATTTGTTATAATTATTTGTGGATTGGGTATTTGCTAATTAGGAATTCAATCGTATTGAATGTTCTATGTTTAGTAGCACTTTGATTTTAATAATTGCATGCTAAGCTTTTGTTAATCTTTTAGGAGAATGCATAATAGATTAAAGGTTTACAACGTTTGTAGGACTTGTTTATTGTTGGTTTCTATTGTTCTTAATGCTGTTCTGATTTGATTTAGATCACGTTGCTTTAGATATTTCAGAATTAAGATTAATTTACGATCATATCTGAATTAATTAATTGTGAGAGTTAGAATAAAATTGGTCGTGCTATTTTATTCAATCCAACATTGAATGATTATTTTTGGATATATTTTTGTCTATGATCACCTGTTCTTTAGCAATTGAAGATACTCTGACCCAAGGTTTTCTCC
>QANX01001950.1:77386-99321 GCA_003254975.1 Ochetophila trinervis | reverse complement strand
TTAAATGCTATGTGTTATATTTAAAATTTAAAAATCTGATGTGATATATAATATAAAATAAAAATTTAATGTGATACACTTAAAATTAAAAAATTTAATATAATATAAAATATAAATTTAATATATTACATTTTAAATTTAAACATTTAATATGTAAATTTATCATCCTATAAAATACTAAATACATTTATCCTGTAAATCAAACATTCCATTAAAGTTCCCAACGCTCAACTAATAACCACCGTGCAACCACTCATCTGACAACAAAACCCAGAAACAATTTTGAGCTCACGACTCCACCTCCCAAAAAAAATTCAATATAAAATTCAAACAACTTAAGTGCGCAAAAATGATGATTTTCTCCGTCAAATTATTCTGCTCATGAAATTTTCTTGGCAACCAAACAGAGAAAAAAAAAAGTAGAAGAAATATTTTCTCTCTACGACTTGAGAAGATGAGTTCATGAAGCTCATTCTTCTTCTTCTTCTTCCAAGCAAAATGCTGTAGAAAAAAAAATATAATTATCACCATTATCTTCTTCTACTACTTATTCCAAGCAAATTGTTGTAGAAAAAAAAATCAATTTCAGAGAATCAAAAGCATAAGAAAAACAAAATAAAACATTAAAAAAAAAAAAATTGGGCCTTCAGCTTTGATTCATTTGTCTTTTTCTTCTTACCCACTTTTCCTCTTCTTGTTCAATAAAATTCCACATTATTAGAATATAACCCGTTAAAAAAAGTTGCATAACAGAAAAATAATTGTTTTTTTGGATTATTCCAAACAAATTGCTGCCAAAAAAAAACAAAAACTAATCAACTTTTTCTTCTTCTTCTACTTATTCCAAGCAAAATGCTGCAGAAAAAAATAATCAGTTTCAAAGAATTAAAAGCATAGGAAAAACAAAATAAACTCACACGAATAGAAAAAAACAAAATTAAAAGCATAGGAAAAAAAAAAAGGGGGTTTTCAGTTCTGATTAATCTTCTTCAATCAATTTCCACACAATTAGAATACATTACAAAAAAGTTGCATAACAAAAAAACTGTTTTGTTTTTTTTTTTTTTTTGATTATTCCGCAAAAAATACTGCAGGAAAAAAAAAACACAACTAATCATCTTCTTCTTATTCNAAAAAAAAAAAAAAAAAAAAAAAAAAAAAAAAAAAAAAAAAAAAAAAAAAAAAAAAAACCTAATCAGTTTTAGAAAATCAGGAAAAACAAAATAAACTCACAAGAATGGAAAAACACGAAAAGTACAGGAAAAATAATCCCTAAGATCCCATCATCACAATCATAGCAAAAAGAAAAATCCCAAAGATCCCAATCCATCAAAGCCTTTCCTGGGTCCTCAATCCTCATATATGAAGAAAGGAGAGAGAGAGAGAGAGAGTGAGAGAATACAAAGGAAAAATAAGAGAGAGAAGTGAGAAAAAGATCACAATGCAATCACATTCTTATTTTGTAATTACTAAACTACTCTTTTAATGTGAATTTTAACATAACTATGATATAATAGTAGGGAGTTATTTTGATATTTCAAAAATCACATAGGCTAATTTGGTTTCGAATGAAACTTCAAAGGATGTATTTGTTATTAACCTATATACTGTGTATGTATTTTTTTTTTGAAAAAAAAAAGTGTATAACTTTTAAAGTGTTATGATATTATCAATATCATAATAATATCATTTATGGATGCTTATTATCTCTTTAGATAAGATAAATACAGATTGTAGATTATCATATATTATCTTGTATATTTATCTATATAATAGAATGTATTTATCTATGTCATATAATGGCCTATAAATAGGACCATTCCACCATTGTAAATGTACTCAGAGATAATATATATCAGTTCTTTATTCATATGTTTATAGTATTAGTGGCTTACTATTTTTTTATTTTATAATACGTTATTAGCACAACTATTCTATTTTTTTTTTCTGGATTCAATTATTTTATTGCAAATTGCATATTAATCTGTGGAGACTGGAAATTTAAAATCTTAAATTTACATTCTACTTGCGACGATCTTACTATTCAGAAATATTGTGGTCTATTAAGATACATGTTACTTAGCAACATGACCGATCGAAGTGATATATGCTTAGTTGATAGTGCAACAACACACACTATTCTAAAAGAGATAATATATTTTTCCCAATTAAATTTACTACAAGCAAGTGTAAATACTATATCAGGTCCTCCAGATCTGATTGAAGACTCCGGAATAGCAAACATTACTTTGCCTAATGGTACAAAAATTCTCATTAGCAATGCCTTATACTCTAGATCGAAAATTTTTTTATTGAGTTTTAAAGATATACGCGATAATGAATATCATCTTGAAACAATGAATGAGAACAATAATGAGTATTTGTGCATTACATCAACAATATCAAGGAAAAAATATATATTGGAAAAATTGCCAACGTTCTTTTCAGGATTATATTATACATACATTAATGTAATTGAATCACATGGTCTAATGAACCAGAAGTTCATTGATATGAAGACATTCATGATTTGGCATGACCGATTAGGTCATTCAGGGTCAACAATGTTGCGTAGAGTCATATAAAATTTTTATGGACATTCATTGAGAGACCAAAAGATATTTCAATCAAATGAGTTTTTTTGTGCTGCTTGTTCTATAGACAAATTGGTCATTAGATTATCACCAGCTAAAATTGGATTAGAATCTTCAAAATTTCTTGAAAGAATACAAGGGGATATATGTGGTCATATTCACCCATCACGTGGACCATTTCGATATTTTATGGTATTGATAGATGCATCTAGCAGATGATCACACGTGTCCCTTTTGTCATCTCATAACATGGCTTTTGCTAGTTTTCTTGCCCAAATAATAAGGTTACGAGCACAATTTCCTGATTACACAATCAAATCAGTGCGTTTTGACAATGCTGGTGAATTTACATCCCAAGTTTTTAATGATTATTATATATCATCTAGGATTCTAGTTGAACATCCTGCTGCCCATGTTCACACACAAAATGGTCTAGCTGAATCATTTATCAAACGCCTCCAATTGATTGCTAGACCATTATTGATGAGATCAAAGCTTTCTAATTCTGCATGGGGGCATGCAATTTTACATGCAGCAGCACTAATCCGCATCAGACCAACATCGTACCATAAATATTCTCCATTACAATTGACTTTTGAAAAAGAGCCAAATATTTTCCATCTTCGAACATTTGGTTGCTTAACATATATTCATATTGCTCCACCACAGCGCACTAAGATGGGCCCACAAAGACGGAAGGGTATATATATTGGTTATGAATCTCCATCCATTATAAAATATCTTAAACCCCTAACAGGTGATATTTTACTACTCGATTTGCTGATTGTCATTTTGATGAAATAATTTTCCCAACATTAGGTGGAGAAACCAAAGAGCTAGGAAATGAGATTACTTGGAATGCATCATCTTTACCTTCTTATGATCCTCGTACAAATCAATGTGAACTGGAAGTTCAGAAGATTATACATTTACAAAGATTAGCTAATCAATTACCAGATGCATTCACTGACACAAAAAGGGTGACTAAATCACATATATCAGCTATAAATGCTCTTGCAAGGATTGATATTCCTGTTGAACAAGTCATAGATGTGTCTACGATACCCATGAAGCGAGGTAGGCCTATTGGTTCCAAAGATAAAACTCCTAGAAAAAGAAAAAGAACTGATACACTTGGTAACATAATAGAGGAGGTTGATGCCCCAGAAGAGGCCCAAAATATTATTAATGAAAAATATGTAGAAAAAGATCAGGTGCCTGAAAATATTAAAGACATTGAGATCTCATTAAGTTATATTTCTACTGGAGAATTATGGAACTGTAATAACACAATCATCGATGATATATTTTCATATTATGTGGCTCTTGAAATTATGAATGAAAATGAGAATTAAGAACCAAAATCAGTTGAAGAGTGCAGATCTAGAACTGATTGGCAAAAATGGAAAGATGCAATTGAAGCAGAACTTGATTCGCTTACTAAACGTGAAGTTTTTGGACCTATAGTTCAAACACCTGAATATGTTAAACTTGTAGGGTACAAATGGGTTTTTGTGCATAATCGAAATGAGAAAAATGAAATTGTAAGATATAAAGATAGACTTGTGGCTCAAGGTTTCTCACAGAGACCTGGTATTGATTATGAGGAGACATATTCTCCTGTGGTGGATTCAATAACATTCAGATATTTGATTAGTCTAGCAGCATCTGAAAGGTTGGATATGCATCTCATGGATGTTGTAATTGCATATTTGTATGGATCACTTGATAGTAATATTTTCATGAAAATCCTTGAAGGATTTAAAATGCCAGAATCAAAGTCCCGGAAGATACATTCTATCAAGTTACAAAGATCTTTGTATGGTTTGAAACAGTCTGGGCGCATGTGGTATAATTGCCTCAGTGAATATCTCTTAAAAGAAAGCTATGTAAATGATTTTATTTGTCCATGTGTTTTCATTAAGAAGTCAGAATCTGGATTCGTTATTATTGCTGTTTATATAGATGATTTAAATATTATTGGAAGTCCTGATGAACTTCTAAAACCAATGACATACTTAATGAAAGAATTTGAGATGAAAAATCTTGGCAGGACAAAATTTTGTCTTGGTATGCAAATCGAGCATTTATCAGAAGGAATATTCATCCACCAGTCAACTTTTACAGAAAAGATTATTAAGAGATTTAACATGGATACATCTTATCCCTTGAGCACCCCAATAGTTGTTAGGTCACTTGATGTGATAAAAGATCATTTTCGATCACGAGAAGATAACGAAGATATTTTAGGTCCTGAAGTACCATATTTAAGTGCTATAAGAGCTTTAATGTACCTTGCAAATAATATTCAACTTGATATATCTTTTTCTGTTAACTTATTAGCAAGATACAATTCGTCCCCTACACGACGACATTATAATGGTATTAAACAAATTTTCCGTTATCTTAGGGGAATAGTTGATATAGGACTATTTTATCCAAAATGATCAAAAGCAGAGCTTATTGGTTTTGCAGATGCAGAATATTTGTCTGATCCACATCAAGGTCGTTCTCAGATTGGATATCTATTTTTATGTAATGATACAGCAATCTCATGGCGTTCAACAAAGCAAACATCAGTAGCAACTTCTTCAAATCATGTAGAACTCATAGCACTCAATGAAGCAAGCAGAAAATGTGTATGGTTAAGATCTGTAATTTAACATATAAGAGGAATATGTGGATTATCCATCAATAAGCAGCCAATAGTATTATATGAGGATAACAATGCATGCATTACTCAAGTCAAATGAGGTTATATTAAAAGTGACAGAACAAAACATTTTTCCCAGAAACTTTTATTTCCTCATGAACTTATTACAGGTAAAATCATTAATATTCATCATGTTCGTTCTAGTGACAATCCTGCAGATTTATTCACAAAGGCACTTCCGACATTGACATTTAAGAAATTTATATATAAAATGGGAATGTGCCAATTACAAGATTTGAAGAAGAGTTAGTCTTGTTTTCTTGAAGGTGAGCATATGTGGTTGTACTCTTTTTCCCGTATTATGGTTTTGCCCCACTGGGTTTTCCTGATAAGGTTTTTAATGAGACGAAGATAACACATATGTCTATGCATCCAAGAGGGAGTGTTATGATATTATCAATATCATAATAATATCATTTATAGATGCTTATTATCTCTTTAGATAAGATAAATACAAATTGTAGATTATCATCTATTATCTTGTATATTTATCTATATAATAAGATGTATTTATCTATGTCATAGAATGTCCTATAAATATGACTATTCCACCATTGTAAATGTACTCAGAGATAATATATATAAGTTCTTTATTCATATGTTTATAGCATTAGTGGTTAACTATTTCTTTATTTTATAACATAAAGTTAATTTTAATTATAGTCTCTGAAGTATTATTTAAATCAAATTTAGTATATTTATAATTAGAGGTGTAAAATGGGCCGTGCTGTGCTAGTCCGGTCCATTTAAAAGCTGGTTCATTCGTGCTCATGTTGTGCTTATGGCAACCCATTTATTTTTCGTGTTATGCTCGTACCGGCCCATTTAGTTTTCGCCGTGTTCGTGCCATGCACATGTCGTGCATGTGCCAATTATATCTTGTATATTTTTTATAATATAAATTATATAGATGTATAAAAATTATTCAAAATAAATATTAAAAGTAAATTAAATTAACAATTAAATAATATGTTTTAATTTTTAATTGGTAGATAACACAATAAGTATTTACAACTAAAAAAATAAAAAATAAATATTAATAGTTTTATTTTATATATTTTATTCAAAATTAATATTCGAATTTAAATCTACATTTGTGAAATAATAAACTAAGTCATCCTTCTAATTGTGAGCTCTAGATTTTTCATTTTTCTAGTTTTTCATGCACATAAGACAATCTAAAATGTTTGGTGTTAGCCTTATTCACATATTCTATTATTGTAAAATAAGTCTTTATAAAATATATTTTATATGATAAATTATTTATTATTATTTGGATTGTGCTAAATTTGTATTTTGTCTAAATTGTTAGTATGTATGTCTGTGTGGCTTGTTATGTACTTGTGTTGTGCCTAACTTGTCACGTGCATGTGTTGTGCTTGGCCTGTCACGTGCCTAGTCCATTTTAGACTCGTGCTGTGCCAGACACGGTCCATTACGTGCTCTGTGCTCAACATGGCACGGTTTGTAATATGTCGTGCTTGTGCTATGCTCAATTTTAACGTGTTGTGCTCGTGCAGCCTGCCCATTTTGACACCTCTATTTATAACAATACAGTCCCTATTGATATAAAAAATTAATATATTTTAAATCAACGATATAATGATAATTATATATGATACAGTAACTGTAGATGTATTGTCATCAATTTAAAAAGTCAAATTTAATTAAAATTAAATTTCAAAAACTAAAATTAAAATTTACTCTAAATTTTAATACAGAGAAAGTAAGAAATTTATACATGAATATAAAATAAAAAAAACAAACACAAATAACAAACAACAAACTTAAGGCAACTTGAAATGCCGCCACAGCACACAGCAAAACGACACGAAGAATACTGGTTGACAACTTTAAAGAAGCTTCACACCAACATATGGGCTTATTTCACAATAGTATCAAACTTGAACTGGATTTGGGCTCAATCCATTTGAGGATTAAATTCCTTCAAAATACTTTCCTCAATACTGTCTTTCTTTAAAATAAATAAATAAGTAAATGTTGAAATTATAAAAAAATTATAAGTATTTTGTTTTATGAAAACAAAAATATATATAATTTTTTTTTGAAAAAGAAAATATATGTAAACGTAATTAATAGTATTTTATCATTTATTTTAGAAAATGCAGAGTTTATTTATTTTATTTTTTGATTAGTTTGAGCATGTAAATGATGTTATTACCACGTGAATAGAAAGACGTGACAACAAAAATATGACAAAAGAGAAAAGAGAGCGCTTCTTGCATCCAAAATCAAACATTGTGCCAAGAAAGTTTAAATAAAAATTTTGTTTTTTTTACTCTTACATGTAAAGTTGTAACTGATGGTTAAATATATTAAAAATTAGTTAATTAGTGTTTTGTAGTAGTACTCTTTATTTTTAGAAAGTAAAAATAAATAAATATAATATATAAATATGGGACACTATTGTAAAATTTGGTTTCATGTGGAATTATATTTAGAACTTGAACCGGAATCAAAATTATAATGTTCAATTAGTGAATATATATATATATATATATATTTGTATGTATTTTTCTAAAATTGTTAAAGTTCTTTTTTATATAAATATATAATTTGATGATACAGTAATCACTTTTTTGGTAATGGTTACATCTATCGCTTGCTATATTACTAAGTTTTCTATTATTATGTATAACATAGTTTCTTATGACTAAGTTTCCTATTACAATGTAAAAACATGGGCCCAGATGCCCCTCAGATGTTTTTTACTTCTAAAACTTTAGTTTTCTTACTAGTTTATCTTAGGTTTGTGTAAAAAAAACTGACCAACTGATGAAACCGATCGATCCAATTTAATTCAACTTTTGGATCGGTTATTTTAGTGTTATT
Organism: Ochetophila trinervis; assembly: GCA_003254975.1. Taxonomy (NCBI): domain Eukaryota; kingdom Viridiplantae; phylum Streptophyta; class Magnoliopsida; order Rosales; family Rhamnaceae; genus Ochetophila; species Ochetophila trinervis. Next base: position 91,161 of record QANX01001950.1, on the reverse strand, counting down.
GGATTTGATCGGTTTTGAAAATTTAAAATTGACTATTCGGTTGCTAAGGTCAAAAATTGATACAACCGATCCAAACTAAACTAATTACTTTACAATTTGTAGAAAAATATTTTTTTTATTATATGACTTGTTTTTATTGATAAATTTACTATTTTACTGTGAATCTACATACACTCAATCATTTTTCAGATAAAATTTAGGGTATTATCTCTATTCTCTAACTCTCTCTCTTCCTAATCATTTTTTAAATAAGCCTGACTTATATTTTAAAATTATTTATGTGTTAGGTTTTGAAAAAAAAAATTTAATGTTTTAAACAAAGTTTAAGCCCAACAAAATTTTGATACAAAAAATAATTCAAATGTCAAAGATTGAAAGTAAAAAAATTCAAAAATTAAATTTCAAAAAGTCCAAAAAAATTAAATACAAGCCCAAGCTAAACCGATTAACTAAACTGATTAAATCTAATTACTAATTAGATTGGATTGAATTGGATTTGATATATGAATCATATTAGATTGGATTGAAAAAAATAAAATCGATTACTAATAGGATTGTATTAGCTATTTCCAAAATAAATCGATTTTGAACCGATGAATATCTCTAGTTTAACCCTCAATATTATTTGTTTACCAGGGGTTAAACTAAAGGAATTAAAATGTTATTTGTTTAATTTATGAGTGTTGTTATTTTTTTTTATGTGGATTTTTTTGTTTTTGTTTTTTTATGTTTATGGCATATGTGTATTTTTTATTAGTTTTCTGGCCTTTTATGTTTTTTGTTTTTTTAATAAAGTAGAATCTCTGCTCCATCGATGTTATGGGGATTAAAACCTACTTTAGAATGATTGGCATGGAAGTAAGTGGCAACATGTCATATTATATAGTGTTTGCATTTTTTTATGCTATAGTAAGAAATCTCACAGATTGAGTAGCAGATTCAAGTAGAAAGGTCAAATAAATATATGTATATATATACATACATTTGTTACGGTCAAGTATAGAATTTAATTAAATTATAACAGAAAGATAAGTGATATAGATTTTAAAAAATTCTTGATGGCGTATTTATCTATTTATTAATTATTTATCACTTAATCTTAGTTTTTGAATTTCATGAACATAATAAATATCAAATATACTTGATAGTAATTTGGTTGTATATATATATATATATATGAGGAACAAATAACTGTTTCCTTGCTTGGTGAGCTAGTGCGCCTGACTTATAAGGAGGCAATTTCTTGCTAGATTTAAGAAACAAAACTTTAACTCTCAAGTATCAAAGAAAACCCTTAGGTTCTCCAAAAACGAAAAATCTAGAAAGTAAATGAAAAACTAAGATCTTCTATACGCTAAATATGAAACCCTAAGTTCTCCTAGTCCTAGAACCCTAGACACTCTAAGAATCGTTCTGATACTATTGTTGGAAAACCCTAGGTTATTAACTACGACTTGCAAGAACTAATGTTCAAATATAACAAAAGAAAAGAACAGAAAAGTAAAACGCAAAATAAAGAAAACAAAAAATAATAATTTTACAACGTTCAGTGTGTGTTCTCCGTGCTCAGAAGTTTAAGCAATTTTGCACTATTTATTTGAAGAATTATAAGCCTAGAAGGTTCTATAATGGCAGTATACGCACACAAAGAACCCAGAAATCCTAATACACACTTAGGACTTCTCAAGACTTCTCAACATTCGCACAAAGAGAACAAGGCTAAAAAAACAACATAGTTCATCATCATGATCATAGACAAGCAAGAGAAAAAGAAAACACAAGAAAAAATCATTTCAGAAAACTCAGACTAAAGATTCTCCCTCGCTCTCTGGTCCACGAAGAACCATAACCCTAGTCAATCTCTCTCTTTGAAACAAAAACTCAGATTGAATGAGAAACCATGAGAAAATAAAATATTTATACATCAATGAAACGATGCATTGAGGCGGCACAAAGAAGAAATCCTCGCACAGATTGAAACGACATTAAAACGACGTCGCGACATGAAAAATACAGGTTGAGAACTTTGAAAAGGCTTCAAACAAACCTATGGGCTTTAACTTCGGGCTTTACAATCCTAAAATCAGAGGACTAAATTCATGACAGTATATTATGTTAAGTGGCAGAATATATTTCTCAATTTTGTCATTCTTTAAAAAAAAAATGTTGAAATGGTCCAAAATATGTGTAAAAAAAAATATATCTGAACTTAATTAATAGTATTTTATCAATTTTTTAGAAGATATAATTTTTTTATGGTTAATTTGAGCATGTAAATGATGCCATTACCTAGTGAAGAGAAAGAAGTGACAATAAAGATATGGCAAAAGGGAAAAGCTAGCGTAGCGTGCATCCAAAACAAACAATATGCCAAAAATTAATATTATTATAGTAATATGTAATTTTTTTTAAAGTATAAATATATATATATATATATATATAGAAACTTTTTGTTTGAAAAATAAAATATAAGTAAACTTAATAAATAGTATTTTATCATTTTTTTAGAAAATGCAGATTTTTTGTTTTTTGGTTAGTTTGAGCATGTAAATGAAGTCCTTACCATTGTTTACCAAAAAACAAAAGAAAAAAAAAAGAAAAATGAAGTGATTACCATGTGAAGAGAAAGAAGTGACAACAAAGATATGGCAAAAGTGAAAAGCTAGTGTAGCTTGCATCCAAAACCAAACACTGTGCCAAAAAATCTGACTATATTCTAGATAGTGATATTTTTAATTCATAATTTTTTTGGTTTTTTGACTCTTACATGTAAAGTTGCAACTGGTGGATGAATATATTAAAAATTAAAAAAATTATTAATTAGTGTTTTATTGTAGTAATATTTAGTTTTAGAAAGAAAAAAATAAATAAATGAGTCAATATGGGACACTATTGTAAAGTTCGGTGATATGAGGAATTTTATTTAAGACAGTGAATCCGAATCAAAATTATAATGTTCAATTAGTGAAGAGATATATATATATATATATATATATATATTTGTGTATGTATTTTGGTAAAATTGTGAAAATTCTTTATTATATATATAATCTGGTGATGCAGTAATTCTTACATGCATCACTTTTTTGGTAATCGTTGTTTGTATCACTTATTATATTACTAAGTTTTCTATTATTGTATATAACGTAGTTTCCTATGACTAAATTTTCTATTATAATATAAAAACATGGCCCAGGTGCCCTCAAATTTTTCTACTTCTAATATTTTTAGTTTCTTTACTAGTTGTTTAATTTTTGTTATATATATATATATATATTTCTTTTTTGGTTTCTAGAATATGTGTTTTTTTATTTATTAGTTTGAGGCCTTTATGTTTGATTTTGTTTTTATTTATTATAAAGTAGAAACTATGCTCCATTGATGTTCACGGGAATTAAAATCTACTTTAAAGGTGTGTTCGGTATGCAAGATTAGATCGGATATAGTTGGTAAAATTGGATAAGATTAGCTATAGCAGGATTAGATTTTTCAAATCATGTCTTGTATTTGGTGTAGTCTCGGATTAGATGACGAAATTTGATATACTATGTTTGGTGCAGTCTCGGACTAGACTGGATTGTATTTCAATTTAATAATATATTTTATATTTGATAAATTATATTATAAAATGTAATTTTAATTATTAATTTAAATAAACATGATATATATAATATATTGTAATATATTTTTAATTATAAATTTAATAAAACATAATATTATGTCATTTAGAAAATATTAAACATAATTTAATACAAATATGTCATAATTGTTCACAACAACAAAAACAGCTTCTAAAATAAAAAAAAAATAAAAAAAATTAATCTAATATACATGTGCTAGTATACATAGCTACTCCAACTGTGCAACTGACAATTAAATCATTGAAAAACGAACATCCATTTATGCTTTGATAATTGAGTTTAGAGTGATTAATCTCTATTTCTATTGTAGAGCATTTATTATTATTTTTAATTATACGTTCAATGTATGAAACATAAGCTAGTTCTGCTTCATCTATTGAATAATATGATTTATATAAGTTGCTTTTGAAACCAAGAATTTGTTCTTGACATTTTGCCAATGAGTCATAAATTTCTGTTTGTCTTCCTCTGAACACAACATATTTTTTGATCTGCTATTACTAGTATCTATATACATACAAAATATATTAGTGTAATTTCTATGATATAAATAACAAAAATATTAGAAACATTAGAAAATAAATAAACATAACACAATTATCATTAATATTGTTTATATCCATATAAATAACATAAAGTAAACAATCTATACAACTAATACTCAATAACATAAACATCTATAAGCATAAAAAAGCAATGATAATGCGCATGTCAAACATCTATCAACCAATGGATGAATCTCCAATCAAATTAGAAATGAACTCAACTTTTTTCTTCATCATAATCTAATCTATTAAACAATTCAAACTTGTGTGGCTTCTCACTAAAAATATTTATGGCCTTAATTCTAACACTAACCGACATCCTAAGCCTCTTAAATTCAACACGCATAACTTGTTGCATTTCTTCAGTAAGTTTAAGACATATAGAATCATCTAGTTTATCCCACTATTGCCTATAGTCATCCATCATTTTCTCTAGTGATTCAGCAATGTGTTTCAATCCACTAGTTGCTCTATCAGATGGTCTAGTTCGAGTCTCAACATCATTATGAAGTTCTGCAGCCATGTCAGCAGGAGTTTCAGCATCTCTGCCGGTTCCACCATCCAATCCAAATATATTAGCCAACCTTTCATACATAGGAAATGGTTTATCCCTCCATCCGTCATGTAATTATATAAACATAAACGGTTAGAACAAATTTGTAACATAAACTTTGACAAATAAATTAGTGGCAAGTTTTTTTTTATTCAAACCTTAACATAGTCTGCTCAAACATTATCATTGTCGACTTCAATACACTTTTATGTGTCATTCCATCCAAATCCACTCTTGTTTAACATATCCAAAACGATTACATAATCTTTTTTCCACTTCTTCATTTGCGATTCAATGTGTGGATTGGCTTTCAAATCGCATTCTGGACACAAATTGGCTAAGGATTTTTCAATAAAATTGTATATGATAAGTTTGAAGGTATCATTTTCAGTTCTATACCCGTTGGCCACTACATCATTAATTATATTCAACAGTGTATCCTCTTCAATCTTACTCCACACACGCCTATTAAACTTCATTGTTCGTGTGTTGCCATGACTGTTACTCGCACTTTACATTTCTAAACCAACTTCACAGTAAAGGCAAAAACCAAAATATCAAATTAATTTTATATAAATTTTAGTGCATCTTAATACAAAAACATAAAAGTAGCAGTTTATTCAATCCAACTAAAATATTCAAAATACAACATCCATATTAGAAGTTCATAAAATAAGGAAAATACAAAGTTCAAATTCCATAACATATAAAAACATAAATAGTTTTAACCATTCATATTTGCCTTCCATTCATCATACATTTGTGTAGCCAAATTATCCCTCCACTCACTCCATTCATTTGATGCCTCAATAGATCCTATCGTTTCATTGTCTACTATTGGTTCGACATTTTGCATTTCATCTACATCAAGTTCAATTGGATCACAAACACCTAATTCATTAGTAGCAAGCTCTCCTTTTCATGTTCGATATCTAGGCTTGTCAATATCAGACACATGAACATTTATGAAGATTCCATCTAGTGCTCTCAAACAATTCTATACAGTTGATTATAATAAATTTTATAAGTCATATTACATTTATTTGTATAGTAAAATAACAAAAATCAAATTGTATAAATATACCTTAAAAAATTTTCATCTATTATAGGTACAGTTAGTAAGCACCGATTCTGGAGATTTTAATAAGTTACCTTGCAACTGCAATACTTCATTCAACACTGAGTTAAAATACCGACTAATAGTTTCTCTTCAATGCTTAAATCTATTTCCAATGGTTTCGTTATTTACATGATGAGCAAGTACGTGTAAAAACATACACACTTGTTCTTCTAGGGTAACCACACTATCTTTTATAAGATGTGGATCTGAACGTAGTAATTCACATAGAAAACTAGTGGTGTTTCTATCCATTCTAAGTTGATTAACACATTCAATGCCACTATGACCTATAGTATTAATGAATTTAGGTTGTAAACAAAGAAAGGCAAAGCTGAAAAAAAAAATTAAAAAAATTGGCCAGATACAAAACCATTGCCTAAAAACATATTCTAAACAAAAAGAATCAATGGGAACATATAAAACATGTCCAGGAAAGTAGTAAAAACTAACAATTCAAATAGGAAACATAATACAATTTTAAATATATATAATTAACTAGACATATTATATATATACACACACACATATACACATGCACACACACACATACACACAGAGAAGAGAATCCCCAAAGTCTTGGCTACATTCTATCGGGATCTCTTACTATCCTAGCAGGTCAGTTAATTTGTTTAGATGATATGTGTATCTGGTGAACTTTTATATACTTCTCTGCTATAAGTAGTTTATGTTCTAGGGAACATGCAGTATAATTTTTCCATGTCGAGAGAGCTATATGGCAAATGCTTCTTCCAAATGAGTTAGTAATTTAGTTTTTTAGAAACTATATATTTACTATCCTAGCAGGTCAGTTTGGTTTGTTTCTATGATTTCTGTATCCGGTGTGGAACTTATGTTTCAAGGAACTAATTGAAAGATAAATCTATTTCATTTTCTCATTTACAAAACTTTTTGGTTGGAAAAATAAAATTATCAGCAAATCTTGATGCAAGTCAACCATGTGCATAATAAAAGTTCTGACAAAATTGAGGAGAGAGTGGCTTTTGGTGAACAAGTACTAAGTAAAAAAGAAATTTAGCAAACATAATACAATTTTAAATATATATAATTAACTAGACATACACACACACACACACACACACATATATATATATATATATAGACACACACAAATATACACACGCGCACACACACACATAGAGAAGAGAATCCCCAAAGTAAAATGCTATGGGTAATAAGCTTTCTTAAACCTCTAACAAAAATTCAGAAAGGAGATTAATTCCACTATAATAGAAATTTCTAGAAATAAGAGATATAAAAGTTCTCAAAGTATGCCCTGATGCAAACAAATCCAACGTTGCAACTAAGACCATTGCTACACCAGCAAATCAGGACAACAAATCATTAAGGAACCCTGTGTCTTCCTAAATCACACACACACACTACAAAAAAAATCGATGTTTGTGACGGAAATCTTTGTGACGGAAATGTACCCGTCACAAAACACTGTTTTCTGTGTCGAAAATTTCAACTTCCGTCACAATTGTTGATTTATTTTCCATTAACTGTGACAAATATGTGGCCGTCACACATTCAGCTGCTCGGGAACAAAATTTTGAATTTTTGTTTGCATTTAGTGACGTAAAATGACAAATGTCGTCACTAATTTCTTTCTGTGACGGTGACTAATCGGTCACAATTGGTCAAAAATTCAATTGTGACGGTTAAATGTAAAAGTTCGGCCTACAAATTGGAATTTGATAGTAAAATTTGCAGGAATATTTTGGAGGAAAATTTGGCCCCCATACAATTAGCATAATTGTGACAGAAATTTTAAATGTCAAAATTGCTAATTGAATTTATTAAAAATATGTTAAAAACCTTTCTTAAATAATAAAAATCCATTTATTTATTTTTTCTTCCCTATTTCCTTCGATCACTCCCTCCCTTTTCTTTCCTCTCCCCTTCTCTCGATCAAACATGCCCCATAAAGAACCTACGCAACTTAAGCCTCTCACCGGAAAGCCACATCTGGCGACGGCCAGCTGATCCACTGCCCAACTTAAACATCCGGTTAGCTATTGATGTTTAAAAGAATCTGCCTTTAAATTTTGGTTTTTGTTTACTTAGGTTGAAATTTAGAAAGTTAAGTCTTTAGAATTCAAAGATGACCAACCTCTCTCTCTTATTTTCGTCCAATCTTAGTTGGAACAAACACGGGTGATATCACCATTTGGGAGATAACAACCAGGGGGAGGCTTGTCCTTTGGAATTTCAACATTTGGGACCTTGGGTCATGCACAATGACTCTACAGGTTTATTGCGCTCAGCCCTTTTCTGTTTTTTCCCCTGATCTTGGACTATATTTTACAGTGATTGTACCGTCATGAATAAGCCTAATTCAATATCTTTCTTTCCCACTTGACAGGCATCTATGTCCAATGAATATACTGCAGCTGTAAATCGTGTTATTTGGAGTCCTGATGGTGCTCTTTTTGGTATGTTCAGAGGGTTCTATTACTTATTCATTTTGGTGAAATATTTCTATCACGATGTTGGGCATATAGGAAGAAAAAATTGATTCTTGTGATTGATATTTATTTCAGGTGTTGCATATTCCAAGCACATTGTGCACATATGTTCCTATCATGGTGGTGATGATCTACGGAACCATCTTGAGGTCTTATTTTTGTAATGTTTTATTCTTTTTGGTTTCTCAACATAAAGGAAAAATGATGCTTTACTGGTTTCTTTTCCCTATTTTTATTATTACTTTTCTTAAGCTTCTTTTCTTTTGTGCTGTTTTAATTTCTGTCTAAAAAATTAAACAGATTGATGCCTATGTTGGTAATGTTAATGACATTGCTTTCTCTAACCCAAGCAAACAATTATGCATCATAACCTGTGGAGAGGACAAGACCATTAAGGTTTGCTTGTTTTGGTTATTCCTGTCAATGTTAATGCAAGGATATGGACTTGTCTTTTAAAATTTGCATCCTTGTGCAGGTGTGGGATGCCACCACTGGCAATAAGCTATTTACTTTTGAAGGTCACGAAGCTCCAGTTTATTCTATTTGCCCACACCAGAAGGAAAACATCCAGGTATTCCAATGTTTGGTTCACATTGTTACTTCACTTGAGATTTGCTCATTTTCAAATTATTTTTTTTCCACCTTCATATATTATATATGTTTGTATATGTCTCTATGTTTGTGTGTGTGTGTGTGGAGGCATCTGAAACTTAACCTCACAGCTACTTTATGTTTTTATGCAAGTATTATACATTGTCTTTTTTTCTTGTTTATTTATTTATTGTTGTTTTCTTTTTTCTTTTCCTTAGTTCATCTTTTCAACAGCAACTGATGGGAAAATCAAGGCATGGTTATATGATAACATGGGTTCTAGAGTCGATTATGATGCTTCTGGTCACTCTTGCACAACAATGGCGTATAGTGCTGATGGGACAAGGTATCATGCAAAGTGTTTTCTTCAGTGTTTTTTTGGTCGTGGGACTCTGCAATCGCAGGGGGTTTTGGTTCTCAGAGAAGAAGAGTCCTCACTGCAATGGCGGTTTGGCAACTTGCCGTAGAGAGTTTTCTGTGATATCTGAAGTCCAACTCAGCGTCCAGTAGTGCTGATTCTCCCCCTACGTTCGTCAATCCTTCAATTGCAGGTAAGGTATTGATCTATTTGGGATTTTAGGGTTTAAGAAATTTGCGGTTGCAGCAAGTTGGAATTTTTTATTATGATCTTCTGTTTTCGGTCTTAATTTTTTCTATTGGCATCAAATGTACATGCGTTGGATGTAACTACAACTCAGTTCTTAGATTTTTTCAAATTTTTGAGTTTTAAGTTTTTATTTATGTAGGGTGCTTTGTAGCCAAAAAATCGTGTTGCTTTGAAGTCGTTGTGGTATTTTAAGAAAATGTTGTCTTTCTAAATATATTTTCTTAGTCTATTTTTTACCTATTGTTAAGAGAAAATAGGCAAAACTGCCTTGTTGCCTTGTTGGGGTACATGGATGTATATTAATAGTTAAATGCTTGTGTCTTGACTATTGAGTGGGTAGGTAGCATTTGGCTGCTGAATATTGAGGCTTTCTTGTGTTGCTAGGTTTATAGTCGGGAACTTTGAGTGAATTGAGTTGCTAGGTTTAAAGATTCTTTTCTTTTTCATTTATTGGTGACTAATAGGATGGGATGACAATTTGAATGTTTTCGTTGCTATTTAGTAATGCATAATGACTTTTTAATTAAAACAAAACATTGGTAGTGTGATCGAACTTTTTAACAATGTTATTTGAACTTTTAATGTAGAGATGGTCTGGAGCTTATAGAGGCCATTAGAATTAAAGACAAGGAGGTAGAGGCTTATATATCAGAAATTGAGCCCTTACTAGTCTTTTGCTTCAGATTTCCATTCTTTTTTATATAAATAAATAAGCTGGATTCATGTATGCTTTTTTGTTTTCATGCAGACCATTGGCCAGACATATGAGGATATGCAGTCACAAAACCAGCATATGTTGCAGCAGGTGACTGAGAGGGATGACTACAATATCAAGGTCTTTTTTGTTATTGTCTGCATTTCTAAGTTTCTTGTCATGTTGTCTTCAATTCCTGAGACATTATTACTGAGCTCAATGGTTTAGCTAGATGCTTGATCTGGTTGTACATAGATTTCGAATGGGATCTTTCATGTAGCTTGTTTCCGAAAGTGTGAAGACACAACAGGGATCTGTTAATGCAGTTGGTGCTTTCTATGTTTGTGCAAAGTAAAATGGTATATGAACAAGTATTATTTATTATTTTTTCTTCTTGATTATCTATGTTTTCACTTTGTTTTTTTGTATATTATTAACAATAAGCTTTTTACTTCTACCAAGTCTATATAAAAAAAAAATCTTCAGTTCTACCTCTGTGGAAGAAAGCTTTTTATTGTTATTTTTTCTTTGTGCATTCAGGTGACTACAAACACCTGAGGTTTGCCTTTTTTGAATTGTGAATTATCATTTCTGACTTGAATTGGTAAATTTGTTTTAACTTCTACTTAAGACTTGATATTAGTAGGTACTATCTAAATTATCTAGTGCATGGAAAGCTAAGTACTTATTATGCGTTGCATTTCTGCTTGTCTCCAAGTTGACGTGTGATGTGTATTCAAAATGGGGAGTCCATACTTTTTCTCCATTATAATGTGGCTGTTATTTGGAATTTTTGTTGGTAAATGAGGTAATGTTATTTGTCATTGATGATTAGTATTTTTAAGGGTTTTGGGATAGTAAAAGAGTATCGATCTTGAAATTTGCTATTATGGCATTGGTGCAGATTTGTATGCACAAATAACTAGTACTTTGGTCATCAATAATGCAATAGTGGTGCAGAAACAGAGTTAGCAATCGATTTAAATATGTATGGAATCTGATATTCAACAAATATGTAAACTGTTCACCACACACACACACACACTCACACACACACATATATATAGATATTATTCTTTCAAACACTTCCTAATTGAATTAATGAACTCAATCCTCTATTGAATCAAAACCAATACCCTTTTCCTTCTTTTAGACTTGGTGGAGTCAAAATCATATAAGTATAGAAGAAACCAGCTTCATGGACTTTCAAATCCCAAACACTTCCTTAGAAAAAAATCAGTAAAGAAGTGACTACTGTTACTTCTACTACTATTAGTTGTGAATTCTCTACTGCTTGTTCCCTTTCTCTTTCTAGGCCTCCAATTTCAAGATTATAAATAGTATTAACTTAATGATATGTGACATATGTCTACGATAAACAAGACAGTGAAGGAAGAAAGGGAAACAAACATGTAGTTATTGGCTATGAAATCCTGTCTAGTAAAAACTTTCTCTAGTTATATTGGAAAACTAATCTTATGTTTTATCTTTTAAGGTTTCTTTCTTCCATGACTAGTGTATTGAACAGAATGACTCTATTTAATCATATTGATATGAAAACAAATTGGAGTTGTTCAAAGTAAAATGAAAGTTGTTCTGTGTTGTCCACTTGTGATTGTAGACAATAAAGTAGGTTGATAAATAGGAGATGGTTCCAATAATTCAGGATTTAGCATTCGATGAAAGAGTTCTTATATAGATAAGAACAGCTTCTGTTTCATTGTGATCACCTGCAATAATTCTGTGCATAAACCTTTTTTACAAGCTTGCATATGCGATGATATGAGCTTGTTCCTCAATAATGATCAAAATTGTGATTGATGATAAGGATACTCATAATGGTCCAATATTCATGGCTTTTATTTTTTATCTTCTTTTTTCCTATTAAAAAGAGACATTCATTTATGAAATACACATTACATACATTTTTCTTTTTTCTGCTTTTGCAGATATGTACTTTATCTGTATGTATGCACAGTTCTATGCCAGGTTTGTTTCCCACCACCTTTTCCGTTTCAGTCTTTGTTATGGTGCCACATGTCCTAAAAGCTTATGCTATTATGTTGTTAGCCCCAACTATACATATTAAGCAGAAATAGATTTATTTTTAATTCTCCATTTCAAATGTAGGCCCGTCCAATTATGTGTTTTTGTATTGGGAATGTAGTCCCTGTTTGATGGCCACAGAGGCTGTTAACTCGGTAGACCAATGCAACTCCTTGTTGTTAGGTAATCTAAAATATGCCATACATGCACTTGTCAAGGAGACAATTCAGTGTTTAATAGGATAATCAATCTTAATTGACCAAGTTTTAGCAGGAAGTATTTTATGTAGTGCTGGTTAGTGAATGGATAGGAGTAATTACTCTTCTTCTTGTATCCTTGGCTACCATTGCTTTCTGATTTCCAAGAAAATCTCACTTTTAAAGTGATATGCATATTAATTTGATTTATGAAATATGCCACAACTTGATTTACTGTTTTGTTTTTCTTTGTTGTATGTATTTGCAACTTGATTAAACCCTGCTGTCCAATAGTTGTACATCCTGTTAAATAAAATGAAAACATGTTGATTTTGCACTCTTTTCCATGACCAAAGTAGCACAATGAAGACTACAAAAGAGTTTTGAAAGCTCAGTTTCTTTTTCTGGTGTCTCAACTGTATGTGCATATATGCATAATTGATTTTCACAAGCTCCCTCATAGGCAGAACCCAAATGTGCTGCACTTTGCAGATTTGTAAAGGCAAGTATATAGCTTTCATATTCATAGCTTTCATATTCATAGTACAAGTCAAAAATGAAAGTTTCCATCATTGCCTAATTGTAACACCCCGTCCCGGGGAAAATATTGAAATTTCTCAAAGTGGACCGAGTTGACCAAGTTTGACCAAGAAAGGGCTCGGGGTTGACTTTTTCTGTGGTTTTAGTTTTGTCTTGATTGCGGTACCATTGCGTAGAGCTAGTCGATACAAGTTCGTAGACTAGTAGCATGCTTGGTTCTGAGCTAAGACCGAGAAGTTATGGTCAAAACATTGTGAGTGGCATTTTTGTAATTTTGCAGAGACTGATATTATGAGTGAGAAATTACTATTTTGCCCTTGCTTTAATGTTTAATGGGAGGAGAAGGGTCTAGAAGAAGGGGGGAAGCCACACGACGCCGGTCCTCCCGCGCAGCCCGACCGTCGCTCCTTCTTCGCCGGCAATGGCTGTTTTCCAGCCAGATCGGGCCGGAATTTTCTTGGTTTGTGGAGCCGGCAGTCCTCTCTCCTCATTGGTACTGGTGTCTCACCGTGGGAACGCCCAGATCGCCGAGAAAATTGTAAAACCCGGTCAGTCCTTTTGTGCAACCGCCGGATTCCGGCGGAAATTGGCCGACCCACTGCTCGGAAAAGATGGCCTGGGTCCTCCTCTTTCTTTTCCCACCGTCGGCGGGCCGTGTTATGCCGTGAATCGCCGGGATCGACGAAGGATCCGGTGGGGCCGATTTTCCTCCGGTCGCCGGATCTCGGCGGTTTCCGGCGATGGAACCGGTC
>QANX01001950.1:55464-77252 GCA_003254975.1 Ochetophila trinervis | reverse complement strand
TGTCTCGATTGCGGTACCATTGCGTAGAGCTAGTCGATACGAGTTCGTAGACTAGTAGCATGCTTGGTTCTGAGCTAAGACCGAGAAGTTATGGTCAAAACAGTGTGAGTGGCATTTTTGTAATTTTACAGAGACTGATATTATGAGTGAGAAATTACTATTTTGCCCTTGCTTTAATGTTTAATGGGAGAAGAAGGGTCTGGAAGAAGGGGGGAAGCCACACGACGCCGGTCCTCCCGCGCAGCCCGACCGTCGCTCCTTCTTCGCCGGCAATGGCTGTTTTCCGGCCAGATCGAGCCAAAATTTTCTTGGTTTGTGGAGCCGGCAGTCCTCTCTCCTCCTTGGTACCAGTGTCTCACCGTGGGAACGCCCAGATCGCTAGGAAAATTGTAAAACCCGGTCAGTCCTTTTGTGCAACCGCCGGATTCCGGCGGAAATTGGCCGACCCACTGCTCGGAAAAGATGGCCTGGGTCCTCCTCTTCCTTTTCCCACCGTCGGCGGGCCGTGTTATGCCGTGAATCGCCGGGATCGACGAAGGATCCGGTGGGGCCGATTTTCCTCCGGTCGCTGGATCTCGGCGGTTTCCGGCGATGGAACCGGTCCGGCCCCCCTCATTTGGACCTCCCGAAGCTAATTCCGGCCTCCGTTCGTCTCGAAGCTCGCTCGTGTGGACTGCGTGATTTGAGGGTGCTCGGCCGCCGCTTCCCGGCCATTTTTTGGCCACCACCGGCGGCGGTTGGACGAGGTAAGTTCTCGGTTGCACCCTACTCTCCGCAAGCTTCGTTTCGATATATAATTTGAGTATTATAACTAAATATCGGAATTTACCCGGTGGTGAACAGTTTTGTCAGTACCTGTTAATTAGGAATTTTTGATGATTGGCGTCACAGTTATGTGTGTGGCGATGTTGTGGTAATTATTTGAAATGGTTTAGTCGCCGGGGTTGTAGGGTTCAGTTCTGGGATTGGATTTTGTAGTGGTTGATAGTAGTTATGGAAAACATAATATGTGGATATTGTTAAATTATTCTGCGCGTTGTGATTTGAAATTAGCTGAAATTGTGAACTGGGTCGGCGATTACTTTTATTGAATTGTTGTGTTTGTGTGAATTGTAAATGAATTGTTTGTGATATTAATTTTGTTAGTGGGTGATGTGTGGAATTGATGTTTTATTATGTGGAAACTTATATATTGTGTATTTTCTTTGGATTAAATGCTGAATGTGTTTGATTGTAGCATATTTGTGTAAATATGCTTCCAGAACTACAGGTAGCTTGATCCCTTGTAGAAAGGGTATGTAGGCAGCTCAGTTTTAGACTGAGTGCAGCTATACCGTACTTAAACAATATATTTGTTTAAGTGTTGAGTTACGTACTAATTGGTGATCTAATTGTGTGGGAAATGCGTGCTGGTAGAATAATTATGGTATAGGACTGGTTTTTCTTGCAGGTTTGTAGCTTTTAGCATTTTTGGGGAGTGTTAGAAACAGCCGAAATGCTGCTGAAATTTTTAATAAAATCTCCGGCAGTAGTGAAACCTTTCGGTCTGTTATTCTTACCCTTCAAAAATTTTGTTTAGCGGGTTTTCACGACTGCTTGTGGCTTAGTGGTAACATTAAGTCACGCAGGCAGGATCTTTGCTGTTATTTGATAGTGGGTCGGGTCCTGTCACTAATTGTTCTCAAATTAGAATGTATATTTAATCATATTCATGTGTTTGCTGTTATTTTTATTATCATGTTTGGTGCATTAATTTATCTTGTTAAGTTAAATTTCTAACTTTTCATCTCTGCTATTAATTGCAGGTCCTTGCGGCTAATTTTGTTGCTTTGATATGGAATCTGTGCTACCAAAGTATAATTTTTTTTACCTTTTACTTGCTAGATACTTAATTATTACAATTTGTATCTCAGCTGCTACAGTAGGAGCATTGGATTTTGTCTGTTTTTTTTTTTTTTTTGTGTAAATCTTATTATATTTGATACACTATGCGTAGTGTACTTGTGTTAGAATTTGAATGTAAAAGATATTTTGTGCCAATACAATATTATCCATTTTAATGTAAACTGAAATTTTAGGTGTGTCACATATATGTAAATAAAAGTGAATTTTTGTATTAATTAGTACATATAGACATGATATTATAGCATGAAAACAATGTATAAGTGACGGCTGAAAACAGTGACAATTATATATCCGTGACGGAGAACCGTCACAACAATGTTTAAGTGACGGCTGAGAACGGCGACAATTATATATCCGTGACGGGAACCCATCACAAAACTGTCATAACAACAATGTTTATATGACGGCTGCGAATAGTGACAATTATATATCAGTGACAGAAACCCATCACATAGTTGTCACAAAAGAGTGTCATTGGCGACACAAAATAAATTGGGCAACTGTGACGGGAATCCGTCACAAAGTCGTGACTAAGCCATACAATTGTCACGGTTAGTTGGCCGTCACAATTACGTAACAGTGACGGTTAGCCGTCACTCTACTGTCACAAATGTCGTGATTGTGACGGAAGATGATTCGTCACTTAATCCTTGCCGACGGTGGCTCGCCGGAAATATACAATGGGTTGGCATATAAGTGACGGATTTTTGCCGTCACTTAAACTACATTTTTTGTGACGATAAACAGTAAACGGTCATTGAAGAGAATTTGTGTCGGGGCTATTGTTAAAGCACTGTGATGGGTTAGTTACGGTCACAGTTTATAGATTGTGTGACGAATCTGTCACACATACTATACGTTGTGACGAATTTACTTCCGTCACAGAAAGCTGTTTTTTTTTGTAGTGACACATATATATATATATAGAGCCCTGCTATAAACCCCGAAGTCGGGATTTACAGCGTCCCCGACGCTTCCCAAAATTGATAAAGGAGAGTGATAAACTCTCACGTGGTAATGGAAAAAAGCAGGCGTGTAGTCAAAATCAGACTGTATCACTGTCTCAATGAGGTGGGAGCCATCCTTTTTTTTTTTCACTTTCTCGAGAACTGAGCCTCCATTGCCTCCATGTTTTATGCCGACTAGAAGATGCACCCGCATTGAATTTCTGCCACTCGCATTAACTTTCATATTGTTTACCCTTCTTTCTATTGCTTCTNTAAACAAAAACAAAAATATGCAAATTACTTTGGTAGACTTTGGAGTTTAGATTTAGAGTTGGGTTCGATATTGTTAAAACTTTCTAAGAACATAAAAATGGAGTCCAAATTAACCATTTGGTGTTAGAAAGTAGCTCATGTAAAAAAAATCACAAAAAAATCAAGAGGGAATTAAAAAATACAATTACATTTTTGTAAAAAAAAAAAAAAAAAGGAAGTTACATGCATTAAATTAGAGAGGAATAAAATTGGTCACATGGGTATAAGAATGATAAAGTGGTGGGCATGAATAGTGGTAGGCATCTATAGTTGATTTGACGGTGAAGTGAGCATCTGTACAAAAATTCTTTCAAGTTATATGGTGTTTCTTTCAAGACAAGGTGAGAGATAAGCACATACACGTGACAAAGGAAAGGGCTTGAATAGAACCCACCAACGTCTCCTTCATCGGCAACTCGTCACCGGCATATTCTGTACCGTCATCTCCCCTATCAGCTTTTTTTCCTGCCATATGGTTCCTTGAATTTGTAAATATATATATATATATATATATATTTTTACAGTACATCAAATCTTATACCTTAATTTTTTCTTCTTATTTTTTAAAATATGTATGGGTTTTGGTTATGCTATTGGGTTTCGCTCATGGTTCAGTGTTCCTTGTTTGGATTTGATCTAGGGTGTTAACTTATATGGGTTTTTCTTTAGCTCATATAAAGGGTATGCCTATTTTAATATTTCTACTCTCTTTTTTTCTGTATTTACCCGTAATCAATGGCAAATCAGAATAAAATTTTGTTTTTTATTTTTTTTTATTTTTTTGGAATTGTGGAATTGTATATTCAATTTTATAATCAACTAATCAATGATTTGACTGTTATAATCAACTAAGTCATTGTTGAAATAAATATCACCTATATGTTGTCTTTTAGTGTCTGAGCGTGCCACTTCAAATCTATAACAGTTTAAAAGAAAATATGCATCAATTGAATCAAACTACTTAAATAATTGTATTAATTATAGAGAACAATATAATTAAAATGTTACAAATGCCTTTAAAGTCAAACAACTTTAAAATAAAATTTCAACTAAGAAAACTTTATTAGCTAAAGTAAATTCTAACGAGAATTAACTAAGTAGTCTATATTGTAGTAATGTATTGATCGAGAGATCTTTTCAAATGTTGGTGTAGCTTCTATTTATAAAGGTGAATCTTCAAGAATGCTTGTCGCTTTTCCGATCTGAGACTCTTGCATTTTCAATTTCAAAGCCACCTATTTATACTTGCACAAATTCATGTGCTTCTCATTATCCAATCAATGTGGGACAAAAACTATTTTCTAAAATCAAGCTTAAATGAATATTAGTTTTCTTAGAAAATTAATATATGTTCTAAACAAGCATATAAAAAAGAGTAATTTAATATTTTGCTACCAATTTCTTAATTCAATTTTAAATCCTGTTAGGCATGAGATTTAGGGTTTTACATTTGTTGTACGAATGCTTCAGCATCCCATTCAAATTACATTTTCTTTTATGTGGTAGTGCACTCTTTTGCTAGGTGGTAATCTATTTTACTAATTTTCTACTATGCTATTCTTATTGATTTTGTCGACTGTTGAGCATCTTGAAATTTGAGTATTTGAGTAGCTTAGCATTTTGAAATCCTGCCCTATCATTCATGCACTACTAGAAAATAGGATAAAAAACGACGGTGAAAAACCGTCGTCTTAAGTGCTTAGACGACGGACACAAAACCGTCGTCAAATGAGGCGTCGTCGATACTCATAAAACATTGACGACGGTTACCACACCGTCGTCTAAAACAACACCGAAGCCACGTTGGCGCCACGCAGCAAATATATAGACGATGGTTCATACAAGGAACCGTCGTCTATAATGTAACATTATAGACGACGGTTCCTTGTATGAAGCGTCGTCGATATTAT
Organism: Ochetophila trinervis; assembly: GCA_003254975.1. NCBI lineage: Eukaryota > Viridiplantae > Streptophyta > Magnoliopsida > Rosales > Rhamnaceae > Ochetophila > Ochetophila trinervis. The sequence continues at coordinate 72,178 of QANX01001950.1, read as the reverse complement.
ATATAAATATATATATTTCGGCATTTATATATATATTTAAATATATTTATTTCATATAAATATTTTAATAAATAATATATTTTCAATTAATAAAATAATAATTAATATAAAAAATAGGAATAATAAATTGATTATATTAAATTATACAAAAAAGTATAAACATTTCTAATTAAAATAAAATTACAAATTATACAATACTAACTACATAATAACATTAACAATTACAAAAGTTTTATACATAACTAATAATTAAACTTAACTAATCAAACGATAATTCTACACTTGAAGGATTCGAAACTTCTTCAGTAAAATATTCAGCCCAATCCTCTTTAAATTCATTCACGAAGTCTTGTATTCAAATACAATTTTTAAACTGTACATAAAAATTAAAAAAATAATATTAATGCATTAGTAAACATAATATTATATATAAATTTACAATTACGCTAAAATTATACTTATAGTATTATGTAACTGAGACTGTGGTACTGATGAATCGACATTTATTATATCCCTCATCATCATGCATACATAATATGCACACTCATGACTTGTCGGTTGCAATGGTGCTTACAAAAAAAAAAATTTAAAATATTAATTTGCATAATTTCTAATACTTTAACATTAATGAAATAAATAATTCATTGATTTTACATTTCCGCCTCGCCAACTAATTAATTTATTCTTTGACCTTTGCCTCTTCAGCTCATTCCATAATGTCCAAGCTCTGTATATATATAGCATTTTATAAATAAAATAAATTATTAAAAATAAATTTAATCACTAAAATTAACTTACTTGCTTATTAATCGCTTAAAATCAATATTAGCTTTGGTGTTGGCAGAATCAAAAAACCAAATATACCCCAAGTACGGGTCCATGACACCAAGCGTCCAATGAGCACTGAAATAAACGTCAATATAAAAAATATATAATATACTATATATATATTTAAGAAAGTAATAATTTCGCATATAATTAAATTGTACCGACAATGATATGGAATTAACCATATCCTATTGAAGTCGGGCTGTTCTTTCCACCTTCTGACCAATTGCTCAGCTTGGGATGCTAACATTTCAGGTCCAGCATTCTGCACCACACGTGGATCAATAAAAGTATATAACAAAATCTTCCCAGTGCGAATCATATATCGATACAGCTTCCTGCAAAAAAAATATCATGTTAAATACAATTTAAGAAAATTTTAAATTGAAAATAAATTAATTATAACTTCATTTATAAATTTGTAGCTTACTTCATATAGAATAATACGCAATCAACCCCCAAGTCCTGCATCTGACAAAATTTGTAGATATCCTCATGTGTTAGCACTCCAGGATGAGAATTGCCTATCATACCCCTTCCCAAGTTGAATTGAAGCTGCGTACATTGTTGGTTGAAGACAGTGGCAGCTACCATCTTCATTAATTTCAGCTTCGGTGGCATGTCAGATGTGATTAATTGTTGCTGACTTTCATTGATCGGTGGAGATGCCCGCGAATGACGCGAATGGGGAGTACTATTCGAGTCTGAATGAGCTACTGTCTTGCCTTTTGACGCTCAAACTGATATCTCCACCTGATCAAATATATAAATTTCAAAACAATATTATAAATAACAAGTATTAATAACTTAATTATAATGAATAAATAAAACACTATAAATAACAATTATTAATAGCTTAATTATTTATCTCTTCTTCAGGTAAAATGACTAAAAATCTAGGCCATGGACAAAATGACTCCATAGCTTTTCCAACCAATGTAATGTCAAAAAATGATATAGGTAGGGCTGCATCAGGGACCAATGCCTCCTGAACATTGACCCGCACATTAAGCTCCCCTAATCGTATCCCATGGCAAACAGAGTCTGGATCGGTCGTAGGGTACATCAATCCAGCAGCCACTATATTATCTCTAGTGCATATAGCAAGCTTGCACTGTAGACCCTGCAAAATAAATTAGCCGGCTTTTTAATTAAATAACAATCAATATATTAAATGTTTATTAAACAACAATCTTACAAAAATTTACCTCCTCAGGTGTCATAGGATGTACTGGAGCTGGAGGAGTACTAAGATGTACTGGTGCTGGCGGAGTACTGAAACGGTGCGCCTCCTCAGGAATATTAGTGGCAACCCAGGTATTGTTCATATACTGATCAGTCATGAAATCCATATGTCCTAGTTGGCCACAAAGTCATCCTGTGTCTTGGCTAGATGTGCAGACAACAGCGTATTACTCTCTTGGAGGTCGCGAATGACCTCAGATAGTTGTCTGATGCGTTCATCCTTTGCACTATCCCTTTCTTTTGTTGGTTGGGTTCTATGTCGAGGAATGTGCCAATACTCAGTAGGGGTCACCAATTTACCATTTTCCCTTACTCGGCCCTGGTGCTCAGGAGTACCCAATACTTGGGTCAATATATCGTTGGGCGAATCCAAGTCAATGTTGACCTCCCCAGCAGTTACTCTCTCCCGTAAATTATCCTGTCAAATTTATAAAATATTAAAATATCAGTGCTAAAATTGCATAGTTACTTAATATAAATAAAATATGCAAATCAAAAAATAAATTTAATACCATCTGTTCTGCAACTGCAGCAGCTTCTAGTGTAAGAAACTTTCCCTCCTTATTCATATAGCCCAGCTTCCAAAGAGCATCTCGGGAAAGCGGTTCATCTGTGCCCAATCTCAACTTCTACATGTTTACAAAATATCAATATTAAATTAAATTAAAACAATATAATTTCAAAATATTTAAAAATACTAATTTTCTTAAATTAAATTAAAACATTATAATTTCAATTAACTAAAAAATAGTTAACTACAAATTGCTAAATTTTTAAAATTAAATTAAAACAGTTTAATTTAAATATCTAAAACTTACTAAATTTCTTAAATTAAATTAAAATAGTTTAATTAAATTTTTCACTCACCTCATTGTACTCTGCCGGTGCAAATCCAATACAGGATAGACGATGATTGTACCGATTTCTTTTTCTTAATTCTGACCGTTGCTTATGAAGTTCCTGAAACATTAAAACGAATATTAATTACATAAATTGTAGTTTAGTTAAAAAATGTAAGAAATTGAATTAATTAATACTTACAGCTCACTCAGGTGTTATACGTTGCTATACAAATTCATCCCACTAGTCTTGTGTAAAAAATTCTCCATATTTTTCGGGGACAACATTGAAAGCTTCCATGTCCCATAACTCTATGTACGGGTGTACAAAATGTGTGTACATAAAACTCTTCCATTTTCTCCATTTTTCTGCACAATCCTTCAAAGTTTTATGTTTCAATGATTCGTCCTTGTTATAAAAGTCCTGCAAAAAAAACTTAACGTATTATTAGCTCAATAATAATAAAATCACGAAATTAATTAACCAAATATTTTAATTAAAATGAAATTGGTTGTATTATTACCTTTATTGTCTCCCATAATGTATTCTTCAAATTTGTTGGAACATCGTTCCAACTCTTGTAGGTGATCGATATTTGAGATCGTGTATAACTACCTTCATAATTAGCTAGAAATTGGCCGGCTTTATTCACTCCGACCCCATGTTCATTGTATATTACTTCTCCAAGTTCGCCACTAGCAACTTGTCTACAAATTCTTCCTAACTTTGATGGTCCTATCCCCTTCTTTTGCTTCCTACTTTTAAAAATTGTGACGGTCGTTGCTAAGTCCGACACTAAAAACACTTTTATGTGACGGGCAATTTACCGTCACAAGGATTTCCGTCACAAAAGCCCCATTTTTTTTGTAGTGTTGTCTACGAATTCTTCCTAACTTTGACGGTCCTCTCCCCTTCTTTTGCTTCCTACTTGAGGAAGAGTCTTGAGCATTAGGATTAGTTGGATCTTGATTTAAATCCATATCTACAAAAAAATATTAGTAAATTATCAAACAATTATTAACAACATCATAAACAACATTATAAATAACAATTAATTTACTAATAACATATTAACAAACCAACAAAAAAAAATATAATATAAAACCGTAACATATATACAAAACCATCGTCTTTAAAACCATCGTCTTTAATTTTATATGCCCGTCGTGAAATCATATATATACTTCCAAAATTCTAAAAAAACCGTTGTCTATTCATATTCATGGTTTCAACATATTCGTACAATATATTCATCCAATATATATTCATATATATATATGTAATATATATATATACATATATTCATCTTATCAAAAAAAAATATAGATATATATATATATATATTCATATTCAAGTTCGGCCTTATTAACATATAATATATTCAAATAGAAAACAATATATTAACATATAACATACAATATATCCAAGCAGAAATTAAACATTTCAACTATAATTTTCACGCAAAAAAAAAATTATTCACGGGCACAAAATAAAACTCAACATTTCAACACATTTTCACAATATATTCATACATAAAAATTTCAACATTTGCACCAAATTTCTAAATGTATTCACGGGCACAATATAATTTCAACAACATTTGCACAAACACATTTCAACATTTTCACCAATATATTCACGGGAAAATTTAAATTAAAGCACAAAATCAGTAAAAAAAAATTTGGATTGAACATGCAGAGCAGATAATATGTTGACGACAACTTACCTTACGTTTTCGGGTTGAATATGCAGTACAATCCTGTTGAAATTAAGCAAACGGCGGAGAGAAGGTTGCAGCGGCAACAGTTCAGGTGTAGGGCTTCTGTGGCGATGGGGAAAAATGGAAGAGAAGGCCGTGTAAGAAAGAAAACACGGGGCAAAAACGGCACCGTTTATGGTATAGACGACGGTTTCTTAGATATAACCATCGTCGATACACTATAGACGACGGTTTATATATCCAACCGTTGTCGATACACTATAGACGACGGTTTTTAGTATAAACCGTCGTCTATAGTACTAAATTAAACGGCGCCGTTTTACCCAATAGGGACCAAACGGCGCCGTTTTAACTAAAAACAAAAAAAAATTATTTTTTTAAATTAACAGCTAAAATTTATAAATTTTAAATTAAACTATTTTAATGTAATTAAACTATTTTATATTAATTAAACTATTTTAATAAAAAATTAAATTAAACTTACTAATTAACACCTAAACTTGTTATAAAATTTAAATATATCTTGTTTAATGTAATTAAACTATTTTAATATAATTAACCTATTTTATATTATATTAAACTATTTTAATATAATTAAACTATTTTAATAAAAATTTAAATTAAATTTACTAATTAACACCTAAATTAAACTATTTTAAATGTATCTTGTAAGAAACGGATATTTCAAACTATAAACTTACTAATCAACAAAACCCTATTAATATTATATACCATTAATTTAATTTGTATATTGAAAACACTTTAAATTAAAAAATTGGACATACTTGATATAATTAAACACAATCAAAATTATTGTTTATTTTTAATCCATATCCATTACAATCGTTACGAACATAGACTTCTTTGCAGTCCTCATCATCAAGAGCGATCTCATCATTTGGTATTTGCGTAGAAAATGGAGTGTGAATCAAATCAATGTCTCCAAATATATCTCTTTCAGAAGATTTGGTATGTGTGTAATGAGGAGTGGTTAATACCACCGACCATTGTGAATCACAAGGATCCTCCACACAAAATTCTTGTGTTGCTTGAGAAGCCAAAATAAATAGATCAGATTTGTGATCAAGTTTGTTGAAGTTGACCAATGTAAATCCACAATCATCTATCTTAACACCATGATTGATGTCAGCCCAATCACATTTGAATACCGGAATTCGAAATTTAATGTAATCCACGTCCCATATTCCGACCACTACACCATAAAATGACATATCGGTGAATTTTGGATTGTCGTCTTTTGCACTTGAATACTGTATCGATCCAGCCACCAAGCTTACACCGCTATTCTGTGTAACACGCTTATTGTCTCTTTCAACTGTATGGTATCAAATTCCGTTAATGTCGTAGCCCAAATAGCTCATTACTTCAAAACATGGTCCCATTGTAATCCATCTCAATGTATGCGACACACTATTATCTGGTTCACTCAATTCTTTCTGAATCTGCAAAAACACCACACACACTATTAGTAAATGCAATGTAATTACTTAATCTCGGAACCAATAAAATTAAATTGCTATATATACTTCACAATTAATGTTAAACTTACTTCATCTCGGAACCAATAAATGAAAGTGCGATTTTGCTCGTTTTGAAACCATTTTGCTTTTCTTGTTTTGTTATCACACTTCAAACTCTCCATATGTTTCCTAAAGACAACAAAAGTTAATGACTATAGTAAACAAATATTCAATATAATATTCAACAAAAGTTAATTACTATAGCATTAATCTTACTCAAAGTAAGGTTGTACTTCGAGTGTATTTGAAAGTATGTACAAATGTACTTGCTCCCATAGATCATGAGTAATACCCAATAAATTACCACCCTTCAAAGGATCACCAGTATCATCTTTCACACATTGTGCTTCATGGCCGCCAGGTGGGTTCCCGATTGCATGCATGCCTTTTTGATACTCACTACAAAATTCGATTGCTTCCTCGGCGATGTAGTTCTCTACAATGCAGCCTTCAGGGCAATAATGATTGCGAACATACCCCTTCAACGCTTTCATGTATCTCTCAAAAGGATACATCCACTGAAAGAAAACTGGCCCACACAATCGTACTTCTCGAACCAAATGAATAGTTAGATGAACCATTATATCAAAGAAAGACAGAGGAAAATACTTTTCAAGTAAACACAATGTCTTAACAAGATCTGTCTGACTAATGTCCAAATTTGAAACATCAATCTCTTTTTTGCATATAGCGTTGAAGAAAAAACAAAATCTCATTATTACATGTCGGACATTTGTTGGAAGGACTGATCGTAGTGCAACAGGCATCAGTTGTTGCATCAAGGTATGTAAATCATGAGATTTCATGCCTTTCAACTTTAAATCATTCATGGACACAATATTTCGAAAATTTGAAGAGTAGCCATCGAGAACCTTTAAATTTTCCAAACACTTGCAAAAAGTTTTCTTCTCTTCCTTGGATAATGTGTATCATGCAGGTGGTAGATATGTCCTTATCTCTTCAACAACAGGAGCCAAATCACTTTTTATGCCCATTTCCACCAAATCAAGCCGAGAATTAAGTCCATCTTTAGTTTTTCCAGGAATGTTAAGCAATGTGCCAACAATGCTCTCACATACATTTTTTTCAATATGCATGACATCTAAGTTATGCCTCACATACAATGACTTCCAATAGTCAAGCTCAAAAAATATAGATTTCTTCTTCCAGCAATCTTGATCAGCAGTAGACTTTTTTCTCTTATTACCACTATCAAATGACTTAGAGTCAAGTTTTCGAAGTATATATTCTCCCGTCGCAGGTAAAGGAGTTGGACGAAACTCCTGAAATCCATTGAAAGACTTCTTTTGCTTTCGAAAATGATGATCACTCGAAAGAAACCTCCTATGTCCGCAATAACTCATTTTTCTATCATTTTTCAAACTTTGAGCACACGTGTTCTCGCTACAAATAGGACAAGCGAATATCCTTTAGTGGTATGACCAAAAAAATTACTATATGCAGGGAAGTCATTTATAGTCAACAATAATATTGCTCGCAAAGTGAAAAATTCCAGCTTACAAGCATCCCAAGTTCGCACCCCCTCATCCCACAACTGCTTAAGATCGTCAATCAATGGCTGTAGATAAACATCCATATCGTTGTCAGGCTGCTTCGGTCCAGATATCAACACTGTCAACATTATAAACTTTCGCTTCATACACAACCATGGTGGAAGATTATATGTATCTGTAAGCACAGGCCAACAACTGTATTGAGAATTCATATGCTTATGCGGGTTAATGCCATTAGCTGCACTCCCAAACCTTAAGTTTCGACATTCTTTACCAAAGTATGCCACATGCGATCAACTAGCTTCCAAGAGGGTGAATCAGCGGGATGAATTAACTTTTCAACTGCGACCTTTCGTTCATTTGCATGCCACGTTAGATTTTTAGATGTGTCAACGCTTTGAAACATCCTCTTGAACCGTAGAATTGGTGGAAAATACCACATAACTTTATGAGGGACATTTACACGTTTAGTTCCATCGTCAATTTCCTTCCACCTCGATGCTCCGCATTTAGGACAACTTTCTTGTGCTTCATATTCTTTTCGATAAAGAATGCAGTTGTTGCGACAACAATGTATCTTCTCATAATCCATGCCCAATGATGTTAGAGTCTTTTTCACGTTGTACATAGAATCTGGAAAAATGTTATCACTCGGTAGCATTTCCCGCAACAACTTTAATAATTCAGAAAAACTTGTGTCCAAAAGACCGTATTTCGATTTCAGGTTGTACAACTTTACCAAACTAGATAGTTTAGTAAAGTTCGTACAACCTGGATACAAAGGAGTTTCGGCATCCTCCAACAACCTCTTAAATTCACCGAGATTATCCACGAACTTGTCACAAGCATCATTCACCATATCAATATTATTACCCACCACATCTTCATCATCCGTATTTATGTGGGTAAAATGACTTTTAGTGTTATTGCTTTTACTAATTCCACTAACTCTAGAACAATCTCCACGATATCCTTTAGACTCTTCCAACTCTTCTCCATGTAAAATCCACATACGATAATTCGTATCAAACCCCTTAAAATATACATGCTCTCTCACTTCTTCAATAGTGCTAAAAAATAAATTCTCACATTCCATACAAGGACATCGAATTTTACCATCTCTATTTACACTTTTCTTAGTAAATTCTAAAAATATTTCAAAAATGCATCGGTTCTCCTATCCATTCTTATTCATGATTTGTCCATTTTATTTTTTTGAATAACAACTAATTAAAACTAATTTAAACAAGAATGATTTAAAATATAGAAATAAATAATATATTACTAACAATGTAAACAACATTTAATAATTATCAAATCAATAATAGAAAATAAATAGATAACAATAAATAAATAAACAATAAATAAATAAACAATAAATATAGAGATCTACAACGATAATTACACAACTATAATAAGCTTATTATTTTACTATATTCTAAAATTAACTACAACAACATAAAATATATAATAAATAACAATACTATATGAGATTATAACATATCAAATATTTAAACAAACTAACAAATTTAATAAATGGAAAACATATATATATATATATACATTGCAAAATTTAAATGTTCATAACTTAATAATTATAAAATAATTTATTCATGAAAATAATTCATATAACTAATTAAATTTAAATGATAATACAATAACATAAATATTTAATGTAATTAATTGCATAAAATTACTTACTTCGATAATGAGTTTTTTTACAAAAATCAATTTCAAGCTTCAATAAATTGATGACTTAAATTCTAAATAAATGCTACTTGAATATTTTTGATCACCACTAAAAGAATTTGATCAAATATTATGGGAGAAATGAATTTAGTAAATTTGATCGAGAACCAAAATGAAAATATATAAGCAAAAAAAATTACTAACGGCTATATTTTTTGCAACGGCTATTTTGAACGTTAAAACCGCATTTCAGAGACTAAACGTAAGAGCGTCACGTGGACAAATATACACAAAAACACCGTCGTCGAAAATTGATGACTATAGACGACGGTTCCTTTAGGAACCATAGTGTATAGTCTTCATCATACACATGGTGTCCACGTTGCTGCCACGTGTATTTTAGGGTTTTATCAACGACGGTTTATTAATTAACCGTCGTTGTTGATGTTACTTTAGACGACGGTTGTAAATAAAACAGTCGTCGTCTCATTTTATCAACATCGGCTCTCTTTTATAACCGACATATATATAAAAGTAAGGCCGTCGTCGATGACTTTTTTCTGTAGTAGTATATCTGATTATTATTATTATTTTTTTATTAGATTCTTCTTCAAAAATCAAACAACAAGCGATATTGTATCTTCCAATAAAACTTAAATATTTTCAGCCAAACACCCAAAAACAGGTAAAGTTAATACCTTATAAGCAATCTTATGAGTTAGATTTTGAACAAATTCTTTAAATGGAAATGCCAAGTACATATAAGACTGGGAGGTTAATTGATATAAAATGGATCCTTAACCACATGAACATTCAATAACAAAAACATCACGTTCATCCAAAAAAAAAACTCAAACTACAATATAAAATACTCTTATAGGAGATTAAACTTAATATATTGAAGTTCACATTGCAAATGAATGTTATGAAATCTCCATCCTGATATATGACAATCAAAGAAAAGGAAAATTTTTGACCAAATAGCTGGTTTAATTAAAATTCATAGAATGGGGCAACCAATTTGACGTCTCTTATTGAGCTCCCCCTGAGCATTACTCAGAAGATCTTCAACCTTGCGGATTTCATCCTCTGAATTCTTACGAGCTTTGACTGCTCGCTCTTCAGCCTGCAGCCATGCAGCTCTTTCTTTCGCTAATAGTAGTTCATGACTAGCCATTTTCTCTTTCAACCTCAACTCAGTCTGTTCATCATTTTCATTTTGTGAATTCAAATTAATGCAACATTCCAAAAGAAAGTTCCAGACTTTAGAATTGGTAAAGTGGTCTATTACACTGCACTAGCTAGCCAAATTAAGCTCTACAATTATCAAAATAATAAGAGAAGAGAGATTCATATGAGATATTTCCATTTTCTATGGGTTAATTAATCATAGAAACATTATGTTTAACAAAGGAAAAAGCAAACAAGAAGGAAGAATCAATAGTATGTTGAAAAAAAACTTATGGAAAAAATAGATTTTATAATTATCAGAAAGAGTTTTGCATTAGTGATACTATATCCACCACTGTACATGTAAAAAATTATATAAATACTCAAGTAAAAAATATAAATACAAGAGAGAATAGAAGAAAAATTTAGCAAAAAATGAAATACCATCCCAGGAATTCGTTTAAGTTGCTCATCATGTGACTGCAATTCACTCTTCGATTCCAATATTCCTTTTTTAGGATGTTCCATGAACAAATCATCCACCACCTGCTGGAGTTTAGCCTGTTCCTATAAAAAAAATGCATAAATAAATAAAATTGTCAACAAGAAATTTATTAAAGAACTGGGTACTGACAATGTCTTTAAAAAAATAATCACCTTCAGTTTAGCAAAAAGCTCATTACTGAATAAAAGTCCACCATTCTGTGCCACAACCGTGTCTACAAGAGAGAAAAGCTGCTGAACTTGTTCCAACCTCTTGCTTTTATCCTTAGTCTTGTTATCAAAGAGCACACAGCGTTTTCCACACAAAGTATAGATTTCCTATACCACAAATTGTTTTAAATATCAATACAAAATTGAATTGAAAACAACTAAACATTTATAGCATGCATGTATTAAAACTTGGACATCAAAGGTTAATAATATTAGATGATGAAATACATTTTCCATTATAATTAATTAAGATAAAGCTACCCTTAGTAGACTATTTATTTTCAAGGTTTGCTCACAAGGACAAATTAAAAATTGGTAGGAAATGTGCATCAACAGAAAATAATAAATGTTTTATATGCACAAAAAATTTTAACTAGAGAGAAATTTGTGTAATGTACACTAAATAATATTTATAAAAAAAGCATAGAACATAGTGCAAAAGAATTTTAATTCAAATTAATTAATGACTACCTTAAAACAGCCCCACTTAACTAACAATGAAATGTCATCACAATAAAATTCACAGCACATAAAAACTTAGCGCTAAGTTCCTATAGACAAGTATATAGGAACTTGTGATTGACCTCCAAAGGCTTTGGACAATTGGTGCACAAATAATCTTCCAAAGTCTTGTCTTCATCCTCAAGGTCATCACCCCCAGTAAACAATACAATCATATGCTTGACAATATCGCTTCCAAACAGAGTCTGAAAACTGCGTATTGCATCTGCTTCTTCGTGCGAAAAGCGGGATCTAACAGAGAAAACTAGGATAACAGCATGAAATCCATCCTTGGCCAAATCAAAACATTTGACAATTTCTTTGCCAATAAATTCACACCCCACAGAAACATCAAATAGACCTGCAAGCAATGCAATTGCAAAGCATGTCAAATATACTTAAAACACATTTTGAACAAAATATTAGTTTATTAAAAGATACACTACAAAAGCATAAAAAAAGAATCATATATATACCACCAGGAGTGTCGATAACATTGACAATTTGACCATCTCTGAGTATGGTTGTTCGCAATTCACATGTGCTTGTAACTCCATTAGACCATGAACCCGATAAGAAGCACTTACTTCCAATAATGCTGTTACCCGTGGCGCTTTTTCCGCTGCCAGTACGGCCAACTAAAACAATTGTTCTTGCCCCATCACCATTTGATGAAGAATTAGTAAGCTCCCAACCATTAACTGATGAACTTCCACCCATCATATAAAATCAGATTGCCTGCACAAAAATAGAAGAAGAAGCAATATTCCATTAATTATATATATGTATGCTTCTATATATATATTAATTTTTTTCTCATCAAAGATTTTTTATCCAGGATTTATCCGGACAAGGCATATACAATGTTTGTAAGATATGTAAAATTTTTATCATGTCTTACCAATGCTGGATACACATTGTCCCGGTTGAATCATGGATAAAAAAATTCCTAATAAAATAATTACTGATATATATATATATACACACACAGAGANATATATATATACACACAGAGAGACACTACACCTTTTAAATTGATCAATCAATTTTAACAATTTTCATAAAATCAGCTAACATCTTTCACAATTGCGTACATACATAGTATTATTCAAAACTTATCATTATTCTTAAATTTGTTCATTTTACTTTTTAAAAGCTGAAATATCACCCTACACGTTAACATCGAGAAACTTCAATTCCTTCCCTTTTCTTTTTTTTTTTTTATTCCTTGGCAGTAAAAAAATTTATCAGCTATATATCTACCATATATACATGCGATTTGGAATTTAAAATTTTTGCGAAAAAAAGAATTACGGCATTTCCTTGCTTACCTGAGAAGATAGCTTTGAAAAAGCGTAATGAGAAAAAAGCAGCACACTTATAGACTTGGGAGAACAGACAAAAACAAAGACGTAATAATATCTACTTTTTGCTATTTTCAATATTTTTGAAATCCGAAGAGTTTTGTTGTTGCTATGTTCAATATTTTTGAAATTCTAAAGGTTTTGGTTTTGCTATTTTTAATGTTTTTGAAATTCGAAGAGTTTTACTTTTTATTATAAATAAAAATCAGACCCTTTTTTTCACCTAAAATAAATAAATGAAAAATAACCATTTTTTTTATGAGTTTTTATGAGTACTTGGACTTGAAATTTTTGCACCTATTTGTAAATTTCCCTCTTAGCTTTATATTTAGAGGTGCAAAATTTTGTAAACTTTAGAAAACATAGATGCATATTTTTATAAAATTCAAAGACAAATTGAAACCTCTTAGAGAATTTAAGAGCATAGATGTAAAAAATATATATATATGGACTTTAGTAACTGTTTAAAATTATAAGAGTAAATTACACCTTAAAGTATTTGAACTTTATAGCTTGTTACAAATAAGTTCCTGAATTTTTTTTATTTGCAATTTAATACTTGAACTTTATATTTGCAACAGTTTTAACACCTAAGACCGATTCCATTTGAATTTGGTTGTTAAGTGCATGTACGGCACATGATGAATAGTGGAATGTAGGTGAAAATCGCATTTGACAACGTTTAATGCTTCAGGTTCCAAACACAAAATTGTGATAAAGAAAATTAGAATCAAAAGCTGATATCTAAACCGCAATCCTTCAACAGCTTTAATGGAGCAACTATTTCCATAATGAAACGTAAACTTTTTATTCCATACACGATAGGGATGTCAACTTGAAGCAAAACAGTAGTCTCTCTATTTACTACTCAGATGTCAATTTCTTGAGAAATTTTTTCCACCAAAAATTCATTATCGAGAAAACATAAGTAATCGTTTATGCTTTAACAAACTTCTTAAGTTTCTTCAACCACACCAAGTATTATTTGTTGTCTTTGTTCATGATCATGTACCCGTGCAATAAATTTGTTGTACTGGGCTTGATTCCTCTAATCTCCAAGTACTTGCCAAAAGCTTTTGTAGACTTTCATTCAAACCATTGGAGAACAAAAGCAGTGCACATTCAAATATATATATCACCAAAAACAAACAAATCAAAATCAATCAAATAAGGTCCACTCTTCTTAGAGACATTAACAACTAGTGGAATGCTAGACTGGTTAGCCTTTTCACCATCTTCATCTCCATTGTCATCATCTTAGTTTTCTCCCGTAACTAGATCTAGAATGTGAACTGTTTGAAAAATTAAAGTGATTTTAATTAATTTTTATTTTTGAGTGGAAAGTAAATGTGTTTTTTATAACATAAAAGTTGCATTGCTTCACATAGGTTGCTACTCTTTAAAAATGTATCATTTCAATATTTAAAAATACATTTACATTTAACAAGGCACTTTTACACAAAAATGAATATTTATAAATGTATGCCTTCTGGTTTCGTGTCCTTTCAAATGCTATAAATATATTCGTTTAAACATATATAGTTTTCATTCAATTAAATTAAGTTTAATTCATATATTCATAATATTAGAGAGTTTAAATGTTGCATATACATTGTGGGGAGTACAAGTCAAAATTGATTCGATGTTTTTAATGATTTAGAGTGTTACTATTGTCAAGAGAGATCATTGTATCCATGAGCACATGGGTGAGGCAAATTCGTCTTATGACATAAAAGCTCAACTCTAGCTTCTATTTAAATTTTTTTATTATCACTATTTTTTTATGTTTTATTATTGTATGTCATTAATATTTATATGTTATATGACTTGAGAAAAAATTAATCATTTTATGTGTTGTAACACTCAGATAAAGTTTAGATCCATGTAATGTAATTTACTCAAATTATAAAGTTTGGAGAAGACAAAGCCTATACGAGGACTAAAATGGTAATTATCTTATCATCTTTATTTTATTATTTCATCTCAGCTTCTCAAAAATGTTGTGACAGGATCCTCAAGTTTTTGTGTGATACGATCATATATAAATCAAGTTTCTGATCACCATCTCAATTCTATTTTCTATAAAATAATTTAAAATCATCATAAACACCATCATAATCAAACATTAGATTATTTGATCAATGTATGATCAAATTAATTAAATCTAAAACGGATTAACATATTGAAAACCATAAAAAAAAAATAAAAAAATTTCCCAAACAAATTAAACTTCCAAAATCATCCTTCAAAATTTTGAATTTTAAAAAATTACAGAAATTATCTAAATTTTTCACATTCAACTATTTTCACTGAAACAGGTTCATCAAAAGTGGAGACATTATGTTTGAACTCAAAACTTCATTGGCATGGTGTAAGCGGCATATTTTACTTAGTAATAATTTGTTATAATAAAATTAATAATATAAAAGTAAAAAATATAAGAAATAATAATAGTTTATAGATTAAAATACAAATAAAGGTACAAATATAATCAGTTTTGTCTTTAGCACCATATTACCAACTAATTTAAATATAACATTAAAACTTGTTCCACCAAATCTTTTGAATCATAACTGAGAATTAAGTGCTCCCAGTCTATATATTTATATTGACGAGCTCTACTCGACTGATGATATGAGAAGGCTAAAACTGATTTTTTTTTTTAAAAGTCAAATTTGAACCCATTTTTAATCAACTCGGCTAACCGGTCAAAATTGAAAATTTTCATGGGGCGAAAGTACTGATTATTACAACAAAATCCAAAATAACTTTCTAATTTTTGGCAATCATGGATCCTTGCAAGCTAAATAACTCATTAGTGGTCACAACAACCTCAACGCTTACGAAAGAACATGACAAGACCATCGCCTACATGCCCTCGCACCCCTACTTACCCACATCACACCCCAAAGTTGGTAAAAAAAATTGTGATACTCATTAATGGTCAGCGTGCTTCTTTTTTTTCTATTTTTTTTCAACACGACATCCTTCTAAATTTTGTGATACTCTAGTAATATAGTTTATAGTATATATATTTTGATTTTAAATTAATTACTTTAGACCATTAATATTCATATTTTAATATAATCTTTTATTTTTTTGTTTAATTTTTCTTCTCAAAATTTAGCTTTTGAATTTGAAATGCGAGAGCTTGAGCGACCAGAAGAATTGTCACATCTAAAAGATGGAAGCAGATTTTCAAAAATAGAAAAATAAAAATTAATTTAATTAAATGCAAGGGTAAACATAGATATTTTCCAATAGCACTTGGGCGAAATTTGAATTATCAAAAAAATGAGTTTTTTTTTAGGCATGACATAATGTTACATGACACGATACATGTAAGTTTGAATTTACGATATCATATCAGGTTAAATTAGTGTCATACGATAAAACACGAAAAAAATGGATTGGAATGCGTTAACACGATATATCACGATAAAAAAAATTATTATTTTAATTATTTTTTATAGCTAACTTTTTACATTATTGTTTTAAAAAACTATGGAATTCATATTTTGTTTCATTGAAAATTGACAATGTGTATATCTATTTATATATTAATATTTTGTTTTAAATTTTTTTTTT
>QANX01001950.1:0-54813 GCA_003254975.1 Ochetophila trinervis | reverse complement strand
TTTAAAAGACATTTTAGTAAATTTATTATTATTTTAATAAAATAAAAATAAAATCGTCATTTAATACTTTGATATTGTTGAAGTTACTAAACCCTCACAGTATACAAAATTTATTTGAAATATATAGAACATGAAAGTCTGTTTTAAATTAGGCTATAAATACATAGGATGTTAATGAAATAATTCAATATTTAATATAATTTTAATTTATAATATTTTATATATTTTAAATTCACAGTTATTAATTTTGTGAAATTTTAATATATTTAAATAGTTTTAATTTCTGTAGCATATAATTTTAATATGTATTAATTCAAATAAAAAAATAACATAAATATATTTAAATTTAATAAACATAAATTAAATGCGATAATAACACAGTACAGCACGAATACTGAACAATATAAAAATTACATATTTATTGTCTCTGTCTCGAATACAACCTTTGCAATAGGATGGTGTGTTAATCCATTGACGGTGTATTAATCCACATGGAGTAAGGATTAAGTTTATCATTCACACCTCCGACGGGACAACACACTTTTCAACTATGAACGGTGTAATGTTAAAAAGACTGGCTCCAAGTCAAAATTTCTCAAACCTGCAAAACAAAAAAAAAACCTGGTCAGAAGGGCACCGACAGTGTTGCCGGTGTTCCCTTTCTGACAGCTAAGTCAGTGGGCTTTCTCATTATGACTGAAAAATAGCTGAAAATAAAGGTAAGAAAAGGAAAAATGATTTTCTGGTTTGTCTGGTAGTTTTCTTCCTTTGAAAAAGATGAACAGAGATTTACTTTTTTTCCTGGTCAAAATTAGTCAAATATTGGATCTTTTAGTGAAAAATGTATGGCTGCCGGACCAAGGAGAGGGAAAAGGAGAAAGTGGAGGGGTTAGCGGCAGCCCTAGGCAAATGTGCCCAAAAAAATCCCCATATTCTTTTTCTTTTTTTCTATTTAATTTTCCATTAATAGTCTTGATTTGTTGTGGATAACTCCCACTTGACAGATGAATGACATGTGGCGGGTTCGGTTTTGGATTTTGTAAAATGACTTGGGCTATCAAATATATTGGGCATTTATTATGCTAAACCCAATTAAATTAATTGGGCCTATAAAAAGTAAAATCCCATAACAGTGTGAATAACAAAGTCCATCATCATCGCCCTGTGAATTAACATATTGCCCATAAAATGGCTGTGTGTACAGTTTTTGGAAGATTGAGTTTTGCCGTGATAAATAAACAGATCCACTTTAATTTTGGAGTGGACCATTAATCCTATGATAGAAGAGAATAAGATAAAATATTTTTAATCGTAGAAGAGAAAGAGTTGCAAAAGATGAAGAAAAAAATAAAAGAAAGAGTTGGAGAGAGTAATAAAAAAAATAAAAAAAGTTGCAGAAAGAGGAATAAAAGAAATAGAGAAATAATTGCAGAAAGATGAAAAATTAAAAGGAGAGAAAGAATTGCAGAGAAAGGAAGAAAATAAAGAGAAAAAAAATTGCAGAAAGAGGAATAAAAAAAAGAAAGAGAAAGAGAAAAAGTAGTAGAGAGATAAATGAAAGAAAGAAAAAAAAAAGTTATAGAAATTCTAGGTGCTAATTTTGCCCAACAGACATCCGTACAATTTTTTTCCCTTTAAATTGACCAAGGCATCAGCCCAATAAGCTGCCCTAAAGAAGGCCCAATTATTCGACCTGTTATAGCTCATTTCCAAAAATTCTCCATCATATTTTCTCAGTGAATTTTCCCGAGGAACTGACGGGAATAAAAACACAAAGAAAAAGCACGAAACGGCGAGCGAATTTTCAAGTTTTCTTCACTTCATAATATATATAGTGAACGAACGAAAATTGAAGTGGATTTTTGGAAGAGAGAGTTTGAGATGAAGGACCGGCTGTTAAGAACGAAGGTCGTCATCAGGCGCTTGCCTCCGTCTCTCTCGCAATCCGATCTCTTCCACCAAATTGACGATCGTTTCGGTGACCGCTACGACTGGTTTTGCTTTCGTCCCGGGAAGATTAGGTTTGAGCTTTTCAACCTTTTACCATTTTGAAAATTGGGGCAAAATATTTATGTGTCTCTGGGTTTTTTTGTTTTTGCTTTTGTTTGGTTTCTTGGGATTTTGATTTCTGTTTCTGGAATTGTAGTTGAAATTGCTGCCATAAAACTTGGCGAACCTACAGTGATTTTTAATTTCTCACATGAGTAGCTGGCTTCATTGACTATGAATGAATTTTCTATTTTTCTTTTTGATATTGCGGAAATCTAAGTATGTGAAGATTAGGTGCATAAACTTACATTTATTGGGTACAATTTATCTTCATCCTTGGGGATTTTACTGGGCTATGTTAATTTGAATTTGGATGGAATTTTGATTTCCGTTTCTGGGAGTTTAATTGAACTTTATGGCATAAAACTCGGGGAACCTACATAAAATGTTAGTTTCAATCTCACTACCTTGCTTTGTTTTGTATATTGAATATTTTAATCTTATGGAAATCAAAATATGTGGAGATTAGTGCTTGATCTTTCATTTCTTGTACTTTATTTGATTATTTCTAGGAAGTTTGACAGAGGATGAGGGATTTTCTCTCTTATATAGCTCCTTTTGAAAAAAATATTGTTGCAGC
Source organism: Ochetophila trinervis (assembly GCA_003254975.1). Classification (NCBI taxonomy): domain Eukaryota; kingdom Viridiplantae; phylum Streptophyta; class Magnoliopsida; order Rosales; family Rhamnaceae; genus Ochetophila; species Ochetophila trinervis. The sequence continues at coordinate 52,184 of QANX01001950.1, read as the reverse complement.
CTGAAGCATCAGAGATACTCTCGAGCCTACATAGACTTCAAGAGACCTGAAGATGTTGTCGAGTTTGCTGAAATTTTTGATGGGCATGTGTTTGTTAATGAAAAGGGTAATTTGACGGTATATCTTGTCTTTTGCAATTTTGCAAAAGCATAGTATCCTTTAAGTACACCTTTGTATTTTGTAAGTATAAGTTATTATGAATTAAGTAGATGTTTCCATGCGTTGTGATGGCTGCTGGACTTGGTTATCGCAAGAAGCAGAAATTTGTTTCTGAAATTATTTTTAGAATCTCATGGTATGGCTGTGAAACTCTACTGGCGTTGTTTCAGGTGCACAGTATAAGACTATAGTTGAATATTCTCCTTCCCAGCGTGTTCCTAAACTGTGTTCTAAAAAAGATGGGCGTGAGGGGACCATATATAAAGGTAATAGCTAATATCGGTTACCATGTTATGTTTTTGATAGCTCTCTTGATATACTGGATCTTGTCTTTTTAGGTGTGAAAATAACCATCATATCTTTGATGAATTAGATCCTGATTATCTGGAGTTCCTCAAGCTTATTGCAAAGCCCACAGAGCATCTTCCTAGTGCAGAAATACAGTTGGAAAGAAAGGAAGCAGAACAAGCTGGTCAGTCATGTTCTTTGGTTTTGCAACCCTATGTATCTATCATTAATTTAATGATTGTAGAGAGTGATATTCTTGCAATTTTTTCTGCAACCTTAATTGGCAAAAAGTTTGATGCATATCATTAATTCTGTGTGTATCCTTGTATTGATTTGCTATTTAAACGCCTCCTAAGGTTGTTTTGTCAGAAAGTATTGTGGATACTTTTTTAGAGTAGCCATGTCAAGACAATATTTAGAGACTTTTTCCAAAGATATTGTGGTATAAGTTTGTCGTCTGCATATTCAAATTTCTTTTAACATTTTTTTCTTTTTCAGGTGCTGCAAAAGAAGCCCTTATTATTACACCCTTAATGGAATATGTCCGTCAGAAACGAGCAGTTGGAAGTGGATCTCAGGTGATGGCACATAACCTTTTTGTTTGTGTATATATATGTTAACAGTTGAGACCCTGAGAAAAGGTAGAAGATTTACTTCATTTACATGCTTTTTGTAATCCCATCCAGTTTTACTATTCTATTATTATTATTACTTTTCATCTTCAAGAATCATAGGGAAAAGGAACTTTTCAACTGTGCATGATATTCTTATGGAAATCTCTGAGTTGTTTTGGTTTTTATCTGAGAGGAAATTTCTATTTTTCCTGCAACTTGTCTTTGTTATGCAATTAACCTTTTCTGATAGTGATTTTCACTTCTATCTATATCTTAGGACCATTTTTTTTTTCCTTACTAGAGTGTTTATGTAAATTGAAATATTTTAGTTTAATGTTTTTATAATTGTTAAATGAAAAAAAGACTATATTTTCTATGAGTTTTAATAAATTAATTGTCCAGTCAATAGTTGATTTAGTATAGATGACATCTGTTTTATGCATCATCATTGATGAGATACTATTAAACTTTGCAATGAATAATTTGATATTTTGAAAAGAAAGCATGTAAGATATTTATGAGGCTTTCCATGAGTAACCTTGCCTTTGATCCATGGGAACAACTTGTATATTGTGATGTACATTTATTAGATTTTTTGAAAAGAAAGCATGTAACATATTTATGAGGCTTTCCATGAGTAACTTGCCTTTGATTCATGGGAACAAATTGTATCTTTTGATTTTTAGGGTTCATTTTTGAAACTATCCACTTTTTGTTTATTAGTTGTGGTTTTTGACATTAAATGCATATTAGCTGTCACTCTTGGTTGGTCTTTGGTACTTTAATTATTTTTTATTTAATTACTTTCTAGAAGATTGTTGTTTTCCTCAATTATTCAATTTGTTGATATAAATGGAATATTATTATCTGGTATAGTACTGACTGGCAATATAGATGGTGCTTTTAAATATTTAGTAAACCTGCTGGACATCATGAAAAGCTCATGTAAAATTATGCTTTAATTTTGGGATATAATTTTAAATTCAAGAGTATTTATTGAGATATTTTAATTTTGTATAGAGAATTTCAATTAATTTGACAAGTTCTTATTATTAGCGTTTTGTGTTGGTTTTCCTTATTGAGTCTTCTGTATTATATAAATAGGCCTTATCATGACATGATTTAGCAAAAGTCATTGAATATTCCGAGTAAATGGAATTAATATTTTATATTCTCTAATTTCCCCTTTCTGGGTTTTACTTTAAAACCATTAAATGTCTAAGTAGGAGTAAACAAAGCATTGTCATGTCATATACATGCTTAACTTTTCAATTTAAGCTCTGTAAATTTGTAGATTTCACTTAGTTGTTTGTCCTTGAGCTAAGACTGGTGTATTACGTATAACTATTTATAATGTATTGAATTTTTTTGTCTGGTGATAGGGTTTATTAGTTGCTAGGAAAGTTAGTAGAAGAGGTGTGGCTCCATCCCCTAGCAAGCATGGTACATCTAGTGCCAAACGAGTCTCTGAGAAGAAAAAAGTAAGTGTATTGAATTATGCCTTTTAAGGAACATTATATCCCAAATATATTTTACTTGATAGCTGATGTAATGAATTATACTTTCTATTAATCTGAGAATTGTTTTGCATTTTATTTGTTACTACATCTCTTGGTGAGCTTAGTTTTGAAGACTGCTTCTTAGATAACTCTACTTGTAACCCTTTAGGATGCATACAATTTTAATTATTGGATATTTCAGATTGTATCTTTTTGAGTTGAGTGGAAAAATTATTGCGAGTTCTCCCTTGTTTCTTGGAGAATTCAACTTCTGATATGGTTCTATGTTGCTTGTTATGCAATTAATGTACTTGTATATATATATGTATGTGTGTTTGTTGCATTTGCAAGCCTGCTTATTCTAAAATTACCATGTTCTAGCATCTTGCGAATGAAAAATGAATGTAAAAAGGTACAAGTTTTCTATGAAACATTGCAGATAAATTACTTTGAAAATTATCTTCAAAACTTGTGAAACTTCAATTTCAAGTGATATTATTGATTGTACCTACCACTCTGTTCTGGATTGAATTTGTGTAACTTTGGTGACTTGAATGATAAATGTTTTGAATTATGTTATGCTATCTACTTAGATGTCATGCCAGCGAATCTTTTATAGTTGCATGTTTGAACGGTGCACTAATCATTTTCTTAGCGTGAATGACAAGAATTTCTAATTAAAAGGCCTTCCAAATTGGCAGTATATATTAAAGGACAATGCAAAGAACACAAGTCGGAAGGATAAGTCAAATTTCATTGTAGTTCCCAGGAGAGATGATCAACTAGCAACTTCAAGCAGGAAAGAAACGTCTGAAAATGAAATAGGTACTTAAACCGTGCTCCTTTCTATTTTACTTTTTTGTGTTGTCATGGACAGTTTCAGTGTTGAATTTTGGTGCTCATGCTCTGTAATTACTAAAGGTGTTGCAACCTGTGCTCTAATCTTTTTTGTTTTATTTAGTTATTAATTTAATCTTTTACAGTAATGGATGGTGATTTCAGTTTGAATGTTGTGGCCATGGTCCCAAGTTTCTGTAGATAATGGCAATATGCCCTCCCATGAGTCCTCCCATTGCATTATCAATCTCAAGACTCTTTTTATTTTTCCTGTATAATATTTTCCAAACCGGTCACATTTCTGCTGGACGCTATCTAGTCTTACATCGAAATATGACTTTTATTGCCTATTTGAAGTCAAAAGGCCTTCCGCAATTTGTATAGATGTTTTAACATCGTTCAATTACTAAAGTCTGTTAGGGGTTATACTTGCATATGCATAATAAAATAAAATTTTTTAATGGATACTTATTGATTTAAGAAGAAAAGCGAGAGGTTTGAAAATTTCTTGACATCTACTGCTGCAAGGTTGTGGTATTGATATCAAAGATCATGTTAGCCTTGTGATTCTTTAATTTCGAAAGTATGTAATAGTTTTGGTCTTTTATTTAACACTTTGGACTATGCTTGCCTATGATACAAAAAAATATATATGCATGGTCAGAGATGGCCACACTAAAGCACAAGACACAAACAGAAGCAATGTTGTATTTTTTATTTCTTTTTTGTTTTACCCTTATAATTTTTTCTTTTCAGTCTCTGCGATTGAAGGTTCTGTTTCGGGTCTTCCTGTAATTGCTGACTCTGGAAAGAGGAAAATCCTGCTCCTTAAAGGGAAAGAGAGAGAGATATCAAATGTAAGTGAATTTATTTTTTGTGGGGATTGTATGGTCCTTAATCATCTCTAATTATTTATCTGTTCATCACTTGCATGGACTTGATCTTCTCAATGTCATTTTGTTATTTTAACTGGACCCATTTGGATTTGACAATGGACTATTTAAATGTGATTTCTATTAATTAAAGACAATTGTAGTATGTTATAACTACTTACAAACCAGACTGATTCTTCCACTGTATTTGTAAGTAGGCTCTAGGTTGCTTTTAGATTTATGATTATCAGGGAATCAAGTTTTTAACAATATCCACTGTACCCCATCTCTATCTCATTTAATGTTTTGGAAATACAGTAATAAAGTAATATATTTTATGTTTGCATAAAAAATCATAAGTTAGCAATTCATTTATACCAATAAATGAAAACTTATTATTTTTTAAAAGGGAAAAAAGTTATTGGGTGAAAATTCTGGTGTCAAAATAAGGCCATTTGTTTTTTAACCAAATAATTCTATGTAGTAATAGAAAGCATAAATGCATGTAAGCATCATTTAATTAGAGACAATAGGATAAGAAAACTTCCTATACCATTTATAATTTGGTCATTTGATATCAAAACACTTTAACTATCTTGGAGGATAAATTTATGGAATGCTCCTACTGTTTTCTATAGCTTCTGGATTTTTCTTAGCTAAAAGTATTGTTTTAAAAGCTACAGCAGTACCAAGATAGGCTGTAATCTGAAACATAAAATTCTTTTCTAGGTTCCTGAGGCCATGTTACAAAACCACAGTGGAACATCTGGAGGAAATTTGCCTGTTTCATCTGCTCCAAAACAGAACCAAAGGCGTGAGTCTGGTGGAAGGTTAATCAGAAGCATACTCTTACATAATGAAGCTCGTCAAAGTCATACTTCAACCCCACTCCAGAGTCAGCAGAAAAGTCAAGGCTTGAACTCGGAAAATGTCAAGCGATTGCCACGGCCCTCTAACACACGTTCAGGGTCAAATGGTCATGTCTCCCATAACGAACTGAATACATTGAACTCTGAAGGGGATAGAAAAAGGGCTTCAGATGAAAAGTATACGAAAAAGGACCACCACCCACATGGTATGAGTAATGTCAGTGAGAAGCAAGAAAAACGTACAAGAAACAAGGATAGACCTGATCGTGGTGTTTGGACTCCCTTTCGTCGTGCTGATGTGACAAATGCTGTTGATGAGCACATGTCATCTGCAGTATCACAACCTTCTCTACTGCTTTCTGATACAACTGAAGGTATTGATTTTACTGTGCACTGATTAGCTCACAGAATTTATTGGTCCACTTTAGGAGAACATGCTTTTGGTATTAGATCTTCATCTCCATCTTGCGCAATCTTAATCATAAATTCAACAATTTTTGTGTTACATGATATTGTAAAATCGCTCTGTGCTTGTACTGCGCTATTATCATCTAGCGAATACAGTAAATCACTATCTGCATTTCATTCAGTTTACGATGAAGAAAAAGATGATAATACTTATTGAAGAACTGAATGCTCCTTAAAATGGACCTAATAGTTCTTAGAGAATGACTAAATATACTCCAAAGCATGACCTCAGTTATGCTGCTTTTATGCTATAAGTTAATTTATTATTGTTGATTCTAGTGACACCAATCCTGGAAAGCCAACTTCTTTACTTTTTCTAGGGTCTCACCGGCATTCAAGTCGTCGGGGAACTGTTCATACTATAAAGGAGGATGGCAACCTAAATGTAGGTGAGGGGAAGTCTTCTAGAAAAGGTGCCAGTGCTCATGCTGCTAATGAGGTATGCATTGTTTGGTCCATTTGGTTACTCCAATTTGTTGTTCTGATCATTCTCCTTTTTCTTCGAATAGTTAACAGTATTTTAGCATATGCAGAAACAAGTATGGGTGCAAAAATCATCTTCGGGGTCTTAGGATATTTAATCTGGTAAGTTCTTTTTTATTTGCATAAATTTCCATTTCCTTCTCTTTTAGATAGGATTATGCTGCAGTCATTGAGAAAGGATATAGCTCGTATGTTTATATGCCCTCTCAAACAGGAACCAAGAGCTTTATGGTTAAAAGAAAAGGGGGGGAAAAAAAGAAAAAAAAAAAAAGAAAAGAAAGAAATCACGAGTAACAACCAAAAAAAAATGTCATAGAAATGTTCATAAACAAATAAGGTTCCAATATTTGGACATTTTGGTTGGTTTGTTTTGTCCATAAAATTTGTTCTCAGTTATTTCTCTCCCCAAGTTATAGTTGTCAGATTTTGGATCAGAAGGTAATTTGTATTGGGAGAAATGAAAACCAGGTTGTCTTGGATAATAGTCAGAAGAAGAACTACAAGGAGAAAAGAGAACAGTCCTCTCAATTGTTTCCCTGCCTCAGGAAAAAAAAATGAAAAAAAAAAAGCAATATCGGATTTTACATTCAATTTTAGGAAACTATCATGTTTGATTACAAATTTCCATATCCTTCTGCTTCTCAACCCATCTGGAGTCTTTACTTCTTTTACCCTTTTCTGAGAATACTCTGTGTCCATACCACCATACCCATCTACTGTCTTTTCTTTTCTTATCTTCTTTCGATTCAAATACATAAGACCAGCCCAAAGATTAGGCAGAAGATGACACATTACTAACACCGTCCAATTCATATCATAAAGATTTTCTTATCTTTTATAGTCAGCAATGTTAATAATGACAAGTCTTTAGGTTTTTTATGGTGGCTGCTAAATTAAATTAGGGATTAAGGGTTGCAACAGGCTGTGGTGGAGGGTGATAGGCTTCTATTTGGTTTCTTCTAATATAATGTCATAGGCCCTAGGTCTGTTAGGGTCGCAGCAGATGCATCTAGGGTTTGGGGTGGTGGGCTAGCCGTTTACAAAGTGATTTAAGTTACAAATGGAAAAACAAAATTACTTTGATATCATGTCTTAGAATAGGAGAAAAGAGAAGTAAATTGGTATAAAGAGACCACACAAGCTTAAGATGTGTATCACATATTTATAAATATATGTTTAGCTTAAAATTACCAAATACCCCTGTGAACTTGATTTCATTCTGTTCGTTCCACGTAGGATCTACTATGTTTTACTTGCAATCTCTCGCCCACATTATACTGTGTAATTTCTATACTTAAAAAGGTTTAAGCTTCTAAACTTATCATTTTAGTATCTGCATATAATGACTATGTATAATCACAGTGTGAATGAAACTAATGTCGAGTCATGTAACCTTCTAACAGTTTTCTCCTCTATTCAATAGATAATGGCATTCAATCCAAAATAATTCCTCAAGTATTCAAGGGAATCATTTGTCCTTGTGGCTTAGGTCTCCTTCAAATGTCACGGCCATCATCTCTATTATTATGGCTATAGCCTCTGTTGAAGATATTATGTAAAGGCAGGCAAACCTAGAAAGACAATTTCTCTTATGCCAATTATAAGGTATGCTCGTGTTGATATAGCATGATAAAATTTGTTAAAATTGGTTAATCTTAGACTATCAAACTTCTCTTGCTGTTGAGCGGTTACGCAGGTTGACTTTTCTTACGATGTATTATGATTCTGGCACCAGCGGGTGGCATGAATTCTCATTTGGAGGAGTATCAAGTTGCAAATTTAAAGGACAAGATGACCAAGTATTGGGGAAGTTTACCATATTTTGTTGAATGACTTAATGGTTAGTGTAAATATTCTCTCCGGTGTGAAGAATTTCATGTGAGGATGATGCATGGAAATTTCCAATGAATTGGTGAATGGTCTAATGTACACTGTGTTTGCATGGCAGTGTAGTAAAACTAAAAAACTCTTACCCTTGTGCCACTATGACAAAACTATGGAAGGGCTTCATATATAGAGAAGGTGTTTTTAGCCACTGTTTCCGCGAAGGAGTATTATGTATGTTTCACATGTTTTTTACTGAATTAACAACTATTGTTGTTGGGAAGCACAATGGTTTTTCTCTGTTACAATGCGAAGAGCTTTTGACAAAACTCCCAGATGACTATAATTTATTTTGTTCTCTTTGGGTGCTTGAATCAAGATCCAAGTATTGGAGATCAGGGAAAGCAATTTAAGAAATTAAATACCAAATGTGTGATGTTTCATGTTCTGAAAATTATGATGTGCTTGGTTTTTAAAGCTTAAGGTAACATCTAACCTTCGATACAAGTTCTTCGTGCCTCATTTAGTACACTGGAGTTGTCTTTTACTTGGTCTGTACTACTATATTCATAAATTAAAATAATGTGTGATAAATTGAATAGTATTTTTTATCATTTTAGTAACAAATAAAATCAAATTAAAAATTATTATTATTATTGTTATTATTATTTTCAATTTGGAAACGTGCTGGTCTAGTAGAATATTAGAAGCTTCGATCCTTTAAAAAGAAATTTAAAAAAAATTGCACAAAAGGTTCCAGTGAAAACTCTATTGGGAAAATTGAATGTTAAACATATTCGACAAGCACAGGTAAACCCTATTAAAAGAAAAAATGAAATAAAAATAATACCAGAAATCAGTAGTTGTCCTGCATTCTATTTCTTGTTTTTTTGTTTTGTTTTTCAACAATAGCTCAAGTTGCATTGGTGTTTCTTCTTTAGGGTCGATAAGAGTAGTATTTTGTTGTTCTTGTTGTGTTTCCAAAAGTTCTTTGCCTAAGAATGTTTCCCCTCCCAAAGAAAAAAATAAATAAAATGAATTGAAAAATAAAGAACTCTTTTACGACAGTAGTACAAACTCGACAATTTGCAACTACTAAAGTTAAAACTAGAGCAGAAATATTAAGAACATCGAACATAAATAAATCAGGCTCACCGGGACATTTTATATTTTCCAACAAGAATTGTGGCAATCTTTACAAAATCTGGTTTTGGACCAAAATTATCATACGATTCGAAGGTAAAATGTTGAAAAAAACCATCAGCATTACCTAGTTTTGAGCTGCATGAGATTATTATCTGCAAATTGCACTGAATTATAGTTCTAGTTCGATAATAATATTAGATTGTGGCTTAATATTTTCACTCAATTTTACTTGGATAATTTACAACCAACATTTAGATATGTACAATTGTAGAATTGTATTCTGTAGTCAAATTGTTATAAAGTTTTTCAATTAGGAACTTCGAATAACCTTAACTTGTTCAACATACGCAAGCCGAATGACTCAATTTGCTCCCACTAAGGCACTAACCAAAGAATGGAAAGGAAATTAGGCAAGTCTAAAATTATGAACTTTACACATGAAGCCAATCAAACTAACCTCTTCGGCCATACTTTGAGTGGAACACATTGAACATGGTTCTGCTATGTCTAGAAAGTAAATTACACATTTTACTTTCTGTATACAAAGAAATTGAATATAACAAACAACTAGGCCACCATGTTCTCGTACATACAATCATGGCCGTCCGATAATTAACTACTCTTCTTCGTATGCTGTAATGGAATGGTGAACGAGATTTTCAAAAAAAGAAAGAAAAATAACACATCTTACGTTAAAGCTATGCAATTTGAGCAATCTCCACCAAAATTTTATGTAATGATTGAGGCTTCGAGAAAAATGGACTGTGGTCGCTGCCTTTTATCTTGAACACTCCCTCTGGTGGGTTCTCCCTCACTAACTTTTCTTGGACATCCGGCGAAAGGGCACGGTCATCCAGCGTCTGGATGAAGAACCTCCGTCCAATTCCGTAATTTTCAGCGGACAATGACAGTTTCTCCATGACAGGACCTAGTGGAATAGGTCTCATTGAAACCATAGCCAAAGCAACATCCTGAAAAAATACACAATGAAGTTAATCTGTAATGTAACTATATATTCCATCAATTTAAAAGAGGGAACAAAAAATGAGCACTTCTAAATTAAGAAAGGGAGTGCTTCCAATTGACTCGGCAACTAGGCCGATCTATGTATGTTTTGAGTGTGGAATGCAAACTACACTTTCTTTTACATGTGACAATAACAGATTAGCTTGTGGATCTAAACCAGGGTTATCATAGAGAAAAAATCCAATTTCCTTTACAAAGTATGCATAAATGTATCATAAGTTTATACACAATGGGATTTCAAGAGATTATATCACCTAAATTTTTATCATTCTTTAATGATTATTCAATGTGATCCATATGATAGATAGCAGTTAACACAACATAGCACAGTGCATTTTACACAACATGAACATCACTTTCAGCATTTGGACATAAAAACTTTTTTCTTTTCTTTTTTTATTCTTTTCAATTTCTAGTGACAAAATTAACAGAAAACCAGATAAAAATATGAATGCATATGTTCTAACAGATCTTTTGTAGAATATTTTGAAGAAACTTTGTGCATTAAACAAAGAAAGTTGTGCCTCCAATTTGTGTTTAATTGCCTCACAATTGAAAAGTAACGGTGAACATGTCAACAAAAAGGGAGTCTAATTATCAAATAGTGATAAATTACAAGGTAACAATTTCAACTGAACGAGTTGAAACATTCATTATTAATGTGGAACTTAAAATGTTGGTATTAATGGAAACGAATAAAATTCAAAATGAGTTGCATTTCACGGGTTATATACAAAACATATACATGATGCCTTTTCCAGTTGCTATCAGTTCCATAAAAAATTGGTCCTCTTGCTGTGAGAAAGATAAGGAAACATGTCTTCAGTATGCTTTTGTGGTTGGCTGGAGTGAGGAACAATTAGGTTTGGACAAAGCAATACCAACAGATTTGGAGTTTTGTAACATGGAATATTTTAGATGTTGGTGTGCTTTCTTTTCAGCAGTAAAATTTAAGAATTTGGGCTCTTGAATGTTAAGATTGTTGTACATACTTTTAGTGACATTTGGCGTACTAATTCTTTATTAGGTAAAAGAAGGGCTTGATTTGAGGTTTTGTAACATGGAAGAATAATGTTAGTTGTTGGTGTGCTTTCTTGTCAGCAACAAAATTACGATTTGGGGTCTTAAAAGTTGAGATTGTTTTAATACATATTTTTAGTAAGATTATGGAGTACTAATTTTTTTATTAGGTAAGAAAAGGGCTTGATTAACAAAGAAACAAGAAAGAAAAAATGCTTTTCAAGGTTGGGGATCAATAATCATGAATAGTGAAAGATAAAAAAGAACAAGAATGAAAAAAAAAAGGGAAGGAAATTTTGGGGTGATGCACAGTAACTGTAAGTTTTCATGACCTATTCATTAGCTTTAGATAGATGACAAATATGAGACATCTTTATCAAGCATATGCAAGTCAAAAAACTTCCATGTATCAAGCCAAAACTAAGAGAAATGGTGAAACACGTATAGGATGCTTCACCAAATTTCAATTCAAGCTTGGAAGATCAAATAATTAGATTTCCATGCTTGGTTGGATCATTTAGAATTTAAATATTATGTTATATGAACTATTCCTGACAGATATAGAGCCTTAGTAAACAAAATAAATGAAGATTGGCTTGTGCTGGTTGACCAAGGTTAAGGCCCTACTAAATTCACAACTAGCTGTTAGAAACTTAGAATGACATTATTGATTACAGATATCCGAATCGTAAAAAAACATACTTTTGTAAGAATATCAATATAAAGAGGTTGTCAATAGTTAACAGGGAATAAGGACTAAAGGAAGAACTGTGGGCTAAATAATTTTCAGAAGTCTTATTCACCCCTTTAGGACACTTTCAGTAAAATCTTTTTCGCATTGTATGGTTTGAAAGAAATTAAAGATAGTTTGAAGATAAGCATCATGATGCAGTGTTTTTATGGAATCAATACAAGTTCTTAGCCATGGCATTCTAATGTGTATAAACTTCAAAAGAGTATTTAGATATTCCAATTTTATGCTTTATTTAAGTTAATAAAATGTCTAGTAATAAGCTTTCAAGTTCATGGTTTGAAGTCCTATAGAGGATTTGTCATCCTCCTGATATTGTGCAAGTCATATTATTATTTAACGAAAGTTATGTTTCTTATATATATATAAGGTTTTGCTATAAAACCCACATGTTGGAGAGCTTATGGAGCCTAACAAATGGGTTTTTTTTTTCTTTGATTTTTTTTAGTTTTTTTTTTTTACCAAATACTTTTAAATGCTATAAATTTTAAAAATCTACAAAAAAAACAAAAATATATGACTAAAACACCAAAACATACCTGATTGTTGTGTTTTGTATAGCAAATTTTTGTTTTTTTGTTTTTTTAACCCAATAGTTCTAAATGCTATAAAATCCAAAGCCTAAAAAAAAAATTTAAAAATTCAAGAAAAAAAAATGTCTCTGTTGGGGAGCTTATGGAGCCCAACATATATGTTTTATATATAAGTGTTTATGTGTGTGTGTGTGTCATACCTCTTTAATAGAATTATAAATCCTAGTATGATTAACAAATCAAGTGAAAATCCATTGCCCAACTAAATTCAAATGTAACAGAACTTGGATAATTGAATGGCCATCTATAGCACTATTCTAATTCAATGGAAAGTACTTCTATAAGAAATGGTTCTCCCTATGATAAAAAAGAAAAGAAAAAGAAAAGTAATAATAATAATAATAATAATAATAAAAACCCTAATAAATATACAGGCCTTGAAGACCTTGGACAAAATTATATGGTTAACCATAACACACCTTTGTTGGGGACTGATTGAAATATAGCCCTTTCATCTGCTCTTTCTCAAACATAAATCCTGTAGGAAGCTGATCCTCTCCATTTCCATAAATCAAAAACTTCGACTCTTCCATAAAACGTTCTGCAGAGCCGAGCTACACCAATGATATTCCTTTTGTGAGAATAAGCAAACAAGAAGCTTGGAACAATAACATTATGAAACAGATCCATTAACAACAAGGACGGATAAAAACATCTCGACGTGGGAAACCCAAAAAAAGTAAATAATTCTCTGACATATTTGAGCAGGAAGCCTTTCCAAAAATATTATTTTTATTAGTAGATGGCAAAAAGTTGAATTCCATATTGCAAGACCTCCTCTCAAATCCCATGTCAGCACCAAAGAAAATAAACCCCTGACGATATAAAAAGTTCATCAACTAGCACTGTGAAATGAAATGGGGAATTAAAGAAGATAAAAACCACATCTGGAATGCGATCCAAAAGCTGTCTTCATATGATTTCTTGAATTAAAAAATGTCTGTAATCTGATGATTTGTAGAACTGGAAAATGTGTTCGGTATTATAGAATTTTAAAAACTTTTCAAACTTCAACAAAATATATAAAACATACTGTCTTCATAGGAGAGAGAAAAAAGAGAGCGAAAAGAAAGAAATAATGGTAAAAAAGATAATTGACTCCATCTTTTTGCAGTTTTGAAATAAAGAAATGTTATTTGGTTAATATGTTTAAGAAAAGGCAAAAAAGAACGCTTTTATATACTCGAGGCCATGGTCTAGGAATATTTTATTTCAATGATCTGGAGAAGAATTTTGTGTGAATAAAATCAATGATCCCAATAAATTTACAAATTCAAAGTCAAAGGCAATAAGTGAAACTTTGTGAATAGATAAGGATGTGTCAATGATTATAGCATCATAGCTATACTTGTTAGCTTAGACTTGAACGTCTTATAGGAATGGTAAAAAATCCTTGCACTCTGTCCAATCATAAGATCTACAAAATCAAGGAAACATCATCGTACAGCATTTATATAACTAAAGAACTAATATCACTTAGGCAGAATCATAAATCTTTTTTGTTGAATCATCTTAATTTGATTTAGGATGAACAAAATTAACATGCAACAATTATTTATATAACTAGGGCAACATAACTAATATGACTTAGGCAATCATAAATCATTTTTTGTTGAATCCTCTTAATTTGATCTAGGATGAACAAAATTAACATGCAAAAATTATTTACCTCTTCTGCAAATACATCAAAGGGTCGCTGGCCATCAGAAACCATTGTAGCACAGAGGAAAATTGCTTTCGAGATTTTTTGTGGAAAATGCTCCAATGCATAAGAGAGACAGGCACCTCCACTACTGTGACCAACCAAGATAACCTACACAAGATTTCAAGAACTAAATGAATTAAGCATTTGAAAAGGTAACCACGTGGAGTATAAACATACAAACATGTCATATTACACAGTCTTATAACCTTTTCATCCTCGGGAAGGTTTTGTAGATAATCAATCAATGGTTTTGAATACTCCGCCAATGTAGTAACAGTGTTGCTATCCGTCAAATCAATACCAGACCCTGTGAGATCAAATGCTATTGGAATTAATCCTGCTTCTTCCAGCAAAGAGATTGTTTTATACCAACACCATGCTCCAAATCCTTCTCCATGTATTAGAATAATTTTTTTCGATTTAATATTCTCTAGGAAGTCTGGTACCTGTATAGAATATATAACACAGCAAATCAATAATGGTCCGTGACAATGACTTATAATTGTTATTGAAGGGTTACAACTTGTAAGAGTTCTATCACCAAGACAACTTGCTTGTCCACATCGATCTGTCAGCTAAAAACGTACATCCAAGCAAGACACAGAAAACAAGAGGTAGTCGAAAATGTGAATGAATTAAATATTTTTGAGCTTTTGTAAGAAAACGTGTTAAACATATCTGTAAGACATTATAATTTCCTATGATAGAAAACTGTAGAAAATACAGGCTTCGACCGAATTTCAATTTTTTAAACACACATTAGTACAAGCTAGAATTTACATTTATGACATACTTTTCCCAGGAGTTAGTGGTAGGATTAGCCAAAGCACCACTTAAGTAGAGAGAGATCTATGTTCAGTATCATTGGACAAAAGAAATTTTAAAGTTATACATCATAAGCAAATCACCTGGTCCAAATTATGACAATACAAACAGTCCAAATGGTCCAAAATGCTTCTGAATTTAGGAATTCTTTATACCATTCCACTTTTCTCCATGGCTTTGGCATACTTTCCAAATAGGTGCCATTTAAATACCATAAAAACTAGCAATTGATGTCGATATTCTAAATTTCATTCTCCATTTTCTAAATGCCATACAACCATTTAAGAAAACACTTCTACACTTATATTTCTTTAATGGGTCACATGAGAAAGCAAACCAAGGATATAAAAGCACTTTCAATGGTGTGCCATTGAAGAGATCATCAATACCAAAATATGACATTTGGCATGTTTCACGGCACAGTTTTTTTACCACTTTGTCCTTACATCTCACTACTTATTTGCCTCTTGAAAGAATTACCCAACAGCGCCGCCCCCNCCCCCCCCCCCCCCCCCACACACACACACACACACACTATGATGACACATGCAACATTTTCACAACTTGTTTTGAATTCGATTAAAGTTAATCTTAAAGATGTAACTTTTAAATTTTGTTTTTATCTATGTGCACTTTTATGGAGAAAAAAGCAAGCCTCCAAACACCCTTTTTTCTGTAAAGAACAGTAAATTAAAGATCATTAGACTGACTGAAGAATTTTATAATTGCTATATCTTGGAAAGATGCACAATTCAGCAGTCATACTCTTTTCAAGTAAGAAGCACTTTTCAAGTGTGTGTAAAAAACTTTATCTATCTTTTTATCTTCTCAATTATAACATACTTTATCCAACTTTTTTGGTAAATCATACTTTATCCAACTTGGCTACAAGGTTCCCTTCATATTCACATATATTTATACTATATGTACATATAATAGTGTAGCTTTTAAGGCTTTTCCAAAGGCTTAGAGATCTTAATCTTCAAAACCCACTTTCTATTACGGATCTAATCATTAAAAATAAACTCTAATTTAAACCATGATTAAACATAAAGAACAATAAAATAAAGGAAAAAAAGAAGATGCAAAAGTCATTGATATGGGTTTGTACCAAATTGGAAACCCCACCTGTTTGCCATTAGAGAATGGATCTGACAGATTGCGCCTCCGAGAGCTGGTGGACCCAATCCTCCTGGACATCGATCCCTCAAACCTCTGAGACAACTGGTGCTGATGAAGAGCCATAGACAGAGCTTGCCTGTGCAAGAACTCCTCCTCAGCAAGAAGTTTCCTCTGTGACCGATTTATTCTCTTACTTCTCGATCCATTATCTTTGGTATCCTTCTTTGACATGCAAATAAATCGATTACCCATCTTGGGAAAAAGTATTCTGAACAAAACCCAGCAATTTTTTTTTTTCTTCCGGAAATTGACAGAAAAAATAGATTGAAAAAAGTCAAGTGTTTTTCCGGGAAAACAGCATATTAGCAAAGCAAGAAAGCATTGTATAAACAGAAACAGAGAGTTCAAAAGGTGTATTCAAAGAGTCCCCTCTGGGTCTCTTCTTTCAAAAAATTTCTCTTTTTCCTATGAGAAAGAAAAAGAAAGAAAGGCAGAGAGAGTAGGTGATGAAAAATGGAAGAAGAGGGCGGTTGTTGGATATAATAAATAATAATTATGTGAACTACAACTTCAAAAACCCAACTGAAATTGTGAGGTATTTAATGTTTTCCTCTGTTTCACCGGTGAGAGACTTTCCATTTTTCTTGCTCTGCTATGTCTCTGTCTGTACATATGAATCTCTCGGTTGGAAATATATATTTCTATATAAATATTTTGTATAAAACGAATATATACTGCTGGGTTTGGATGTTGGTTTTGGCTTTTAGTGACTTCAACTGCTCAGTTTTTTCTCACTTCCCGCTTTTCACTCCTATTTACTGTCTCCCACTTCACTTCAATTTTAACTGTTTGTTTTATTTAGAATTTTTTTTACACCAAGGCCCCTATAAAACTTTTTCGGTAGGAATTAGTTTCCTGGATTTTTAATTTTTTTTCAATATTCAGTTTTCCAATAATGGATTTCGTTATTGATGTAATGATGTTTAGTAAATGTTGAGCATGTTTGTGGAAAAGAAGAAGATTTAGATGGTATAAAAATTTGAAGGATATTATGAGAATAAACAAACACATTAATTAACTTTTCAAAGAGAATCTAAAAATATCCCCTGTTTGAAAGAATTCAGTTTTCCACCAATTTTCGCTCATTTATTAGGTTCGTGTATACGTTTTGAAGGAATTTAATTTCCGCAAATTAATTTTTCAATAATTATTTGTTTTGCCAATTAGCTTTCTTATAGTGTTTGATTAGCAATAGAGACTTTAGCATTTGAAAATAGTTCAATTTTTGCATTATAAATTTATGTTTTTTTTTTTTTTAAAAAAAAATCACATTATTAGTTTCCTAATGAACCTCAAAATGTCTTTTATATGCATAGAAACAATTTTCAGATTTTAATTTTTTTAAATTCGCGCTCATATTTTTTCATCTCCTAATAATTGTTCAAACTTTGAAAAATTTTCACTTTTTATCGAATTCACATTTTTACTAATTTTATCTTATCATTTAGTAACAAGATGTTAATATATTTCTTTAGTAAAGAGCAATGTACAAACAATATATAAAAACAGTATTCTTAAACTTGATTTAGTGATAAAATTATTAAAAATATATTTTCGAGTTCTAGGTTCACCAGGTTAAATTAATAAAATAGAAAAGTAATATTGTTCCATCAAATTTCCACACAAAAAAATAAATAATAATAATAATAATAAAATAGCCTTAAAATCGTTTTTCTTCTTGCTACCTAAGATACAAAGGTCATTTTGAATTCTACGATTGAAAAAAATAAAAAAGTAATAATGGAGGTATCAACTAGTTTCATTGACATATTTACTAAGATGATATGGCAAGATTATGTATTTTTATTTTGCTTGTTGAAAATTTAATATAACTTAAATAAATATAAGCTAATAGTACAATGACACATCATGTTGATAGACTAATTGGTACTTCTAACATTATTAATAAATATATATATAATAGAATTACAAAAAAAAAAAATTAGCATTAACAAAACCTAAAATAAGGAACAATTTGATATTATTCCATAGTTTAGGAATGGGATTACTTAAAAAAGAATTTGAGATATCAATATATAGTTTGAAATGGTTTTTAATTTGATTATCTTTTTGTTTTCGAAGTAAGAAATGATGCATATCTTTTAGAAAAGAAAACAGAAACAAAAAAAGAGAAACATGTGACACATGACTACTACTATTATTATTTATGTGATTATGATTTTTTTTGTTAATTATTAATTATTTATCTTTTGATAAAAATATTTTTGGAAAAGTATTGAGTTTTACTATTTATTCTAAAAGTATTTTCAGTGAAAAATGTGGATTGATATACTAGATGACATGAAAATATATATTTTTAAATTTAGATAACATAAATGTATAGGAAAATCAAAAAATATTTTCCATTGATATTGAATAAAAAAATATGACTATCAATTAATTATATTCTCTATTAATTTTTTTCTTTTTTAGAAAAAATTAGTTTTTATAAAAAATATAAAGTATTTATCAGAATTTTTAGAAGTAGATATTTACTTTAATAATGTTTAAGTCATTGCTAACACGACAATTGTTAATTGTAAATATTTAATTATGTATTAATTTTTTATTTTAAAATCCTAATTCAAAAAAATAAACCATTTTGATCTACCACTTAAATTTTTCAAATAACATATAAATTCAACTGATGATTATCAGTGACAAATAACATTTTTCAAAAATATATTATTATTTTATTAAATGTTAAAACACCTTTGAATTAAAAGGTTAGATAAAAGATTAGGTCATGATAGAATTATTAATTTAGTCCAAAATCTAAGCCTTTTGTAGTGCACATTCTATAAGCTTTATGGACAAAATTACATATGCAATTACAAATTTTTTATAGTAAATACATTACCAAAAAAATTTTGTTATAGTCAATATCGATAATTGTCTATTTCAATGCATATATATATATAATGACTTATCAAGATATAATATATATATATATATATAGTTTTTGTTTATTGGAATGGAAACATAATTTTCATTTTATATTAGAAACTAAGTAATTAGTTGCGAACATAGTTTCTACTTTATATTGGACAACTAATAACATAACAAATGCTTAAAGTTGTTACTTGTCAAATTAGTAATACCGTTCCAACTTTATATTGGGCACATGTTTCCAACATAACATTATTCTATATATATATATATATATATATGAATAAGCTAGCGTCTCCGAGAGGTCAAAATTTATGGAGAAGTCAAAATTCAGCATTTCACAAATTTTACATTTTGGAAACCCACCCACGTGTCTCTCTTTTCTTCTCAGAAGAATGGGTATCCCGTAGTGATGCATAAATTATTGATGCTACAATGAAAGAACTTGCTAAACTCTTTCCTGATGAAATATCCGCGTACCAGAGCAAAGCAAAAATTTTAAAATATCATGTTGTCAAAACACCAAGGTCCGACTTAATAACCTTCAACTTATTCTTATCATTTATTTAGAGTAAAGTTATTTTAGATTTCGGCAAAACAATTTTTGCAAGTAACCCATTGAAGAAGAATCAAAGGGATCATTTCTCTCATATCTTTTTCAAGTCATTGACTCGTCTAATAGAAACTATAGGTATTGTCTTATATTTACTTTATTGATTGTTTGCATATTACAAAACAGCTCGCATTCTGGTTGCATCAAAATTTGTGGGAAGACTTGTATTTGTATGGTAGTATTTTGAGTTACTCCATTTGACAGGACCCAATCCTACTGGATTCTGCCTGCGTGACTTAATATTTCAATTAAGTCACAAGTAGTCGTTAAAGTTCGATAAATCACTTTTTCAATTGAAAAAGAACCAACAGACCGAAATGTTTTCTCTACCACCGAAAATTTTATTAGAAATTTTGGCAGCATTTCGGCTGTTTTCTAACACTCCCCATAAGCAAATAGTCCACAACCTGCAAGGAAAAGCGTTCCTAAACATGATTCATTCTAACAGCACACATTCTCACAGTAATCACAACTCAGAGGATGATTCAGCCCTCAAATAAAAATACATTAACTGTATAAATCTCTGTAGCTGGACTCAGTCTAAATAAACCGAGCTGCCTACATACCCTATTTAAATAGGGATCAAGCTACCTGTAGTTCTTTAAACATAAAACCACCAAATTATGCCACTGTCAATCACCTCAGTAAAAAAAAAATTGATTTCACATTTCTCACTTATCATTTAACCACTTTTAAATCTCATTAAAGCCTTTCAAACAATTTAACAAAAATTATAACCATAGCTTGGCGGCACAATTCCTCGCCCAAGCAGGTTTCAATCACAAAATTTTATCATACATTTATTTCAGAAAATGATAACACAATTGTAATATCCACACATCACTATATAAATTTCACACATTATTCATCAACGAATCAAATATAATTATTCACCAACCAAAATTTACCATTATTTCCATACAACCAAACCCGTACACATAATCAGTTCCACGCAACCGACTCCACATAGTGATTACCACATAATTCGATTAACTTACATACGTATTTTATATCACAAACAATTCTCACTCACAGCCATTTAATTGCTTAGTATAATTTGCGTTCATTATCAATATTCAAGAAACCCAGTTACACTCTCACATCCTACATTATAATCCTGATATATCAATGTGTTCCACCGCAACCACCAAAACACAATTGTACACATATTTCTATCACGATTGTCTACAATTCCCATTTAACAATTGTTAACAACACCGCTCACAACCGGGTAAATTCCGATATTTATCTATAATATGCAAATTATATATCGAAACGAAGCTCATGAAATTTAGAATGCAACCGTGAACTTACCTCGTCCATCCGCCGCCGGTGGTGGCTGAAAAACGGCCAGAAAGTGGTGGCCGAGCACTCCTAATTTGCACCGCTTACACGAGCGGGATTTAGGACTAACGGATATCGGAATCGGACTCAGGGGATCCAAAAGAGGGGGAAAAGACCGGTTTCGCCGCTGGAAACTGCCGGGATCCGGCGACCGGAGGAGAGTTGGCCCCGCCGGATTCTTCATCGATTCCAGCGATCCATGGCGTTTCTCGGCCAGCAACTGGTGGAGAAAGGTGGAGGAAGACCCGGCGAACCTTTCCCGGGCAATGGGTCAGCCTAACCCCGCCGGAATCCGGCGATTGCACAAAAGGGGCTGACCGGGTTTTACCAATTTTCCGGCGATCTGGGCTTTACCACAGCGAGACACCGGTACCATTGAGGAGAGATGACTGCCGGCTCCACAACCCAAGTAATTTCCGGCCCGATCTGGCCGGAAAACAGTCGTTGCCGGCGAAAGAGGTGCGACGGTTGGCTGCGCGGGAGGAGCCAGGGGGGTGGCTGCGTGTGTGCGTGGCTTCCAGACCCTTCTGGATATTTACAAATAAAGGCAGGGACAAAATAGTAATTTTTACCCCGCCATAGCAAATTACCAAAATGCCCTTCACGTTATTTCAGCCATAACTTCTCGGTCTTAACTCGGAATTTAGCGTACTACTAGTCTACGAACTTATATCGACTAGCTCTACGCAACGGTACCTTAGTCAAAGCCAACACATACCCACACAAAAAGTCAACCCCGAGCCTCTCATGGTCAAACTTGAAATTTTTACTATATTTTCTTGGTATAGGGTGTTACATCATTTCGTTCTGAATTCAAATTCATTTTTACTTCAGATCTATCTACAAAACTGTCTCCGATTGTGAACCCTGTCGTTCTTTGCAAAAATCTCCTATAGAGGGATTTTATTTGGCTGGTGATTACCCGAAATAGAAATATTTAGCTTCGATGAAAAGGACAATTTTATCGGGAAAGCTTTGTGCACAGGCAATCACTACGAGATTGCAGTGAGAGGCAAGGGAGAGGAGAAGCTGGGAAGAAAAGAGGAGAAAAAAATATATTCGGGGGTTGCTGACCACGTGCCTCGCATGTGGGTGGGTTTCCGAAAGGTAAAATTTGCAAATGCTGACTTTTGACTTCTCCGTAAATTTTGACCTGTCGGGAACGCTATAAACCCCGACTTCGGGGTTACACACACATACATATATATCTTTGATTTCTTAGAAACATAACTCTCACTTTATGTTGGGCACTTAATTAATGTCGTGATAAATACTAGAGATTGTTACATGTCCATTTAGAATTTTAATGTTAAATTATTAGTTAGATGTAACATTATCAACATTTGATATCTCACTAAATTTGCATCTTATGTTGGAAACATATCCCTAGAATAACTCAACAAAATAACTTTATCTATATATACATGGATCATTGTCTCTTTGCAATGTATGAAGACCCATAGGACAATTGAAATACTTTCCTTTTGATTTTGATTTTATTTTTATAAATTTGCTAGAATCCCATTTAATATTGAAACAGACTCGCTAATTTTAATTTTGACTAACAAATATTAATTAAAAACTAACCAAATCTAGATTCCAATTATTGCCAGACCATTTTCAAAACAATAATTTCGACATAAAGAGCTACTTTTCCCACCAAACCTTCACACCAAGCCGTTGGCAGTAATTGACTTGATGCTGTGCTCAAATTAAGCTGAAGATTCGACCTTAACATTTTAGCCACCCAATATATTGTGTGGAAGAGATATGAAGTCCAAGATATGGTTTTCACTCGTCCAATTAAATTGCAAGAAAATGGAGAAAAAAAAATGTTTAATTTTTTATTTATTATATTCCCATCGCACAATTTTCATTACTTTAAGAGATTTATCATGAAAAAAGAAATTGATACTTAAATTTAGAAATATATTGATTATTGAACATTCATACAAAAAATTTGTCATGAGAATCTCAAGCATTTTAGGACGTGTACACAGTACAATCAATAATGTTATTCATGATTTAAATATCTTTGACCAACCCATTTGCTATATTGATTGGCATTAAATCCTATTAGGAGGGTCCATAGTCTAGTGATAAAACCACTATTCTAAACTAATGAAAAAGAACCGTGAGAGCTACTAGTATTATCCCTAGGAGTTTTACCCCCCTTTTTTTGTTTTTTGTTTTTTGTTTTTTTCCCCTGTAAATTATGTCTACTTGCTTACTTAATTTACAAACCAAATTAAAGGTTATTCACCAAAAAAAAACCAAATTAAAGGTTGAAGATTTTATTTTTATATTTTATGCTAAAGATTGAGGATATTTGAGAAACAGGGCACGTCTAACCCATTCTAAATGTGGAAGTAATTTTCATAACTTTTGGTGGCCTACCATGGGAAGTTACTAGTTAATTAAAGGAATATAAACATTTTCTATTGGTCTTATTCACCAAAAACTATTTTTTATTGGTCTCAGATAGTTGAGGCAATTTGAATCAGCTAGTTAATTTGTTTAACTGTAGTATCCAATGGCAAATATAAATTACTTTATATATGACATAAAAATTGACAGTATTTAAATTTAAATAGAATAAATATTCGGTTAATTTTAAAATTATTTTTAAAAAATAATAATATTTATAAAAATTATTTATAATTATTAATTACTTATATTTTTTTGAAAAAATTAGCATTTTAAAACTAAATTATTTTTTTATAAAACTTTACAATTTCAGAGCCTCTAAAAATGACATTAATCTTGACAAACTTTAAAAAATATCATTTTGATATTTCTTAAAAATATTATCCATATATAATGTTCCCTTCTTCTCCTTCAAATATACATAACAATTACTAATAATAATAATAAAAAGAGTACATTAGATTTAGTCCTTTTGAAGGCAACTCAGATGACGATAACATCTTATGTTTAGCCCTTGTTATTGGTTTCAATCAAGCCTTGAGATTAATATAAAAGTTCTTGGAGAAGATCAATTTTGTTTATCTTATATAGGTTTATTGTAATACTAAAGAAACTTAATATATATATATAAATAAATAAATTGTGATCGCCATTTCAGAACAAGTCACTTGGGGTTTTATAGTTCCGTTGGAAACAGTTCAATGGCAAAGTCCATTTTTCTCTAGTTAGAGAGCCTGATTTCAAATATTCATATCCCTAATATAAAAAATAAAATAAAATAAAACCAAAAATAAAAACAAAACCAAAAACCAAAAAAGAAAAACAAAAACAAAAATTTGGAGTTTTATAAAGTAGCATGGCAAGCATAAACGAAAAGGTACGCCTTTCAACATGCCGTTGCAAAAGAGGATATGTATAGAAAAATGCGAAGCAAAGTTGACCTTTCATAGAACATGACAAGTGAATTTGAAAACATAAAAATAGGGAAAGCGATTCCATTCACCAAAAAATTATTTTACCAAAAAAAAAAAACCAAAAAATTAGGCACATCATAGTTCAGTATCTCTAAAAGATGTTCATTTATGTCCCGTTCGGATGATTAGACTTGTGTAATATATCAAAGAATAAGGAGCAAAAATTGACATCTAACGAAAAGCATGTGAAAATGAGAACATAAAAGATAAGAAAGAGACTATGCATGCAATCCGAGCATTTTTTATTTATTTATTTATCAAAACTTGGATTAGACATTGTCTTTTAAAAATCACTCTTGAACGAATCAAGAGCTATAAATTAAATTATTTATTTTTTTTCCCAGAACATCAAAACATGAAATCCACTGTATCCATATATAATTATACAATAAGTCTCTTATTAGGTTGATTTAAAGAAACTAACTGAGAAATATATATATATATATATGGTAATTTCATTTATACTTTTTATTTTATTTTACTTTAATTACATTTA
Source organism: Ochetophila trinervis (assembly GCA_003254975.1). Taxonomy (NCBI): domain Eukaryota; kingdom Viridiplantae; phylum Streptophyta; class Magnoliopsida; order Rosales; family Rhamnaceae; genus Ochetophila; species Ochetophila trinervis. Next base: position 27,280 of record QANX01001950.1, on the reverse strand, counting down.
GACCCATGTTTAATCTTCTTTTAGTTTTTGTATATATATCTATCAACACAAACCTAACATCTTCTTTTAGTTTTTAATCTTCTTTTTGTGACACATTTTTATTTATTTATTTATTTTTAATCTATTTTTTTTAGAAAAATCATTTTTATATGATTGTAAAATCTTGTGAAAATACAATTTTGACTTTTAATCCTCAAAGATAACTAGTAAAAATTGCCAATATGTATGTTTTGATAGATATAAAAAATTAAAATGAAATTAGTGATGATATTCCAAAAGCATATGGGTCTAAGTGTAATTAAAACAAATATATATATTTTTTCCCCCTTGTCTTTTACACAAATTTGCAAAAATACCTTTAAAAAATGTTCCTTCTTTTTTTTGGTAAATAGAAAGTTTTATTACCGCAACACAAAACAAACAACCTTAAGCAAAGGAAAAGAACCAAGGTGCCTCCCCGAAAATCCCAGTAACAACTGAACAAAAGATTGGGGGTCCCCACAAACGTCAGTTCTATCAAAAAGCATATCTAGATTCCTCTCAAAGGAAAATTTTGCAACACTGTCCGCTAGGACATTGGCATCTCTGGGACACCACCTCAGCTCCCAGTTAAACTTATAGAAAATTTGTTTTAAATCTAGCAGTTGATGCCTGTAATTCCACACGCGTGGCTCTTCCACCGCACCAACATAATTGACAATGTTTTTGGCGTCACTCCACCAAATCACCTTAGGCCAACCAAACTTGTCCACTTGCTTGACTACCCAATCGAGAGCTGTTAGTTCAGCCAATTCAGCAGACAATAGAGGATTTTTGTAGCCAAACACACAATGCTTCCTTGTCAATCTCTTGCCACCAAAGCCATAGCGTTTTTCCCATTCTTTGTTGCTGCGTCTATGTTAACCGCTATCCATCCATCAACTGGGGCCTTCCAATTTTGTTTAACAGCAGCTGCCAGAGAGTTTATCATGGTTTCTCCCCACTCTCCTCGTTGTTTACAGCAACTTACCTCATCCACCCAATTCTCCATCCTTTTTCACTGAAGCCCTTAAATCCATCTTGCCTTCATGGAACCAACTGTTTCTAGCATTCCATATTTCCTCCAAAATCGCCACTAGAACTGCTGTGATCTCCTCACCCCCCACAAATTGACCTGCAAAATGACGTGGAAGACTTGAACAAAACCTCACAAGGTCCTTGATATTGTTGCAATGCCAAGTATCCATCCTTATCCCCCACCTAGACCCAAAAGCAACTGCTCTTGCCAAAGGGCACCCCAGATGCACATTAGATTCTTGCTCCTCCTCACAAAGGCCACAACATTTGTCCCCTGAGTGGAATCTATTCCAGGCTGCTCTCCACAAGAACATTTTACTTCTCTCATGGATTGGAGCTTTCCAAATTTACTCCAAATGTTTTCCACCCCCTGCTCCTCATGACTAGCTATTAAGTTGTAGCAACTTTTCACCGAAAATTGGCCATTGTGACTCACCATCTACATCAACTTATCTTGGCATACGACAAAAGGCCATTGAAGTTTGACAATTTCCCCCAACTCTCTCGGTTGAAACCAAACCATCAGCGATTCCATCTTCCAATCGTTCACAAGTTCATCTCTGAACTCTGCCAGCCTGAGCCTCCCATCACTAACCATTTCTTCCCTAAGTTTAGAGATTTTCCAGTCTATCCTCGGGCACCAAGCGTCAACAGTTGGGTCTATGGACCAACCATCTCCTATGTTATAACAGCCTTTCGCGATACCTCTTTGGTACTAAGAATACCCCCTCCACACTATCGAGTCCCCCCTTTGCGCTTCATAGTTGAAAAATGATATATGTTTTGAATATTTGGCCTTCATCGTCAAAGTCCATAAGCTGTCTTCCCCTTTTGCATTGATCCATTCAAGTTTTGATAGAAGAGCAACTTTGATATGCTTAAACATTTTAAACCCGAGACCTCACTATGCCTTAGGTTGGCATAATGAAGTCCAGGATTTCAGGGCCAAATAACGGTTAGAGCTTGTCTTCCTTCCCCACCAGAACCAGCTCATCATACTATCCATCTCCTTGCAAACCCCTATAAGAACACGAAAGGTAGACATTGAGTAGGTTGGGATTGCCTGAGCTATTGCTTTAATCAGAGTGGCCTTTTCGGCTCTAGATAACAACTGACTCTACCACTCTTTGAGTCTGGCTTGAACTTTATCTTTAATCCGGTTAAACTCTTTTGATTTATTCTGGCCAAATATCAACGAGTTTCCTAGATATATGGTATCTGTAGTCATCTCTTTCAGGCCCAGTATATCTTTCACTCCTTTCTGAATCCTCAGGTTTGTCTTCCTTGAGAAAAGGACATTAGCTTTCTCCAAATTCATCGACTGCCCAGACCAAGTGCCACACCTTCAAACAGCTAGCCACTACTACGACATTTTTCCTATTAGCTCTACAAGCCAGCAAGATATCATTAGCATAAAATAAATGTGATATAGCAGATGCATTCTTGCATATCTTAATCTCGTTGACATCCTGTTGTTGGTCAAATAGTCGAGATAATATTTCAGCACACAAAATAAGAGAAAATGGGATCTCCCTGAAGAATTTTTCCTGATGGCCTGAAAGTACTATCTCTATCTCCATTCAGTAATAGATTATACTCCACCATTTCCAAGCTACTCCACACCATCCCTCTAAACTCTCTCGAAAAGCCTCAAGTCTCTAGAATTTTATCTATGAAGCCCTACTCCAAACTATCATAAGCCCCTTTAATATCTACCTTGATCAACATTAAACCGTGTCTTCCTTTGTGATTTTTAACTTTGTGAGCTAGCTCCTGAGCTATGACTGTATTTTTAGCGATCCACCTCCCCTTGACGAAAGCTCCTTGGTTGGGGAAAATGATTTTGGGGAGAAGATTCCTTAATCTTGAGGCCATCAGCTTGGACACAATTTTGCAAACAAAATTGCACAAGCTGATGGGACGGAATTGGTTAAAAGTTTAGGCATGCTTCATTTTAGGAATCAAGACTATAAAAGTCTTATTTATACTTTGATTGACACTCCTTTCAAAAATGTCCATTAGATAATAAATTATGGCTAAACGAAATTAAGTTGTTCGTTAGATGCGGGTTAAATAATATTAAATTGTTGTATATATCAACTGAACTGAAGATAAAATTAATTTAAAACAATTAAATAATGCATATATATAAATTTATATTTTGAAGAAAAAATATGTGCTTGGACCATATATTAATTTTTTCCAAATTAATATTTTAATTTATTGAAATATTATTTTAAGATTGAAAATTGTAATTGTCCAACATTGTTTGGAGATAAGAATGCATAGATTTATACAAATATAAATAAGTTACTTTGAAATTGAAAATAGCATAGTCCCACATCAGAAGCGCAACAAGCATCTTGGAATCTCTTCACTTATAAATTGAAGTTTCATCAACATTGAAAAGGATCTCTTGATCAACACACAACTGTAACATAGACTACTTAGTTAATTTTCGTTAGAATTCACTTTGTGTAGTCAAGTGTTTTTAGTGTGTTTTTAGTTGAAATTTTTATTTAAAAGTTCTTTAATCTTAAATGCATTTGTAACTTTTTAATTATTTTGTTCTCTATAATTAATACAATTCGTTGAGTAGTTTGATTCAATTGGCGCATATTTTTTTTTTGAATTGTTATAGGTTTGAAGTGACACGTTTGCGCACTAGGAGATGACATATAGTTGAGATTTATTCCAACATATCTTTTGGCATCCCTGATGGGACCACAATTTCGACTGAAGAGATTATGCAGACTCGCTCAAAAACTGGAATTCGGCACCCATGGCAGCATTAGCATACGAAACATGTCGAATGAAGATGGAAATGAAAGGGAAGCTGGCAAGATTCCAGACACGACAGAGGTGTCTACTCAGGATTCGATCCATGAGCTATCCTAGAAGATGGAAAAATACCAAGAGACCCAGCAACAAATATTGCAAGAAATCATGGAATTGTTGCGCCAGCAGATGCAAACGATCCAAGGTGCGTTGAATGGTACAAGGCCGACTAACGGCCAGGAAGAACAACAGGTGCAGACTTTTCAGGTCGTACCAAGTGCCAGCACGCCAAGAACTGAGACACCGACCTTTCAGGCTGGGTCCAATGGAAACAATGCAAGGGTTATTCTTGAACGACAAGTCCAACCTTACATTCCCCCACTGGTCAGGAACCATGCTAAAGTCGGGCGGCATGCTGACAATCAAGGCTAGAACGTGAGGGATGGTCGGAAAAAATAAATGACACAAGCTTTTCAGATCGGACCCAACGTACATGGAAGGAGAGCGGATGTCCAACCATATGTTAACATGCTAGCTCAGAACCAGATTCATGATGGGGGGCATGCGGAGCACTGTGGATAAAAATGTAGGAATGGGCACTGTGAGGCTCACACTTATCAGGTAGACTTCCATGCCTCGGCATGAAGAATTGGACAAAATTGGATGAACTACGGCCAAGGCATGGATCGGTAGGCCATCGAGACTATCATCCAATAGATGATGGGTCTTGCATTCAGAAGAACTGGACACCCATCTTATAGGAGGCCTTACCCTGATGCTATTGACATGATTGAATTTTCTAGAAGATTCAGGTTTCCTAACTTCTCCCTATTTTCTGGCAAAGAGAGAATCCACCGTGGAGCACATATGCCGCTTCACTATCCAGTGCAAAGAAGCAGGTGGCCAACGATTTTCTAAAGTTGCGACTGTTTGCTAATTCTTTGACAGGTCCAGCTTTTACTTAGAACATCAATTTGCAATCGAACTCGATCCATAATTGACAAAAATTGGAGCAGATGTTCCACAAGCAGTTCTACAGGATTGAGCCGGAGATCTCCATAGCTAACTTATCACGTATGCGACAAATGGAAGGAGAGTCGGTATAAATGTTCATAGCTCGATTCAAGAAAACAAGGATCAGATGTCACTTACACATACCAGAAAGGGAGTTCGTCAAGTCAGCATTAGGTGGGTTGAGCTATAAGCTTCGAAAGAAGTTTGAGGGGACGAAATTCCATGACTTATTCGAGTTGGTCTCTCGAGCCACTCGATATGAAGGCATTTTGAGGGAGAAGTACCAGAGGAAGAACTCGTCCAAAGAGTCATATTACAAAGATCCAAATACTGAAATTCACTTGGTGGAGGCTGAAGACCAGGAAAATGTAGATGGAACCACTCATCCATACATTTGCAAAGCTCTTGCTAGGCCAACAAGGAGCCAGAAAGTTCCACATCTGGTGATGGACACGAGGAAAAATTAGGTTGAACTAGAAAAAGTATACAGTTTTGACATCTCCAAAGATGATCAGATTTTTGACCATTTGCTGGCTAACAAGGTAATTAAATTACCTGACAGCCATATTTTGCCTACAGCTAAAGAGATGAAGAAAAAGCCATACTGCAAATGACATGGCATGTGGTTGCATCAGACTATCAACTGTGTGGTCTTAAGGAATGCTATCAAGGGGATGATTGACAAATGAGAGTTAAAGTTTCTGGAAAAATGAAATGAGATAATACAAGTGGACAACAACCCTTTCCCATTGGCCGAAACGAACATGGTTTCAGCCAACATCTCTGACTTGATGAGATCCAGGGTCAAGGCAGACTTCAGACGAACATCAGGAAGACGAGCATGGAAAATGGACATCAAGCTTGGAGAGGAGTATTCGGCCCAAAAGGCCGAATCACTCGCTAAGTTACTTAGTACCCGATGTAGGCATGAGGCCAAAGATGAAGAAAATAAGCATCATGTAAGAAGTCACAACATATCCAAGCCACCAATAAAAAGTCAAAGCCCAAAATCAGTGTTTCAAAGCTTAGGTCCAATGATGTAGAAGGGACATGGAGAATGGAATGGCCGACGCCAAAAGGATTAAGTCAAACTGAGAATCCATGTCACTTTTTTTAGAGACCGCATAACAAGATTGGTTTGGCAGAAGATCAAGAAGTTGAAGACTTTCAGGCCACCTACTATGGAGGTAGATCATTGGTATCATGAAGGATATAAGTCCTATTGGTCAATTACCAAGATCCAGAAAAGGCGGATGCAGTGCCAACATGCTAAAAGTCAGACAATAATAGCAGCTCCATTGAAGAAGAAAAAAATGGTATCATGCCAAATGAGCTGGAGTTCTATCTCAAAGATCTGGATGGAAGACGTGAGATCGCAGCTTTATCCAAAAAAGTCATCATCTTATCTGGAGCTCGACGACAGAAGAAACCTATAAGGAGATGGATCAGAAGGCAAAGTCCAGAAATTCAGTCGTACTTGAAGGACATGGATAATAATCTTGTGGAAAAAGACATGATAGTTTCCTCAACCGACAAAGCCTTAACGATTAGATTTGGAACCATGGACGAGGTGATGGTCAAAGCAGTCGTCGTCTTGCCTTTGTTATTTGGATCCCAGTTTCAGTTGGCATGATATAATAAGAACATTTTTCCAGCGAAAGTCATGATCTAAAGGAAATATGGAGGCAATTTAAAATGCCAGATCGGATGCTGGAGGATATGATACTGGGAGAAATGCCCTGCAAATGTAATATCATCAAGTAAGAAAATTAGGCTGGAAATTTACACGGCAATTTATTGCAATTTTAGCTGGCCATTTCAAGCCACTTTCAAGTCGAATATATGTAATGTGTAGATATAATGGAAAGTAAGCAAATCGAAAGACTGCTAGTTCAATAACCATAAAAAAAATTGTTGCATCAGGGCAATCCAATACAGGTTGAATATGTTATTTTCAAAAAATCAGTTGGATACAGTTGAATTGTTATTGCAGTAGAAGAGGTTGAAGTAGAAAATAATCAGCGTCAAAGAATATATAGTCTGCAAAATCCACATCGTTGAAAATCATAAAATACATCAAAAGATAAAAATATGTCGATAACATCAAATAGATCATAAAGATAAATTAATCGATGAGATAGTCCATGTCAAAATTGAAAAAGAACAAGCCAAACAACATAGAGATATGGCAATAGCTTTAGCTGTGAGAATAGTTGTTGACACCTAAAAAACCGTGTAAGTTCACAACTAATGCCTTGTAGTGGGAGATATAATTGAAATGCAGGCCTAGGCTCATGCTAATCAATTATCTGTATGCAATAGGCATTATTACACCTTTCATTGTCAAATAATATATAAATATATACATGTGTTGTGAATTTGGAGGTACATATATATAAAATACATGCAGACATATACTCATACATATTAGTGAGATTGCAACAAAAGTGGAGGTCACGGGCATGCAACTCTAACAGATGCTTCTACATTTATAATAGCTCCAATTGTCTCACGCCATTCATGCGTCTTCATGAAGCCACGTGCTCCCAACATAAAGAGCTCCTCAGCACCATTAAATAGAAAAATTATAGGCCAAGAGAGAACCCATCCAGAGTCAACAACAAGCCTTCCTATTTCCAATAGTGATGCACCACATGAACCACAATCACCAGCACCAGGGGAACCAAGTGTACTATCAAAAATGGGTCTGAGATTTGTGAGGCCACTGAAGACATCCTCATAATAACATTTATATGGTTTCTATATGCCAGAGAGATTATGTGGCCTAAAAACATCATATTGAAGGTGCCATTAACAAAGGTCTCCTGTATTTCAATCCTCATATTGGATCCAGCTCGCTTCTTGATCATTTCCAACTGCCTGATTATATATCGAGAAGCTTCTTTCGAACCAGGACGTCCTTCTTGGCGGCCGCCGATCTCTTCGGCTAAAAATCAAACATGTTCGATCGCTCTGGCTTCCTAGAACCGATGCAGAGGCGCGTCCATCTCAAGCGGCTTAATAAATTTCATCTGGATGACACAGTACACCAGCATCGACATTAAACCGTACATGAAGGCCAAACAGAACAGCAACTTTAAGCCGGAGGCCTCCCTAAACGCCATTCTCGATCCCTCCCGATAGCTTCGATCTCTCCGAAAAGCATCAAAAATGGGCAGAGCGAAAGAAAAAAACCGAACCTTCCCAAACTGTCTTAACTACACAATGTAGGAATGATTTGTATAAATATATGTTACAGGAGAGTACGAGAAAGAAGGAAACGTGCGGGTTTGGGATAGACTGCGAATTTGACCATAAAAACAAACATGACAGAGTTTTCTGTGGTAATTGCTGCTTCGGTTTGGCTTCGAAATTGATTTCATAGGAGAACCAATGGGGTTTCGTTCACATGGGAGAGCACGGGAAAGGAATTGCTCGGGCATCCAAGGATAATTTGGGATTGTTGAAGAGAAACGGAAACAGAAATTATTGCTGTGTAAACAGATGGCATGAAGTATAGAGAGAATGTGTAACCTGTTACTTGGACATGGAATTGTCTATCAGCCGTATGCTTATTTCTTGGAAGTTTTGTTGAAGAAAAAAAATTGAATGTGTTTGGACATATATTAATTTTTAAGAAAATTAATATTTATTTAAGCTTAATTTTGTAATAGGTTTGTCCTACATTGTTTGGAAAGGAAAAATGCATTGGATTTGTACTAAGTATAAATTGTGGCTCTAGTCCCACATCGGAAGAGGACAAACATCTTTGAAAGTTTCATCGTTATAAATAGAAGATTCACCAATAGTTGGAGGGACTCGTGCATCAACACAACTACAGCATAGACAACTTAGTTTATTCTCTTTAGAATTTACTTCGAGTAGTCAAGTGTTAAAAATTTTATTTAAAAGTCTTTTGATCTGAAAGGCATTTGTAACATTTTAATTATTTTGTTCTCAATAATTAATACAATTGTTTGAGTAGTTTGATTTAACTGGCGTTTTTATTTTCTTTGAATTGTTTTAGATTCGAAGTGGCACGCCCGTACACCTAAGAGACGACCAATTATTGTGTTTTACACCAACAGAATGCTATCAAAGAAGCCACAAGAGGAAGACAAAAGCTGGTGACGGCTTGCAGTCGGCAGAGAATATTATGTATATATATTGTGTTTAAATTATAAAGCTTAGAGAATAGTATGAGCGGCGGGAAGGAAGTCTAAACAAATATTGTGATGGTTTTGGAAAAATATAAAGAATAAACTGTTTAGGTGATGAATATTTTTGTTTTGCCGAGTAAGTAAATCTCTTGGAATATTGACAAAAGCTTTCTTTAATTTGTTCGGGCAAAGATTTGGTTGACTTCTTTTGTTTGGAAAGAAATCAGTTTTGGTGAATGGGATTGATTTTTTGGCAGTAGAGATTTGCACCCATTGGATTTACATTGGAGTAATATGTCAATTGAGCTTGGAAAGAAATAATATAATAAATAAAAGTGCAGTAGGTATCATGGAATTTGTTTGTCTCCAAGCTAATGTCCGATTGAATATTATTTGGTTTGCAATTTTTATTTGATTCAACAAAATTATAATGCAACTACCGTACAAAGGGAGAAAATTTTCTGAGATATGGGCTTCCAGTGTAGATTTTTATTGGATTGAAAAGACACATGAGTTTGACCAACTCACTAGATAACTTCTAGATCTATGACCCTGCTACGAATATGTCCTTTTTTATTTAGCGAAAAAAAAAAGCAATGTTTAGACCATATATTAATTTTTTCTAAATTAATATTTTTATTTATTGAAATATTATTTTGAGAATGAAAAATGCAAATGTCCTACATTGTTTGAAAATGAAAATGCATAGGTTTATATAAATATAAATAAGTGACTTTAAAATTGAAAATGGCAAAGTTCAACATCGGAAGCGCATCAAGCATCCTAGAATCTCTGCTTATAAATTGAAATTTTATCAACATTGAAAATGATCCATTGATCAATATGCAACTGCAACATAGACTACTTAGTTAATTCTCATTTGAATTTATTTTATGTAGTCAAGTGTTTTTAATGTATTTTTAGTTGAAATTTTTATTTAAAAGTCTTTTGATCTTAAAGTCATTTGTAACTTTTTAATTATTTTGTTCTTTATAATTAATACAATTGTTTAAATAGTTTAATTTAACTGGCACATATTTTATTTTTTTAACTGTTATAAGTTTAAATTGGTACGCTTGCGCACTAAAAGACGGCAGATAATTGAGATTTATTCCAACAATATGTATAAATTATATTACATAAGTGAATCAAAGTTATATGTTTCTAGGGTAGAAAAACAATATTTTTTAAGAATTAAAAGTTAAAAATACTTTTTATTTCTTGTTAGCTGCACTAAACAACTTAGTATTGTTTTTTCTTCTATTAACCATTAGATTCAGTGTTTCACCCATATTGTTTTCTTCTTCAAAATAACATTTTCTTTTCCTTTTTGCCAACAAAATATTTATTTGACATGTAAGCATAAATTTAAATAAAAGATTAATTTTCAATCATTTTGTCAAATTTATGCTAATTTAAAATTTTAACAAACCCTCAACACAAAATAATAATAAACAAATAATTAAATTAAATTAAAGGTAAATTTGTTAAAACTTATATACAATTAACTATTAAAAAAATTTAAATAAAAAAACTAAAGAAATAATGGAAAATCCTGTAAAACGGAACAAGGAATTTCCTGTTCTCAAACAGAGCACATAATTCTTCGTAGCCAAACATTACCCTATCTAAACATACATACACCCAAAAAAAGATTGACTGTTTTGTATAGAGTTTCTCTATAGGCTTTAGCTGCCGAATCCCAAACACCCAAAAAAAAAAAAACTTTGTATAAACAAGAAGAAGATGACGAAGACGAAGAAGAAGCTGGTTTCTTCAGCTCCATGGAGAGGCGAAGAAGACGAAGCGGAAGAGGAATTCAAGGACGCGAAGCTGAAAATGACAAACAACCCAGGAGGCACTCCCACCATGCACGTACCTCGCAAGAAATCCTCCATACGCTCCAAGGATGAAGACCCAGATGACTCCCTCGCTGAAATCGACCCTGAGCTCCGCTACAGCTTTCAGCGTAACTTCCAGGTCCTTTTGCCTCTCTCTCTCTCTCTCTCATTGTATTTGTTGTGCTATGGTTAATTCAAAATTGGACTGAGTTTAATTGTTTTCTTTTCTTAGGTAGGGCCATTTGGGTATAACAATTTGAGTGGGTGGATTTTTCTTTTGAGAATCTGGGAATGTTTGTTGCCCCAAGTGTGCATTTCTTGTCATTGGTTTTTTTTTGGTGTGAAAGAACAATTCCTATGTTTGGATTACAATGAAAATTTGATATATTGTGCTTGAAGAGTTTGGTGTACCGCTTGAAGCCTGAAATTAGCGAGTCAAGGTTACCGTCCACCTATCCCAAATGTCTTAGACATTAGTTTTTCCAAGATTATATATTTACAAAAATATCAGCTAAAAGTATGCCAATTCATAATTACTTTTGATTCTAAATTCGGTTTCTAGCATCAAATTTTAGGTGAATCGCCCTTATCCAATTTTATGGATTGTATTTGTACTATGTGTAGTTGTAGATTTCAAATAGAGGAGCCTGCCTAACATTGGAATGTCCCCTATGAACAATGCAGTGACAAAGTCCAGTCCACTGTTTCCTCGGGCAAAACTTCGAGTTTGAATATCCACCCGATAAAAAAAAAAATTTACTGAGACCGAATCCCCCACTCCATAAATAAATGCATGTTGGTGATTGAAGTGTTTATATCTTCATATGTTTGAACCTTCTAACCTACTGACGTCTAAACAAAGAGCAAATGCATAACTTTTGATTTATAACTGAGGATCATTTTGTCTTTTGGTCCGATACCAAGATTCATTTCTTACAAGTGTTATTGGTTAAAATGAAAGTTTGACAACTTTGATCCTGCTTTTCTGATGCTTGTGTGATAAAAAAATAATATGAAAATTTTATTTTACATTAAGTCTTGCCAATATATCTCCTTATCATTGTTTCATATATTATGATTTATTAACAGAAATTTGTTTGTGTGTTTATGTGTTTGTTATGTGAGTCTTTCTCTATGATGTTGTGTTTTCTAATTAACATATGATATTTGCAGTTTCTGCAACGAGTTTTTAGCATTGATACTGTTGTGAAACCTTTACCACCTGCAATGGCTTACAACGTTTCCCGCAACTTGAGCTTCTTCACACGAATTTTCACGCAATTCTTTGGTAAGCAAATTATCTTGTGCTTTGTATGGAGCCAAGAAGATGAATTTTGATAGTTGAATTTGTGTAATTAGTTCAATCATACTTTCCAGCCTCAAATAATATAAAGATTTGGGCTTTTATATTTTGAATTGTATCATAATTTTTTAGCCACATAGCATGTTTCTTCTTGTTTAAATGCGGTTCCAGTTAATCTGTATTATTGCAGTTGAAGTAGTCTATCATCTGCTTAGAGTATTTTACCTCTTACAAAGCTGAAATTTAGAAGTTTGGATATCCTTGTGTTTACTTTCTCTTGCATAATGTAAGACATATCGTATAGCAGAGTAATTGTTTCTTTCATAGGGTATGCAATACAATTTGTTCCCTCCATTGTAATTGATTCTTTTGCATGAATTTTCCTGATCTTGTAAATGTGGTTTGCTGAATTCCAGACCCTGAAGGTATTGCAAATGCACAGAAATCACTTGGGTTAGGACAGGAGGAGAAAGCTCGTAGAGTTCGCTGACATGGAAAAAGAGGGATCCAGGAATGCTGTTTAAGCATTTTGTAATATTTTAGTTTTGCTTTGGTTTTGTCAACATTCAACATAGAGGATCTTATAAAGATTAATTTTTTTGATCTTTATGAAGTTAATGGTATAACTATTTCTCAGTTTTATTCTGATTATCCTTAAATACTAATAGCTTAATAGATTCACATAGTATCTTGAAATGTTGGGCACAAGTTGCCAGGTTGGGTTGATTGTACTATTCTTGAAGAATCTCATCTTAATTATGCCTCATCTCCAAAACCTAAGTATCCATATGCTCTTCTTCCAGGCGTCCATGACGGTAAACTATAAAAGAAACAACCGTTTGGTTTGATCCTCTTGTTGCATCAAGATGGATCTTTTTCCTGGTAGTAGACCAAATATTTCTTTAGTCATCAAAGCCATACCCTAATGCTATAATGAACCTTAAAGGGTATGATTAGAAACCTAGAACGAGAAGATGTTGGTAGTAAACCATCCTTTTCTACTTTCATTGAGGTACTTACCTCCTATCATATATAGATGGTCTGATTTTGCTGCATATTTTGGGTAAACAGAGAGGGTGACTACATGGTAAATTTCCGGCATAATGGAGTTTCATGGTGCTTAAATTTTCCTTGCTTTTATGGTAAAGCAATTTTGACATCCTTCACATCAAAACCATCCACCATCAGCGTCTAAATCCACCATTAAGTAAGAGTGAGAATCTCTGTGAGCCTATAAGAGCAATTTCGACTAAAGGTTTTATTGCATTGTAATCTTTTGGAACCTAATGTCTATTCTGTGAAGCTTTTCAACATGAGAGATTTATGAGATATAGTATCAAATCTAACAATGATGAATATGATGCTCAAGATCTGGGTTGCAATGGATATGGAGGCAGAACTGAAATTAATTCTATTATTTATTTTTTGGGTTTTATATGTGGACTTGGCAGCAGAAAAAATAATAATATAGGGAATATATGCTGTTCTTCTTTTTTTTTTACTTTTTTTCTTCTGATTTTGGGGTTCAATCTCAGAACTTTATACTTAAGATCTTTCAGTTACCTTTTTTTTTAGGATATATGCCACGTTGAATTACATTTTCTATTTTTTTCTGCACTGATATCATATTGATCTAACATTTATTTTCAAATTTTAAGCTATTAAGAAGTGATTATAATTATATTTATCAATTTACATTCCGATCTAACCTTCTTTTTGTAATTTTGTTTTTGTTTTGTTTTGTTTGTACTTTTTTTCTTTTTTTGACTTCCAGTTTTGGTAGCTAACCTTAATTGTAGCCGTTGCATGTTAATGCATTTACGTTTCTCATCTTTCTTGCAATATCAGTCTTTTTTTCTCTTTTCTGGACATAACCATATCAGGCATTTGATTTCCTATAAATAGCTCTATTGCTTGTATTGCACAAACACACATAAGAAAAAAAAGAAAAATAAAAGAAAACGAAGTAAATCTACTAAAAGATCATGAAGAAGTTATCAATCACCATGCTCTCTTTGACTCTTCTACTCAGCCTCTTCATTCTTTCCAATGGTAAATTCTTTTTGTCGACTAGAATCCTTTATTTGTTATCACATCATCGTTATCACATCATCGATGATTATCACCAATTATAATAGATAACAATACTCATCATGTATAATTTTTTTTTTCTGCAGTTTACTTCTTTCAAACAAAAAAATAATAATAGTAAATCTTAGAACTTAAGCAAAGTGAATAGGGGAAAGAAAGAGAAAAAAAGCAACAATCTTAAATTGTTTACATTCAACTGTATATTTAAAGCTTTTTTCTTCTTCTTTTTCTGTTTTTTGGACATGTACAGGGCAATTCAAATTTTGCCAATACACAGAGGAAGTATCAGGCAGCAGATGTGGTGCGAGTGGAATAGGGGAGTGTGGTAGACTTATTAACAATCATTTGGGAGCAAGTGCAATGACCCATAATTGTTCATGTTCAGATACTGGACCCACTCAACACAATTGCTCTTGCTGGGTTCGTGACTCTTCACCAGATCCTAATACTTGCCCTTGATGCTTCACGAACCTAAGCTTCCTAATAAATTCAATAATATTCAGAATAATCTTATTATACAAACTAGTGCAATAAGAATAGTTTGTATTATATATATATATATATATATATATATATATATATATAAAAGAACAGTTTCTGTAATAAAAGATCCTAATCAAGTGCAATAAAATCCTTTGTTTGTATTATAAAATCTCTAGTTATATACTATATTTCTTCTTGTCCAAATGTGGTGCCTTTATTTCTTTGCTAGCGATGAGGCAGGTGGTGTGAATATCCTCTGCAATCTATTTTAGTTTCCACTAGGACAAATTCTTTACCAGCACAGCCTTCAAGGGAGGTTTTAGATTTTTTTTTTTTTTCTTTTTGTTTTTTGCGCAGACATGTATAATTTTACTAGAGTGAATGAAATCCTCCACCATAAGGTGGGCAACACACATTCTATCAACATTGATGAACATATGTATCCGTTCAGATTTTTCATTTATATCTCACAATTGGGTCAGCCACCATAAAGTTGAGGATTTTGTCCACTACATATATAAATGATAAATCCGAGTGGTTTATATTCTAATAAGCAGAGTTTTATACTAGGTGTCGTTGCCTTAGCTTATGTTAGGCGACAAACTCATTCTACCAATGTTGACATTATGGTTGGTAAAACTTCAACATTTCAACATCTCCAAAATAAGCATAGTCAATTCCAAAATGAAATAAAAAGGTTCAGAAGAATCTAATGTTGGTGAATGAAATCAATTAAAGCAGCAGCATATCAATGAGGAAATCGAAAGCATAAAAAGCAAATCAATGTAGCAGTATAGTGGATGAGAAACACTTTTAAGTACTACCATTGTTGTTTCTTCATAAAGGAATCTGAGTTTCTCAAAAGGCCTCCAAAAAACTTGCTTTTATGTATAATTTTCTTCAGCATCATTATCAACTTCTTCTCCAGAATAATCGTCTTCTGAATCTTCATCATCAAAATCCTCTCCGTGACATTTTCTCTAATCTCTATCATAATCTGAACATTTTAAGCACTCTTCTACAGGGTGATCTTCTCTAAAATCTTCTTAACAAGTTGAGTATTCTATAACACATCAAAAAGGCAGATAGAATAATTGGCTGGTTTTTCTTGCTGCAAAGTAAAAAAAGAAAAATTAAATTCCTTTTCTCCAACTCTTCATCAGTTTCTCTGATGCATGCTATATATTTATCCTGTAATAGAAATAATTTTTTCGAGAAAAGACTTAGAGAAATTCAAGAAAAAGAATATTCAATTCATAAAAGTTTGAAATGTAGAAATATGGTGAATCAATTTTATACATGTCCTGTGAGCAATTGTTGAAATAAGATACCCAATTGGCTCTCCCAAAGCTGTCTAGTGGGAGTATCAATATCACTTTTGCACAAAATCTTTATGGGTTTAACATGGCATATATCACCAAAATGCCACTATGTATAGCTTATTCGAAATTCTTTCTTCTATCCTTGTGATTATTGCATCGAACTTTGGTGTGATAGCTCCAACATAGAAACTTTGCATTCGAAGGCACTGACTCCCAACTAGTTTTTCCAACTTTGGGAAATATTACGATTTATCCCTTGAAGAGAATAATCTAGTAAGATGGGGTAAACCATGGAGTGCCAAAACAATTTCACCTTCTTTGTCATTATTACGTTTTTCTTCATTTGCAATTATTTTTGTCATCCTTCTGCAATCAGATATACTCAATGTTTTTGTTAACCATATATAGAATATAGAATATAGGATATTATAGTATTAATTATGTAATTAAATTGATTGATTTGGTTTTATCTAGTTTCCTAGTACGGTCATATTTTAACTGTATATAAACCCCTATTGTATTATTCGTTAATACAATACAATTTACATTTCAGTTCTATTTTACATAGTATAAGAGCTACAGGTCTTGGGTTCAAAATTTGATAGTACTAGCTTTTCAAATTTTCTTTTTTTCAAGTGTTTTATTTTATCTTTCACGTGTTGGACTTTATTCCGTGGGTTTATCCCCCACATTGTTTTGCCAGAGTGCTAGGCTTTGTTCCATGAGCTTTGTCCCCACATTGCTCCGCCCACATGTGAAAAGGGGTTGTTAAAGTATATAACTCAATTCTGATTCAGCCTTCACAAATTTGAGCTTTTGAGATCAAGTTGTTTGGGTTGTGGTTTAACATGTGCAAGTAGCAAGAAGAATACAAGTGAAAATCAAGACTAGATCTCACAAGTTTGAACAATAACAATGATATCCATGAAGAACTAATAGGACAAAGTGCCATATGAACCATGACCAAACAAAGGCAATCGAACTCATAAGCATGGAACTCTTTCTCAGTTTTTGTCTAGAAATTTCTCAACAAAATGGTCAGGCTAAGCGAAAGCATCGTCAGATTCTCAACTCTGTCCATGCTATGTTAATTCGCACTGCTCTTCCTGAACAACTATGCGCAGAAACTGCTATCATTGTAGTTTACACTATAAACAACACTCATTTATCTGTTTTAAAAGATCACTCTCCATATGAGCACCTTAATGGCTTTGCTTCTGATTATAGTCATCTTCATGTTTTTGGTAGCACATGCTTTGTTCTTCTTTAGCCTCATAAACATAATAAACTTCAACCTCGATCTGGTTGTATCTTAGAGTATGGGATTGAACATAAAGGTTATCGATGTTATGATCTTAGTTCCAAATGTCTTCATATAAATATATGATGTTTCGGGAACATAAAATGTTTTCTAGTGTCTCATCCTTTTAACTATCATATTATCTTCTTCACTAATTCCTCTATTGAGCTTTTTCCAATCGATAATGATGTTGATCCAACTTTACCCTCTCATACAGAAACTGATGTACCTCCTGATCATGCCGTCACCATTGCTCCCATTGATAGTCATCATTCTACCTAAGTACGTGAACATTTTAATTGTCTCAAAGAGTTTCATTGTTAGTATGCTCTTTCTTCTTTGCAAGGACCTCACTATTTCCGTGAGGCTTTTACTCCCCCTTCTTGGAAAAATGCTATGGCTCATGAAATCCAAGCAGTAACTATAAATTATACATGGGACATGGTTGACTTACCTCTTGGTAAACCAATAGTTGGTTGCAAATGAATTTACAAGATAAAAACTCATTCTAATGGTACTATTAAGCGTTATAAAGTTCATCTTGTCACTCAAGGCTTCACCTAGGAGTATTCCATTGACTATGAGGAGACTTTTGCTCCAGTTGCACGCATGCCTTCTGTTTGTTCACTTATTGCTCTTGATGTTGTATGTCAATGGAAGCTTTTTCATATGGTTTTAAAAATGCATTTCTTAATGGTGAACTTGTTGAAGAATTTTATATGAAACCACATTCTGGTTATTCTCATTTACCTAGAAAAGTATGTAAACTAGGGGTGGATGTGGTCTGGTTTGAGCAATTTTTCTATAAAAATTCAAACTAAACTATAGTTGGCGGTTTAGTTTAATAACAAACCAAACCAAACCGTCAAAACCATTTAAACTAAACCAAACCATTCATGAACGGTTTGGACTCGGCTCATTTGTTATTGTTGCAGGTTTGCTGTAATGCCACACTATCTCTCCAACCAATATTGTCTCCAATTTAGCCACTGCACTTCAGACGGTATGGAGTTTTTGGTCAGACTTTCCAGGGAGTCACCCACAGGAATGCTCCCACTAGAGTACGCTTAACCCCAGAGTTCTTCCAACCCTGAAGCCAAACGCTCTGAAAAGGCATTGGTTGTTAAGAGAGTGCTTACTTTTACATTTGAACAATTACCATTTGACACCCTTCCACACCCGGGAGATGTGGGATTGGACACCAATCTCTACCAGTAAGGTAACCTGCCAGTGCCCCCTACACCCGCCCACACTTACCCTGGCTCCGGATCCTGGTCGTCACACTTGCAGCTCATTTCTCATTGCACTTCCATTTGTATTATAAATTATAAACCAACTAAAAGTTAAATAATATAGTTATTAATGAAATATCAATTCAAGTATTCATCTAAGTATTATAGGCCAAAACTCCAATTAAAATATAAATCAGTGATCTATTATTTAATTCTATAGTCCAAACTCCAAAGTCCAAACTAATTTAAATATTACAGTATTAAGTTAAGCGTAAAAATATTACCATTCAAAGTCTAAATTATAAATATTATAATTCAAACTAAAAATTGCATAACGCATCTCAAACATAAAAAATATATATATATATATATTTATTATTAGTAATAAAAATATATTATATATTAGTAGGCAGTTTAGATTGGTTCGCTCTGAAAATCATTCAAACCATAAATCAAACCGTTAGTTACGGTTTCTTTACATAGCAAACCGAATCAAACCATTTACCTTCTACAGACCGAACCGAACCGAACCAAAAGCAGCGGTTTGAACGGTTTGGTTTGTTTTGCCCACCCCTAATGCCTGCACAAGGCCTTTTATGGCTTGAAACAAGCAAATCGTGCTTGGTTCTCAAAGTTTCGTTCTGCTTAATTGATGTTGGGTTTCAGTCTAGCCATTATGTCCATACATTATTTCATCGTAAAACTGTTGAGGGTACAACTATTTTTCTTCTTTATGTTGATGACATGATAATCACTGGTGATGATCTTGAGGGTATTCAAGCACTCAAGATCTCTCTTCTACAGTGCTTTGAGATGAAAGGCCTTGGTTTTCTTAGTTACTTTCTTAGTTTGAAAATTACTCTTCACCTTATGGGTATTATCTCAATCAGGCCAAGTACGCTTCAGAGTTACTTACCCGAGTTGGCATAACTGAAAATAAGATTGTTGACTCATGTTGAAAACAATGTCAAGCTTCATGACATTTATGGTGTCCTCTTTCCTAATGTCATTCTCTATTGCTAATTGGTTGTTGGTCTTGTATATCTTACTGTTATTCATCCTGATATTTCTTATGCAATTCATTTAGTATAACCAATTTATGATTGCTCCCTGCTCACCTCACCTTGCTACAGTACTATGTATCTTGCAATATGTTAAAGGCACCTTTTTTCATGGCTTTCATTTTTCTGTGCAATCATCTCTTAATCTTCAAGATTATTCAAGATGCTGATTGGGCAGGTAATCATGTTGATCGTTGCTCCATTACTGTCCACTGCATTTTTTTAGGCAACTCATTGATCTCTCGGCGAAGAAAAAACAATATGTTGTGGCTCAGTCTAATATTAAGGCCAAATGCCATACTATTGCTGACATAATTGCTGGACTCCTATGGCTATGATGGCTACTTCAGGATCTAGGTCACAATTACCTCTTTAACTCCACTTTACTATGACAATTAGAGTGTTATTCAACTTACTCATAATTATGTGTTTCATAAGCATATGAAGCATATTGAGATTGACTATCATTTTGTTCAACGTCATTTAGTAGTTGCATACTTGAACCTCTACTATATTTCCTCTGTTGACCAACGAGCTGAAATCTTTACGATGCCTTTGTCTTCTGCTCGTTTAAACATTCTTGTTTCAAAACTCAAGTTGGAGTCTACCGATCCACCTTAAGTTTGAGGGGGATGTTGATCATATATAGAATGCCATATATAGAATATTATAGTATTAATTATGTAATTAAATTGATTGATTTGACTTTTATATAGTTTCCTAGTAGGGTCATATCCTAACTGTACATAAACCCCTTTTGTATTATTATTTAATATAATACAATTTATATCTTCAGTTCTATTTTGCAGTTTTCAGTTTTTAAAGTGTTTTAGTTGCAGAGGAAACCAATAAGTTTACCGACACTTTTATAGTTGTCAAATTTTGGAGAAATTACAATCCCTTTAACCTGCCAAAATCGAATAACTTTGGAATTTTCAAATACTTAGAAACTCTTATTATTGGGTTGGAATACAACCTTGAAGAAAGCATTTTGCAGATTCTTCCACACTAATTTGTTCAGAGTTTGGAAATGCAATTGAATATAATTAATTATCTAAACGTGTTAAATGGAAGTCGACATAGCCTTCATAAATGCCACAAACACCAAATTCTTAACGTCGAGAATTCTTGGCAAGACTAATAAACAATGAGAAAGTTATATGAAAAGGAAAATCAACAAAAGAATAGCAAAGATGTTATTTGTGTAAAGTGTGAATCCTTACTTTACCCATTAAGAACAACGGTTATTGAACTGGAGGATTGGCTTTCTATGAAACAAGAAAATTTTGAACAAAAACCTTCACTCTCCAACATTAAAACATATCCAACATTTTTAGCAATGGCCATCCTATGGTATGCAATTTTGGAAGAAACATACAAGTTGGGGTAGGCTTAAAAGTCGCATGTCGGATAATTGAAGCAATACAAAATTAGGTTCCATTGATGTCTCTAATTCTTCTTCCTCATAAACAATCTCAAAATTAGTTTTTTATCTTCAACTTTTTAAGTTGGTGCAGACCTTTAACAAGGGAAGGCCAAAAAAGAGTTTCTAGACTTAGACAATCATGAGCATCAAATTCTTAGAGATTTGGGAAAGTGAAAGTTCTATAGAGACTTTTACGCCAAATAGACCTCAAATTTTCGAACCATACAATCTTAATGAGCTCAATGGAGTGCATGCTACATTACAAATCACTTTGTTACTTGGTATCTGGATCTCAACCAACTCTTTTAGTTTATGACAATACTACATGTCCAGTGTTTTATGAATGTGGAGTCTTCTAAGCATACTGGATAGAAATATCTTTATTAGATTATTACAATTTCTAACTTTAATCATTTCCAATTTGTAAAAGATATCAGTTGAAGGTTGGTGATCCCATGTCATCTCCAAGTCATCCATGTCTTCAATATCTATGTTCTTCAAGATGGGAAATGCAACCTATAACAACATTTATGATATATAACCCAAAATGGTATAGACTAGAGAGCATAAATGAATTCCTAAAGAGGAATATTAGAGAAATGAGAAGTTAAAAAAAATCACTTTCTCATTAAAAAGAGAGAGACTGATATTAGGAAAATGGTTCTATTCGAGCTTCATGTTCATAGGCAAACAATTGGAGACGAACATCTTCAAATGAGGGAGTTGTCATGGTGAGATTGGTCATCATTGGAAACTCAATGAAAGTTTCAAAGCAGAATCTTGTGTGGTTTGGAATATTATCTAATTCTAGAAATTTAAGTTTCGGGAAGGATAACTTGTTAATCCATGTATCCATGCTTATTATATCCTTCATTATCTTGCAGTTTGCTACTACGGTCATTAAGTTGCATAACACTTGCAACAAGAGGATGAGAAGAGATTTTTCAAGAACTCAAAGTCCAGTACATACAATTGTCTTAAAGTCTGAAAGTTGAAGTTAGAGATTGCAAGAATTTGACAATTACATTTGAAAAGGTTCAATTTTTCTAATTTAGGGAGTGGAATAACCTTCACTACAAATAAACAGATTTAATGAAGTACAAAATTTTTATCAAAAAAAGTTACCAAAGTGATAAAATAAGCTCAAATATTGAATTTAAAGAGTTATACTACTCTATTGAAAAATAGGATGACGATTTCTATAATTAACCGCTCTTCTTTCCTTTGAGATGTGTTAGTTGTTACATTAACTCAGAACAACACTGTTAACTTTTGTGCATGTTACAGCCTCAAAGAGCATAATCATGGAAACTCAATATGCTCAATCACTGTATTCTTAATGTTGATTACGTCATCCTCTATGCCTTGAGCAACTATTTCCTTTATCATATGACTCCGAGTCACTTCAATATCTTCAAGTGCTGAAAGGGATTTGACCATGTAGAATAATGATAACAAGCTCCTCAATTTCTTACAATTGCTCACTTCTATAACTCTTAATTTGCTCAATGACTCTGTGGTGAGTTTTCCATGACAAATCTTATGCAAGTTTGTCAAAGGGTCAATATGTAGCAATTCCAATCATTGAAAGGCACTACTAGAATCATTTATATGCTCAATTGAGTAGACGATATATTGAATTTCAACATTAAATTTCACAACAAGATGCTTAAATTGTGGAAAACCTTCATTGTCTAATTTACAAACAACGTTTTTTCGAATCCTTCAATTTATAAAGATATAACTCTTCAGGTCTATATAATAGCTATTCAAGACCATTCTCTTCTAATAGATTGCTTTTGATGAAGTTGGTCATTTAAAACACTCTTGAGGTTTCATGAACACTATACTTCCATGAGTAGTCTCCTATCAACATTTCATATCTTTCTAGCTTTTTAGTGAAGAATCTCTCACTAAAAATAAATCTACTTGTAAAACTTTGACATCTAGAATTTCTACACATAAAGTGGTTAGTTGAGCCAAATTCATTAACTCAATAACTTTGGCATTATTGGCATGATTGCTTCTTCTTTCCCCATGGTAAGCATCTTTATTGTCCCATTTTGAAAAACTCATTTCCATATATAACTCTTCTAAATGACTTTAGTTGGATAGTGCATTATGCTAGATCACTTTAATACTAAAACAACTTATCAAATTTAACAACATAGATGAGTCAATTGTCTTATTTTTATGGCAACTTCTTCACATTAGAATTTGAGAAGTCAAAGATTTCCAAGTTCTCCAACTCTCCAATTAAATCTATGCCTCCCACCTTGCAACCACGTAAACACAATGTTCAAATATTTTGAAGATTGCATAAGGAGGAAGGTAATATTTTCAAACATGAATTTGACACATCTACAACCCTTAACTCTTTTGCTTCTTCAAAAAACTGGTTTGAGATTGAAATCCAAATTAATTGAAGCTATGTACATTCCAACCTTTTAGGAAGACAACCAATGTGATCATAAAGCAATGAAATTTTTTGTGAGTGTTTGAGTTTTCCCTTGTTTAGGCAATCTTCTAGGTCAATATCACTTCTAATACAATTGATATTCGTGTTGTCAGATGCAATTGATAAGCCAACATCACGAATCACATCATTCATTTGAACATGTTTACTATCACTCCCCGTCAACAAACATCGAGCTTTTAGCTTATCGACGAAAGCATGAACCTTGTTTTTTACTTCTTTCATCGTATAAACATCTCAAAATATATATGCCCAAACTCATCTCATACATGGACAAGTATTTGAGATATACATTTGCATCTTCTTCATGTAAACTATAAA
This sequence comes from Ochetophila trinervis, assembly GCA_003254975.1. Lineage (NCBI taxonomy): Eukaryota > Viridiplantae > Streptophyta > Magnoliopsida > Rosales > Rhamnaceae > Ochetophila > Ochetophila trinervis. The sequence goes on along the minus strand of QANX01001950.1, from coordinate 3,416 downwards.
GCAAAGCAAAAAAGGACTTTGCTTTTTCACTCTCTAAAAAATCAAAACTCAGTTTTATACTAGAATACTTTTTTTTTTCTTTGGAGATGTCTTAAGGCATCTTTCCAAAAGGTAAGCTTTTATTTTTTAGTGCATGTGAAACTTTTACAACGGCAATTGGTAGGCATGCACATTCTTCAACAACCTAAATTGCCAAAGGTTGGATTTGATCTGAATTTTCATTTGAATCACCCACATTTTCCTTTAACTGTAACACCCCGTCCCGTGAAAAGATTAAAAAATTCCAAATTTGACCAAGTTTGACCGTAAGTAGGCCCGTAGTTGACTTTTTCTGTGGTTTTAGTTTTATTTTGACTGTGGTACCATTGCGTAGAGCTAGTTGATATGAGTTCATAGACTAGTAGCACGATTGATTCTGAGCTAAGACCGAAAAGTTATGGTTAAAACAGTGTGAGGGGCATTTTGGTAATTTTGTAGGGCTAGACTTAAAAGAGGGAAATTACGAAACTGCCCTTGCCTGGTTTTTTTTTTTTATTTCCAGAAATTTCTGGAATTCGGCCTTCTTCCCCAACGGTCCCCACGCGCAGCACGGCACCCACCGCGCCTTCATCGGCAACGGCTGATTTCCGGCCAGATCGGGCCAGAAATTATGCAGAACTGGGAGCCGGCGGTCTCCCCTCCTCAACCAAGCCGGTGACCACCCCTGAAAATGCCTCGGTGGCTGGGAAAACAGGAGAAACTCGGTGTGCTTGTTTCGGCGATCGTCGGCCTCCGGCGGGAAATCAGCCAGCCCACTGCCCGGAAAAACTTGCCCGCGTTGTCCTCCACCTTTCTCCACCGATTTCTGGCCATGAATCACGGTGGATCGCCGGAAATGATGAAGAAGTCGGCGGGCCTGTTTCTCTTTCGGTCGCCAGATCTCGATGGTTTTCGGTTGCGGGGCCGATCTTTTCCCCCTCTTTTGGACCCCCTGAGTCCAATTCCGACACCCGTTTATTCTAAATCTTGTTCGTGTAAGCTGTGTGAGTTAGGAGTGCTCGGCCACCACTTGCCGGTCATTTTCCGGCCACCACTGGCGGCGGTTGGACGAGGTAAATTCATGGTTGTGTTCTGCTCTCTTCAGGCTTCGTTTTGATATGTAATTCGCATTTTATGGCTGAGTATTTAGAATTTATCCAATTTTGAGCGGTGTTGTCAATAATTGTTAAAGTAAGAATTGTTGATGATTGGTGATATAAATATGTGTGTAATCATATTTTAGTGATTGCTTTGAAATGAACTGGTATGCTGAGATTATAAGATTTGATTATGTGATTGAACTTCATAGTTGTTAACAACGGTTGCGGAATATGTTATATGATCACCTTGCTGTGAATTGTAAATAATTACTGAGAGAACTGTGGCTTGAGTTTAGTTGAATTGATGTTTGACNTCACACAAAAAGTCAACCCCGAGCCCTTCCTTGGTCAACTCGGTCAACTTTGAGAAATTTTCAATATCTTTCCGAGACGGGATGTTACAATAAAGACATGAAATAATTATGTGATTGAGAATTGCTTGGGCGAGGAATTATGCCGCCGAGCAGAGGTATTGCTAGGTTGGGCGAAGAATTGTGCCGCCAAGCTATAGATATAATTTTTGTTATATTGTTTGAAAGGCTTTAATGGAATTTAAAAGTGGTTAAAAATGATAAGTGGGAAAGGTGAAATCAATTTACTGATGTGATTGACAGTGGTATATTTGGTGAAAATATGCTCTAAGAACTACAGGTAGCTTGATCCCTATTTAAAGGGCTATGTAGGCAGCTCAGTTTTATACTGAGTGTAGCTACATTTTACTTAAACGATATATTTGTTTAAGTGTTGAGTTGTTTACTGAGACGTGGATTAGTCTGTTTGGAAATGTGTGCTGGTAGAATGAATATTGTTTAGGAATGTTTTTCCTTGTAAGTTTGTAATTATTTGCTTTTGAGGGATATCAGAGAAACAGACGAAATGCTGCCGAAATTTCTAATAAAAATTTCTGGCAATAGAGCAAATCCTTCAGTCTGGTGGTAATATTGTTTTTGGAATAACGGCTTAGCGGACTCAAACGACTGCTTAATGGCTTAATAGCAATATTAAGTCATGCAGGCAGGATCCAGGTGGGTTGGGTCCTGTCAGCTTGGTATCTGAGCCTGGTTTAGATCTCACTTGGGAGAGTTTAAGTATCACCTTGGAAAATTTGGTTATTAATTTTACATGTTAAGCGGGTTAGTTTCACCTATGCGTATAGTTTTGTTGGAATTTGATTGAGCCACCTTATGTATTGGAAATTTTGTGCGTTTGGCTCAAAGCCATGGTTTATAAGAGAGAATATTTTTTTTTATGCATTGTATCTCTTGATGTTTTGATATTTTAATGGTGAGTGCAATTATTTTTCTAAAGCGTTTGGGGATTATATGCTAGATTTGATTGAATTTCAATTAATGGTTTGAATTGAATTTTCTTTATGCATTTACATTTTAATTATTAAATATGTTTTTGCATTGATTTAAATATCTGCATGAATTGATTCTATGATTTGATGAATTTCATATTTATTTGGAATAAATATGAAATTGTGTTTTGATTGATTGTTTAATGAATTTTGAAGTTTTCGGATATTTTACGATATTGTGGAAATTTTGGTGATTTTAAAGAGATTTGGGCTTTTGTGAAATTTAATAAAGTTTTGGGGCAATTTTTTGATATTCGAAATATTTGATTGTTTTGGAAAAGTTTTTCTAAAATAAAATATTTTGGAAAATTGTTTAATAATAAAAGGATTTGAAAAAAAAAAATTTGATGATATCCGATGATGGACGATTTTAGAGATGATTTTGAGGAGTACCATACAGTATCGATATGTTGATTGTGAAATATGTTGTGATTATGCGCACTATTGTATTGATTATGTCATCCTCTGCAGCAAACATGTGTTGGGAGAGTGATGATGAAGATCCTACCATGACGTATTTGGGACGCCGGTACGTTGACAAAGGAGTTCTCGAGTTTCAAAAAAGAGGTCAATGATGAGCTTGCTACTCTGAACGTGGGTGTGAGGAACAACATAGCAGATTTAGCAAAGGAACAATTACTTTAAGACAACCCGATTGTAGAAGATAAAGGCAAAGCACGTGCATCGTCTACCCCTCATTCCCTTTCTTTGGCGAAACTCACTCATTTACCATACCAATCTGAACCTCGAGCCATCCAACATATATCTACTGATGATGACAACCTAAAGAATACTGAGGCGGTTGATTTTGTGCCAAATGATTCTTCGTCATTTGGTGAACAGTTTGGCTGCCAAATGAGTAGTATGGCAGCTCGCCTTGCACATAGTGAAATCCGTCAATTCCACTTCCTTAAACTTAATCGTAAAGTAACATTAAA
>QANX01001949.1:0-18572 GCA_003254975.1 Ochetophila trinervis | reverse complement strand
GGATGTGTAGAAAAGGTAGATAGCTATTATGTTAGATGTATACGAAATTTCTCTTGTGTAGATATAGTCTGATATCATGTGCATGGAACAGGTGCTATGCATGCTTGCTTGTTGGGTGGAAGATCCAAATGGTGACCATTTTAAAAAGCACCTTGCTAGGATACCTGATTACATGTGGGTTGCTGAAGATGGAATGAAGATGCAGGTCAGTACGCACCTTTTCATTTTTTCCTTCCATGTGAAAGTTCATAGTTTAATTTTTATAGAGAGAATAGAGATACTGATTTTGGATCATAAAATTATTGATATGCAGAGTTTTGGTAGTCAAGCGTGGGATACTCTTTTTACCATACAAGCTTTGCTTGCAAGTAATCTTGTTGATGAAATTTCATTGACCCTTAATAGAGGGCATGACTTCATAAAGAAATCTCAGGTTTCACCTTGATTCCCAAAAACATATGTTAACCTCATTTGTCAAGTTTACTTTTTTCATTAAAAAATAGGGATAGTTACTCTATCTGAACTAAGTCGTGTATGACAAGTAGGTGCCTCGACTTTATTTTTTGGCATTTTAAAACCTGAATTCGCAAGAATGCAACATCATTAGTACCTATCTATGTTTCCGTCCAAAATCCCCCGTTAACCCCACGTATAGTGCATGTGCAAGGGTAAATAATGACTTTTCACCCCCCAAAATACCCTTGTTCTCTCTTCTCTCTCTCTCTCTCTCTCTCTCTCCCCCCCCCNCCCCCCCCCCCCCCCCCCCTAAAAAACCATAAAAGAAATTGTTATTTTAGAAAGTCCCATCTCTCCCTCTGCTTTCTCGCCTTCTCTCCTCTTTTCTCTGGCCAAAAAAATTAAAAAAAACAAAAAACATGTTTTTTTCCTCCTCTCTCCCTCTTTTCTCTTGGCGTCTCTCCTTTCTCTCTTCCCTCCGACTTCTCTCTCTCCTTGAGTTTGTTTATTTTTTTTAAATTGTTTTTCTGGTTTTTTATGAGAGAGAGAAAAGGGAGGGAGGAGAGTGGAAAGAGTGAGAGAGAGAGAGGAATTTAAAAAAAAAAAATTAATTTTCTTTTTTTTCCCTTTTTTATCAGAGAGAAGAGGAGAGAGAGAAGAGGGAGGGAGGAGAGAGAGAGGAGAGAAGGCGAGAGAGCATAGGGAGGAAGGAGAGAGAGAATCTTCTTTAAATTTTTTTTTTCTGGTTTTTTAGGAGAGAGAAGTTGGAGGGAGGAGAGAAAGAGAGGAGAAAGTCTGGTGTTTTGGAGGGTGAAAAGACATTATTTACCTTTGCACGTGGGACTAATGGGGGATTTTGGACGGAAACATGGATAGGTGCTAACAGTGTTGTATTTTTGAGAATCCAGGTACTAAAATGCCCAAAAAACAAAAGGTTAGGTATCTACTTGTCATCAACGACATAATTCAGGTGCCTCCAGAGTAATTATCCCTAAAAAATATAAAAAGTAAAGAAACATGATTAAAATATATACATTACTCAGACCAGTGTCGATTTTTCTACTTAAAATGTGAAGGTCAAAGAAAATCCTTCTGGTGATTTTAAAAGCATGTACCGTCACATTTCTAAAGGATCATGGACATTTTCTGATCAAGATCATGGATGGCAAGTTTCTGACTGCACTGCAGAAGGCTTGAAGGTAACTTAGCTCAAAAGTCAAAACAATTAATTGATTTGTGCATTTTATCACTATATATATTCAGCTCAATTCTCTTATTTCACAGTGTTGCTTGTTGTTCTCATTGATGCCACATGAGATTGTTGGTGAGCATATGGAAGCAGAGAGGTTGTATGATTCTGTTAATATCTTACTTTCTCTACAGGTAAGGATTTGCTCAAATAATGCTCTTGTATATTGCGTGTCTATTATTTGTAGGCATAGATGCAATATTTGATTAGCCCAGTGGGATGCCCCTCACTCCCTCACACTTGAGGTCGTGGGTTTTAGTCATGTCCTCTCCCCTTTAGATCAGAATTATTGTAATCCTGAACCAAAAAAAAAAAAGATTATGAAATCAAATAAGGAAAAGAAACCTTATTTAAATCTTGTAATCCTTTCGCTATAAAGTTTCCACATCCAGTCGCTGCTTTAATGACAGGAATATGATTTGCAATTAGTAAATAATGTATAACTTGCACTCAAGAAGTGACTTTCAATTTGCCATGTATGTAGCTTTTCCTCTTTCGTATATTTTTCTTTAACCTTTATGTATGTATGCAACAATAAATTATAATTTCTGCCTTGACCATAGAGTAAGAATGGTGGTTTATCAGCTTGGGAGCCAGCAGGAGCACAAGCATGGTTAGAAGTAAGCAGTTCGACAAATTAAATTTAAGCTCTTCAAAAAGTAGTTGTCATTTGCTAATCGATGCTTTTGAAACAACCGTTAATTACCATATGCTAATCCAATGTTCTTTTTTTTGTTTTTGACATTCAGTTGCTTAACCCCACTGAATTTTTCGCGGACATCGTCATTGAGCATGAATATGTTGAATGTACTTCATCAGCAATCCAAGCTCTAGTTTTATTTAAGAAGCTACACCAGGGGCATAGGAAAAAAGAAATTGAAAGGTTCATAGCCAATGCTGTAGAATTTCTCGAGGACATACAAATGCCTGATGGTTCATGGTTTGTTTCCTTCCATATTTTATCATTACAAATTTTTGTTTTGTAGTTATTTTAGAAATTCATTGATTACATTGTAAGCATTTTACAGGTACGGGAACTGGGGGGTTTGCTTCACATACGGTACATGGTTTGCCTTGGGAGGACTGACATCTGCTGGAAAGAGTTACAACGACAGTCCAACTATACGGAGAGCAGTTGAATTTTTACTGAGGAAACAGAAAGAGGATGGTGGTTGGGGAGAGAGTTATCTTTCATGCCCAAACAAGGTGACAGTTTGAAGGTGGGATTGATAATAAATCAAGCTTCTGGATTGAATCATAATGCATGTTCTTGCTAATACAGGAATATGTACCTCTCGAGGGAAATCGCTCAAATTTGGTACATACTGCATGGGCTATGATGGGTCTGATTCATGCTGGACAGGCAGAAAGAGATCCAACACCTCTTCACCGTGCTGCAAAGCTAATTATCAATTCTCAAATGGAAAATGGTGATTTTCCACAGCAGGTATTACATATCTCTTCTAGGCATAGTTATCTACATGTTAAAATTTGCATTTCGTAATCATAAACGTAAAGATGATTGCATTCTTGTTGAATATGAAAAAAATTTAAGTGATAAAAGTAACAACCTCGTGATGGAGTATACATGGATTATGGTTCTTGTTTGATGTTCTGACTAAAGACCACCTATGGCAGGAAATAACAGGAGTTTTCATGAAGAACTGTATGCTACATTATGCAGCATACAGAAATATCTACCCATTATGGGCTCTTGCAGAATACTGCAAGAGGGTTCCATTACCTCCTAAAGCTGAATAAAAATGTGACTGCCCCAATATAGCTTATAGACCATACAAGCAAGAACAGAAAGGGATTGGGAATTAAGTGAGGTATTAGTTTGTTTTCTATAAATTATGACAAAATTGTTTTCTTCCCTTGATCGTGGTAAGTGTCTAGGTTGTTCAGTTGGCCTTGTATACTTTGCAATGGATTGAGGAAAAGAAAAGAATTATTTTCCCACTAAGCTTTGTTCTTATACTTGATTATATGCATATGTATTCTCTTGCCCACACCAATTTGCATTGTTGAAATATGGGCACAAAGTTGAAAACAAAAGCAGAAATGCTCTTTCTGTACTATTAAGTATTGATTATTGCCAAATGTATTCTCGAAAGCAGTTACAAATAAATGTTCATCAACCTTATAAGAATTGGCCTTTCTAGTGGAAGGAACATCTCATTGGGTTTGTGTACTGTACAATATACTTATTTTCCTGGGGAAATGTATCTACCTTGGAAAAACTTCTCAAGAAACTTAAAAGACTAATTTCTGAGGAGTGATTTATGTGTAGTTTTGTTAACGAAGGAAACATCCTTCGAAATGCTGTGGGGTATTTTACAGAAATTTTCTACATGGGCATCTAGCTTTGTCTAGGGAATTAAAGAAGCATTTAGAATTTCCTTAGTAGGTGAATTATCCTTAATAAACATCATATGTGGACTGTTAATGTGCTCCCCTGTTTTTCTCGTTTAGATTTCGAGTAAATTATACTCTTAATTTCATGTAACGAATCATGCTACCATCAAAGAAATTCAATAAAAAAAACGACTTATTATTTTATTGGTGCTTCAGCACCATTATTAAATTATTAAAAAAAGAAAAAGAAGTAGTAGTATTCTCGAAAGAGGATAAATAATAACTTACATTTATATATATAATACATAATCCTCTTGGACGAGGTGGAAGTTAAAAGTAATAACTGGCTTTTAATTAAGCTTTGGATAGCATAAGCAGCCTGCGGTATTCAGCAAGAGCCCAGATGGGATAAATATTTCTATACAAAGCATAATGCAGCATAGCATTCTTCATGAAAACTCCAGTCATTTCCTGCTGTGGAAAATCACCATTTTCTAATTGAGAATTGATAATCAATCTCGCCGCACGGTGAATAGGGCTTGGGTCTCTCTCCGCTTGTCCAGCATGAATCAGATCCATCATAGCCCATGCTGTATGTACTAAATTTGTTTTGCTTCCCTCTATATGTAAGTATTTGATGAAATAAGTGATGTGCATTTATTTCTATAAGGTTATAGAAATTGCTTAAGTAATTAGATTTCTAGAATTATCTAGAATATCATAGAGACTAACATCTAGAAAATAAAAGTGTAGTCTAGAACCATGTTAGAAGAATCTAGAAAAATGTAATCTAGCACTATGCTAGAAAAATCTAGAAAGATGTAATCTAGCACTATGCTAGAACAATCTAGAAAACTCAAAGATGTGTATAAATAGGAAGCCTAGCTTCCATATGTAAGAACAAGAAAGAACAATTACAAAAAGCAATAAGCCTTTGCTATTCAATCTATTTACTAGTGTCACATATTTCCTTTTTCAATTAATCAATTGTTCCTCCTATTCATCAATCAAACCAAGAATATCCATCTATTCAACCATCAAAAACTAACAGTGATATCAGAGCTACGTTCTTTCATCAATTGGGCGTAGTTATTTTCATATATCATGGCCGACAATTTCCGCTCAACAATCTCAGTTCCAGTTTTCCATGGAGAAAACTATGATTTTTGATTTATCAAAATGACCACATATTTTAAATCACAAAAATTATGGGGTATTGTTAGTGAGGGCTACACTATCTCTACTGACATTACCACTCCAAACAATACTCAAAAGAAGGAGTTTGAAGAGAATCAACAAAAAGATTCTCAAGCATTGTTCGTGCTGCAACAAGCTATGGCAGACGAAATTTTTCCAAGAATTATGGGAGCTACCAGTGCTAAGAAAGCATGAGATACACTACATGACGAGTTTCAAGGGAATGTAAAGGTACGAGCCATCAAACTACAGAGTCTAAGAAGAGATTTTGAAAATTTAAAAATGAAGGACAATGAGACTGCTAAAGATTACTACTCAAGGATAAATGAAGTAGTAAATCAAATGAGAGCCTATGGAGAAAACATCTCCGAAAAGAAGGTGGTTGAAAAAATTTTAATAAGCTGCACGGAGAAATATGATGCAATTATTACTGTTATTGAAGAATCTAAAGATATAGAAAAGTTAACATCAACAGAACTAATAGGCTCTCTAGAAGCATATGAAAAAAAACTTAGTCGGCGATTTGAAGAATCTATGGAGAATGCTTTTCAGTCTAAAATAAATACGCAGTCTCAAAAATCTAAAAAATAATAGAAGAATTTTCAAGAAAATTCTAGAAATAAACAGTCAAATAAAAATAGCAAATATCCTCATTGTGGTATTTGGAAAAGAAAAAATCATTTGGAAAAAGACTGTTGGTTTAAAAGAAAACCACAGTGTAGAGTCTGTAGAAAGTTTGGGCACATAGAAAAAGATTGTCACTCAAAAGAAACTCATAAAGCTAATTTTATTAAAGATAAGGATGTAAAAAATCATTTTTTCTACGTTTGTCAAGGCGAAGATAAAAAAGATACTTGGTATCTAGATAGTGGTTGTAGTAATCACATGACAAAAGATCAAAGTATTTTCTGTAGCCTAAATAAAACTCATACAAAAGTAAAAATATGAAATGGAGAATACATTGAGGCTACAGGAAAAGGCACAGTTGCCATAGAGACGAAAAAGGGTAAACGATACATAACTGATGTACTGTTAGTCCCTTCCATAAATCAAAACCTATTGAGTGTATGACAAATGATGGAGAAAGGATACTCTCTTCACTTTGAAGGAGACTCATGTACAATCTTTGACAAGAAAAATAAAACTATGGAGATAACAAAGATCAAGATGAGAGGAAACATATCATTTCCAGTAGAATGGAGATATGCCAACAAAACAGCAATGAATGTGCAAGTAGACAGCTCGTGGATTTGGCACAAAAGATTTGGTCACTTCCATTTTCATGGTTTAAAGATTCTTCATCAGAAAAATCTAATGCGCGACTTACCAACTATTGAGGAGATCAACAGTACCTGTGAAGCATGCCTACAAGGCAAGCAGCATCGACAACCTGTTCCAACAGACAGAGCATGGAGAGCAAAGGAGTCACTAAAGCTAATCCACACCGATGTCTGCTGACCAATGTGAATTCCATCACTGGATCAGAACAGGTACTTCATCCTCTTCATTGATGACTACACTCAAATGACTTGGGTTTATTTTCTTCGGGAAAAATCACAAGTCTTCGAGATTTTCAAAAAATTCAAAAATTTAGTCGAAAAACAAAGTGACTATTATATAAAAACTATTCGGAGTGATCGTGGAAAAGAATACACATCTAAAGAGTTCAACAAATTCTGCGAAGATGAAGGAGTGGAGCATCAACTTACAGTTGGATATACTCCAAAACAAAATGGAGTATCTGAAAGGAAAAACATAACAGTCATGAAAATGGCTCGAACTATGCTAATGGAAAAGGGCATTCTGAAAAAATTCTGGGCAGAGGCGATATACACAGCAGTATATCTTCTAAACAGGTGTCCAACTAAAGCTGTACGAGACAAAATGCCAATTGAAGCCTGGAGTAGACGAAAACCATCAGCAAAACATATAAAGGTTTTCGGATGCATTTGTTATGCTCATATTCCAAAAGAAAAGAGAAGCAAATTAGATGAAAAGACAGAAAATAGAATATTTCTCGGCTACAGTGCTCAACCAAAAGACTACAGTATCTATAGCTTAAAGACTAACAAGATATTCATTAGTCGAGATGTGGAGTTTGACGAAGATGCATCATTCAACTGGGAAACTAAAGAGGTCGAAGGAAAGACAATTAATGTACCTGCAATACAACAAAGAGAAGAGGAGACGGATCCAGATCATGGATCTCCAACTCAAGAACGACAGCCGCTGGAGCAAGTCGAATCATCGCCAGAATCAATACAGAAAAGAACTAGATCTTTAATCGAGATCTTTGAATCATGTAATTTGGCGATCGTGGAACCCGAAAGTTTCGAAGAAGCTTCAAAGCAAGAAGAATGGGTCAAAGCTATGGAAGAAGAAATAAGAATGATTGAGAAAAATGAAACATGGGAATTGGCAGACCTTCCTCTGGACAAAGATGTCATTGGAGTTAAGTGTGTATATAAAACAAAACTTAACTCTGATGATCTATTCAGAAGCACAAGGCACGCCTAGTAGCAAAAGGATACTCGCAGTAGTTCGAAGTCGACTACAACAAAACTTTTGCTCCAGTTGCTCAACTAGACACTATAAGAGCCCTCCTGGCATTAGCTGCTCAAAAGAGGTGGAAAATATATCAACTAGATGTGAAGTCTGCATTTCTTAATGGCTATCTTGAAGAAGAAATCTACATAGAGCAGCCAAATGGGTTTGTGGTGCAAAGACAAGAAAAGAAAGTACTAAGGTTAAAAAATGCCTTATACAGATTAAAACAAGCTCCGCGAGCCTGGTATAGCCGAATCGATAGTTATTTCATAAAGCAAGGATTCAAGAGGAGCTACAGCGAACCAACACTGTACATCAAGACCCAAGGTAAGAACAATACTCTCATTGTTTCTTTATATGTTGATGATCTTATTTATACAGGAAACAACGAAAGATTGATAGAGGAGTTTAAAAATGATATGATGAAGACATTTGAGATGACAGACTTGGGCTTGATGCACTACTTTCTGGGAATTGAGACAAATCAAAGTGATGAAGGAATATTCATTTCCCAGAAGAAGTACACTGAAGATATCATTAAAAGGTTCAAGATGAGTGGTTGCAAAACTGTGACAACACCACTTGATAGTACAAAAGCATTGAAGAAAGAAGATGGTTCTCCGCCAGCAAATAACTCTATTTTTCGAAGTCTTATTGAATGTCTTCTATACCTAACAACTACTAGACCAGACATCATGTACGCAACTAGCCTGCTATCAAGATTCATGCAGAATCCAACTCAAGTGCACTATGGAGCTGCAAACAAAAAGGATACTCAGGTACCCAGAAGGAACTAAAGACTACGACATTTGGTACAAGTCCACTACTAGTTCAAAATTGTTCGGGTACACAGACAGTAATTGGGCAGGCTCACAAGATGACATGAAAAACACATCTGGCTATGCTTTTACACTTGGCTCATGCATTTTCTCTTAGGCATCAAAGAAGCAAGCAACTGTCGCACAATCATCTGCAGAAGCAGAATATATTGCAGCATTTGCTACAAGTCAAGCGTTATGGCTCAAGAATATATTTGAAGATTTTGGAGAACCACAACATGAAGCAACTGAAATATACTGCGACAGCAAGCAATGGTGAAGAATTTAGTGTTTCATAACATGACCAAACACATAAGGATAAAATATCACTTCATCCGAGAAGCTGAAGCAAACAAAGAAATTTCGACCAAGTACTACAAAACTGAAGAACAATTAGCAGACATTTTCACAAAGGCACTGTCAAGAGATAAGTTCGAGTTGCTACGAAGCAAGATTGGAGTAACAGAAATGCACATCAAGGAGGAGTGTTGAAATAGGTGATGTGCATTTATTTCTAAAAGGTTATAGAAATTGCTTAAGTAATTAGATTTCTAGAATTATCTAGAATATCATAGAGACTAACATCTATAAAATAAAAATCTAGAAAAATGTAGTATAGAACCATGTTAGAAGAATCTAGAAAAATGTAGTCTAGCACCATGCTAGAAGAATCTAGAAAGATGTAATCTAGCACTATGTTAGAACAATCTAGAAAACTCAAAGATGTGTATAAATAGGAAGCCTAGCTTCCATATGTAAGAACAAGAAAGAACAATNCAAGAAATAACAATTACAAAAAAAGCAATAAACCTTTACTATTCAATCTATCTACTAGTGTCCCATATTTCCTTTTTTAATTAAACACATTATCAATTGTTCCTCATATTCATCGATCAAACCAAAAATATCCATCTATTCAACCATCAAAAACTTACGTATACAAATCTACATCTAGAATGCGCAACTTTACGTAATACCTTTATGTGATATAGTCAAATATTTTTTGTCAGCATAAATTTCATTTAGACCCTCTCAGTTTCCATAATTACAATTAAGACTCCATGCTTTTGGAAAATCGCCATTAACCTTGTAGTTTTCTACATCTATCAAAACAAACTTCTGACAGTTTTTGTCAGTTTTAACCTTTTGGTTTTTACAGTTAAAAAGGCCAAATGGAGATTAAAATTAATCAGAAAAGCTGATAGATGGATCTGTTTTGATAGAAAACTAAAGGGAGGTACGTGATGGTTTTCCAAAAGCGTGGGGTCTAAGTGTAATTAGAGCAAAACTGAGGGGTCTGAATGATTTTTTCCCTTTCATGGAATACCTTTAATTTGTACTAACTGTTTGCTTCATTTCAGCATTTCACTACAAAAAAAAACGATGTTTTGTGACGGAAGCAAATTCGTCACAACGTATAGTATGTGTGACGGATTCGTCACACAATCCACCAACTGTGACGGTAACTAACCCGTCACAGTGCTTTCGCAATAGCCCCGACACAAATTCTCTTCAGTGACCGTTTACTGTTCATCGTCACAAAAAATGTAGTTTAAGTGACGGCAACAATCAACTAAATTTAGTTGATTCTGCAAATTAATATTCTTTAGCAGCTTGTTGTCTCAGCCTAATTCCACCAAGACCTTGATATACTTATTAGACATTATATATAGAATCTTGCTAGTGCTGAATCTTGCTAGAGTCGTAAGTTCCTTTGGCAAGAAGGGCACACCGCTTTTGCAACAAAGGCAGAAGTAGATAAAGAGGTATAGAACTCAAGCCTTTTAGAGAACTAACGTTTTCATCATGTGGTCTCTCTTAATTCATTTGGTAATAGTTCACTTGTTTTAATTTTGTTAATGTCAGAAGTTCTGATACATTACGATTTTATTTTTATTTTTTTAATTTCTCCCCCCCCCCCTATTTAAGCACTTTTCTTCCATCACACAATCAAAATATATCAATATGTTTGATTGTGGTGCATCTCATTTTTCTTATACAGTAATATTTCTCTTAAATCCTATGTTAATGATATAGAAATTAAGTGTGGTAACCCCTTAAAATTCCAAAACTTGATCTTTGAAGAAAAAGTGGGCTGGAAAATTACACTGCTGCTTAAATCCTGACTTTTGGAGCTGTCAAAATTAATGTGATATTAAATTTAAAAGGATAAGCTCAATGTGATAGCCGCACCTGTGATCACATAGAAAAAGAGGCAAAAGTGTTAACATAAACACCTCATTGTCATATGAAATAATATGCTTTCCATATTCTGCACTCCACACTAACCATGAACACATTCCATAGCTGCATGCACCAAAATATGAAGATAGTAAAAAATCAACAGCTGGGAAAATACCTGCTAGCAATCTCCAAGGACCTGTTTTTAAGCTGTAAACTTCAACCTCTCGCTTGCACTTTTTCCCATTTAATAATGTATACATATACAATCCTCTGACCGAGACTAGCTAGTTTGCGGTCATTGTTTTTGGCATCGAAACCAAATCCAATAGCCATAAGTTGAAGCTTTTGGTTATCTGCTAGATGGGTTGGGTATAATAACCCAACTGGGACAAGTTTTGCATCTTTAGTTGCAGGGTTACACAGGACAATCGCATCGCGTGGCCTATAATAGCGAAGACAGAGAACAGCATTACAGCAAGCCAGGATGTCATTGTTTCTGGACCACTCTAAATCAAAATCCATCAATCGAGTATCGGATAAGACAATTTGGGAATCACGACTTCAAGGGTTTCACGAGAAAGCAAAGAGATGGCATGGTTCTTAGGGATAGTATCTTTGTGTTTGACAAGAATATAACAACTGTTCTTGCTTTCCTTCCGGTGTTCATCAATGAAACATGGATTTGTAATTAAGGAGTAGAGTGACTTGCAGACGCACTTACATACCAGAAGATCTTCTGCCTATGACATGAAGAAGAATCAGACAATCAATTACCATGTTAGAAGATGCAAACCCTCCTTCTATATTAAGCAAACTTAATGGCTATTACTGACATGTGTGGGATACAAAGCTTCACAATGAAGGAGTACATTTTGATTGGTTAATAAAAGGAGGTGAGTTAAATTTCTTAGTTGTAATCTACTTGGGCAACAAGGAAAAGAATTTGTGGTTGTTATTAAAATACTTCATGAATAAGCAATTGACTAGTCAAATTGTCAAAAGAAAAATAATATGCAATAGAAGTGTTAAGAAGTGTTGAAGTCGGTTCCTAAGCCTATATATACATATATATATATATGTCTTCAAGTGTTCATAGATAGAGTTGTGGAAGAGAAAAAAAAAACGAAAAAAGAAAGAGCAATTGCTCATTGTGAGAGAAAAGTTAGTGTGTTGTAACACTTTGTTTTTATTGTGAGAGGGAAAAACTATTGTAATAGTTTTGTATGTGAGATTGTCCTTGTATCAAATTTTATTATCAATATATATTTAGTGATTCAATTTCTATTTTGTGAGGCCATTAAGCTTCCAACAAGTGGTATCAGAGCCTGGTTCATTTGTATGTGAAACAGTGAAGAGATGGCCAACCTAATTCAACCCCAAGTGAAAAAATTGACAAAGACAAATTATGGGAACTGGAGCATCCAAATGAAGGTTATGCTTGGTTCTCATGATCTGTGGGATACTGTAAAAGATGGATACGCCGAACCTGCAAACGCGGCTATCGAAGTAGCTCTATCATATGCTGAAAAAAGGACATTGAAAGAAAATCGGAAAAGAGACAAAAAGGCCTTGTTTTTAATTTTTCAAGGTGTTGACGAATCAACCTTTGAAAAAATCTCAAATGCGAAGACATCGAAGGAAGAGTGGGAGATCTTGCAGAAATCTCTCCAAGGAGTCGAAAAAGCTAAAAATGTACGTCTCCAATCACTAAGAGCTGAGTTTGAGACTCTAAAAATGCAAAGCTCATAAAATATCAGTGGCTACATCACTCGTTTGAAAACGGTGGCTAACGAGATGAAAAGAAATGGCGAAACTCTAGACGATGTTCGAGTGATGGAAAAGCTTTTGCGTTCATTAATACGCAAATTTGATTATGTTGTCACTGCCATTGAAGAATCGAAAGACCTGTTGGAACTTTCGATTGATGAGCTCGTGGGTTCTCTTCAAGCTCATGAGCAGAGAATGATCCAGAATGAAAATACTGGCAATTTGGAGAAAGTTTTACAAAACAAATTATCGGTTGGTCAAAATCATGCTAGCAGTAGCTACATACAAAAAAGAGGAGTTCAATGTGGCTACAGAGGTAACTATCAAGGTGGACGTGGCCGATGGAACAACCGCGGTGGACGTGGACATTGTACACAATTTTTTGGAAGAGGACAAACAAATGAAGGTTATTCGACATATGGTCGTTGATGGGATGCAATTTATATATATTTATATACCTTAATACTTGATTTGAACATGTTATATTCACTTAAAATGGATTAATTTATATTTTTCTATGTTTTAAGTGGATTTGAGCTTAAAGGGATGAAAAATGAAGAAACAGTGGCAAAATCGTAATTAAACAGAAAAACTGAAAAAGCAGTGGCAAAACCGTAATTAACTGGACGTTGGCAACAAGGCAGTGCAGCCCAGGTGCAGTGCCCAGGCGCCTGGCCAGGCGCCTGGATGGGCGCGAAGTTGGTCCGTTTAGGCACGTTTTTGTGTGTTTTGTAGCCCTAGGTTTTTAGTTTAAATAGGTTTAAGTTATCTTGTAATAGGGTAGCCATTTTTAGAGCAAAAACAACAAAGAATTGAGATTTCTAACAACCATGAGTAGCTAAATCTCTCTCTTGGGTAAGAGTATCGTTCATTGCTAAAGTATAAGGTGTGAGACTTGGTTTATAAGTTTTAATTCAATTATAATTATTCAATTTGTGTTCTTCCAATTTATTTGTTTATTTTCAATTCTCTTTTGATTATAATTTGGATCCGTTATAATTATTTGTGGATTGGATATTTGCTAATTAGGAATTCAATCGTATTGAATATTCTATGTTTAGTAGCACTTTGATTTTAATAATTGCATGCTAAGCTTTTGTTAATTTCTTAGGAGAACACAAGATAGATTAAAGTTTTACAACGTTTGTAGGACTTGTTTATTGTTGGATGATCTTGTTCTTAATGCTTTTCTGACTTGATTTAGATCACGTTGATTCTAGGTATTTCAGAATTAGGATTAGTTTATGATCGTATCTGAACTAATTAATTGCTTGTGATTTAGAATAAAATTGGCTGTGCTATTTTATTCAATCCAACATTGAATGATTATTTTTGGATATATTTTTGTCTGTGATCACCTGTTCTTTAATAATTGAAGATACTCTGACCCAAGGTTTTCTCCTATTGTTATTTTCGGTATTTATTAAATTGTTTTCTTTAATAATTGAACTTTCCAACATAAAATCCCCCTTTTGTCTTTTTAATTTTACTTTAATTGGAATAGATCGAATTGATTATCAGTCTCTGTGGAATTGACTTGAACTTACCGCTACTACGGTAGTGTTTGAATTCAGTAATTAATTTTGGTGTTTACGACACGCATCAAATTTTGGCGCCATTGCCGGGGACTGTGCATCAATTTCTTTCTATTTTAATTTTAGCGTTAGTTTGCTTTGAGATTTTATTGTTTCAGGTGCATGACTAGACTATCAAAAGAAGGAGATCTGAGCTTAGACAGTGATTCTGAATTTGAGGAGATGGCAGCCCTTGCTAACAACAACAGACCTCAAACTTTAAAGGAGTTGGCTGCTCCAAATTTAAATTCTCAGCCTCTTTGCATTGAATTTCCTGAAGTGCAAGCTTCATTTGAATTAAAGTCTGGATTAATACACTTACTCCCAACTTTCTTTGGTCTTGCAGGTGAAGATCCTCATAAACATTTGAAGGAGTTTCATGTAGTGTGCTCAGGAATGAAGCCGCATGGTGTAACTGAAGAACAAATTAAGTTGCGAGCTTTTCCCTTCTCACTTAAAGATGCAGCTAAAGATTGGCTATACTACCTTCCTTCCGGTTCTATCAATTCTTGGAATGAGATGAAGCGGTTATTTTTAGAGAAGTATTTTCCTTCTTCAAGAGCTGCCAATATAAGGAAAGAGATTTGTGGCATTCGACAACATGATGGTGAATCGCTATATGAGTATTGGGAACGATTTAAACAATTGTGTGCTAGTTGCCCTCACCATCAAATTAGCGAGCAACTCCTTATCCTATATTTTTATGAAGGCATGTTACCCATGGAAAGGAGTATGGTGGATGCAGCAAGTGGAGGTGCTTTAGTTGAAAAGACTCCAGAAGAAGCCGGACATCTCATCTCTACTATGGCTGCTAATTCACAGCAGTTTGGCTCTCGATCCAACCCTCCAGCTAAAAAAATTTATCAGGTAAATACATCCAACCTTGAGTGCCAGATTTCTGACTTAACCTTTTTAGTTCGACAGTTGGCTGTAGGGAATGCTCAAGCTGCTAAGGTTTGTGGAATTTGCTTTGTTGGGGGTCATGCTACAGATTCATGCCCAACTCTACAAGAAGATGAGACCATTCAGCAAGCAAATGCAGTTGGTGGATTTCTAGGATATCCACAACACAAATATGATCCTTTTTCTAACACTTACAATCCTGGATGGAAGGATCATCCTAATTTGAGTTATGGAAATAACCCAGGCCAAAATCGCTACCCACAACCGTACCAATCAAGACCACCACCTGCAGAACCTCCTAAATCAGGTATGTCATTGGAGGATATAGTGAAAGCTTTAGCCACTAACACTCAACAATGGCAACAAGATGCAGCAAAGAGATTTCAGCAGTTGGAGAATCAAATGAGCCAAATAGCAACTGCTGTGGGCAAGCTTCAAGCTAGTCAATCTGGACAATTGCCATCACAACCAATTAATCCACGAGAAGAAGTTAAAGCCATTACCTTAAGGAGTGGAAAAGAAGTGGACAATTCCAAGAAAGACAATCCGGACACTAAAAAGAAGCATCAAGTGGAAGAAGAAATTAAAGTTGAAGCATCACCTAAGGTAAACTCTAAATCTCTTAATATTTCTTCTAACAATTACATTGCTGCTCCCTTTCCTAGCAGATTTAACAAGGGTAAAAAAGATGAGCAAGAACAAGAGATATTGGACACTTTTAGGAAGGTGGAAGTTAATATTCCACTAATTGATGCAATTCGTCAAATTCCTCGGTATGCTAAATTTTTAAAAGAGCTATGCACCAACAAAAGAAAGCTAAGAGGAGATGAAAAGATCAAGGTAGGTGAAAATGTTTCAGCAATTTTGCAGAGAAAGCTACCCCAAAAATGTAAAGATCCAGGTACGTTTACTATACCATGTGTGATTGGAAATTCTAAAATAGAACGTGCCATGCTAGATTTAGGAGCTTCCATTAATGTGATGCCTAAATCAATGTATGATTCTTTACAATTGGGCTCTCTAAAAGATACAAGAGTTATCATACAGTTAGCAGATAGGTCTAATGCCTACCCGATAGGGGTAGTTGAAGATGTTTTAGTGCAGGTTAATGGGATGGTTTTTCCAGCGGATTTCTATGTTTTGGACATGGCGGATGATGCATCTTTAAATCCAACACCAATCATTTTAGGCAGACCATTTTTGAAGACTGCTCGAGCAAAAATTGATGTTTATGAAGGAGCACTAACCTTAGAATTCGATGGAGAAGTGAAGACATTCACAATATTTGATGGCGTGTCCATTACTTGAGAAATTCAAGGCCATGTCGAGGCGATGACAATAAACAAAGGCGCTGTGTGGGAGGCAACCCACAAAGATTTCATTTTAGAAGTTTTTATGTTTTGTTTTTCTTAATTTCAGTTAACTATTGTTTAATCTTTGTTTTTGTTTTGTTTTGTAGGAGGTGCAGCAAAAAAAAAAAAAAATACCCGATCACAGCAGTAATTTGGCTTGTCCTTGTGCATAATGTGGACTTCGCTTTTTCAGGGGAGTATTACTTTTCTCTTCATATATTTGATTCATCATATTCACATTGGGGACAATGTGATTTAAGTGTGGGGGGGTAATTTATGATTATTTAGTTAGGTTAGTTATTTTAGTTTATTCATATTTTGTTTTGCTTTTTAGTTTACTTTTTTATTTGTGTTTCTGGGCTGAGACTGAGATTAGTCAACACTGCTTTGTTTAATTTTTGATGTTTCTCATTGCGTTGAGTCATGAAAGTATTATTATTATAGATGGAGATTTAGATTAAATGAAATAAATAGCATGTTTAGCTAAGTGAATTTAGCAATTTAAAGTCTGTTTTAGCAACCATTTGAATTGGGTTAAATGAAAGCTAGTCTCGGTAAATTAAAACTTAAGTGAGCTTTTGAGCCTTGAAGTTGAATTAATCACTTCTTTTAATCATTTTTGTGAGTGATATTCATGTATGAATTTGTATCTTTAGAACTTGCTTTGACATGCTTATTGAGATCACATTGCTACATTTTTGCATTAAAATGATGAAGGCATTTTATTTTATTTTAGCCACTTAGCCTAAAAAAGCCAACCTTTATGTTTATCATTGTTTAACCCCTTTGAGCTTTTATGATCTTTTTCCTTGATCTTTAGCCTACATTACAAGCCTTGGACTTGATTTTTGACTACTTTTTCCTATCCTAAGTCTAATTGAGCATTTGGGATGTGTGATGGTGAATTTTGTGCGTTGTTTGGAGCAAAAAGATTGTTTTGACTAAGTGTGGGGTGATCATACTTATGATGGTTGGTATGAGTGAATTGTATATAGTGGTTGAAGAAAAATATTTGGAATTCTCATGCTTTGGTGTGTTTGTTGAAAAGAAAAAGAGAAAAACAAAAACAGTTTAAAAGAAAAAGAAAAAAACAAAAATAGTAGTAGAAAGAGTATTTGAAGAAAAAAAAGAAAAAAGAAAAAAAAAAAGAAAAAAAAAGTGAGAAATTTTTGTTTTTGTGTAAAAGCATGAGAATTTGGCTAAATGTGATAAGTTTAGAAGAGAAAGAAAATAGTTGAAAAATGTTGGTGTGTATTAGTGAGATCATATCTTGAATACTCTATTAATTGATGGGTATTAGTGAGATCATATCTTAAATGCTCTGTTGGATTTTGGATGTTATCCCATTGTTTTTCTTATGATTTTTCTTTTCTACCTTACCTTTACCTAAGCCACTTTACAACCTTTTAAAAGACCTTCGGATTTGTGCTTAATTGTATGCTAGGTGGTGGAGATTAGATTGATAAGCAAGCTTATGATAGAGCAAGTTTTTCATTGAATTCGAGAGAATATTTTGAACCTTTTAAACACTTGAGTGATTAGAGAGAATTCAGTGAGTTATTTGCCGAGCTAGTTTGAATTGAGCTTAATTAAGTTGGTTGCTAGTAAGACTGACGATTGTTCGATTCATGTGGCTATGATGTGCTAGTTGTTGAATTTTTGGTTGTCTCTGTCTATAATATTTCATTACTTGATTGATTTAGTTTTTTTTTTTTTAAATATAATATTTTATGATTTGCCCGGGACGTGCAAAGATTAAGTGTGGGGGTATTTGATGGGATGCAATTTATATATATTTATATACCTTAATACTTGATTTAAACATGTTATATTCACTTAAAATGGATTAATTTATATTTTTCTATGTTTTAGGTGGATTTGAGCTTAAAGCGATGAAAAATGAAGAAACAGTGGCAAAATCGTAATTAAACAGAAAAACTGAAGAAGCAGTGGCAAAACCGTAATTAACTGGACGTTGGCAGCAAGGCAGTGCAACCCAGGTGCATGCCCAGGCGCCTGGCCAGGCGCCTGGATGGGCGCGAATCTGAGCCTTTAGGCTCGTTTTTGTGATTTTTTAGCCCTAAGTTTTACTATAAATATGTTTTATCATTATTATAAAGGGAGTAGCCGTTTTTAGAGCAAAAACAACAAAAAGAAAGAGTTTTCT
>QANX01001945.1:29556-81406 GCA_003254975.1 Ochetophila trinervis | reverse complement strand
CGACACGAACACGGTTCAACACGACACGTTGCCAGGCCTAGTTTTATCTTCTATGCGTATTGAATTTGTTTAAAAAATTAGTGTGTATTAATATTATTCATTATATCAAAAAAGTGATTAAATTTTATTCATGGAAAATAATATATAAAAATTAGTAGCATACAATAATGAATATAAATAAGTAAATAAATTGAAATTAGAGTTGAGCTTTATATTTTTAAAATAAATTTGTAATATTTAGGGGTTTATACTTTTACGGAAACTGTATTTTAAGATACAATATTTTTTAACAATAATAGCATTCTAAATTATCAAAAAAATCAAATCAACTTTGAATTAAATTTTCTCAGAATATATGTACAACTTTTATAACTCTGATGTTGTGAATATATGTATGAATTATATTGAATTGATTAAATAAAAATTAAATAAAAAAATATTTATAAAATTTAAAAGAATATAAAATCAAAAGACATGTCTATCCATAAATATATATATATATTTTTTATATAAAAGTACCTTATGAAATGTTAAAAGTACATTTAAAAAATGAGTAAATACTTTTTTAAAAAGTTGCATCTACTGTGAAACAATATAACCTATAAAATGTACTTTTATAATTTCCATTCAATGTTTAAAAAATTAAATAAAAATAATTTATTTTTTCAACAAAATTACCATTTTTTTCATAAGATATGAGGTAATTCATTATTTTTTTTATAATATTTTTCTTTTTTGATCTTTACATATTTTTCTTTTTTGATCTTTACAAGTATTTTTTTATTATTATTGAATTTTAAAATTAACACTTTTTGAATTTTTAGCTCAGATAATATATTAAATTATTATTATTTTTTTTTTCAAAATTAAACCTAGTAAAAACTATTTTTACAATAGCAAATTCAATCACTAGGCTAAAAGTTTCAGTGTAATCAACTTCTGCTGTTTGATGAAATCTCTTAGCAGCTAAAAAAGCCTTAAGTCTCTAAATTGTCCCATATGCCTTGTATTTAGTCTTCAACACCCATTTATTGCCAACCAAAGGCATCCCTGGAACACAGAAAACCAATTGTCAGATATTGTTTTTAAGAAGGGTTGCATACTCATTGCTTCTTGCCATCTTTAACTGAGATAGCTTCAGGAATGGTAGAAAAAGAAGAAGAGGGTAATGGATGTTTAGGTGAAACAAGACTTTTAGGTTTGAAAGTTCCAGCTCTATTACTTGTAATGAAGGCATTACCAAAAAAAAAAAAAAGCTGTATTTAGCCTTCAGTATACTTTTAGGTTTGAAAAAGAGTACGTACTCTTTTTTTTTGGTAAATGTATTTAGCCTTAGAGTCAATATGTACATCATAAGTTCAAACGACATTGGCATTAACATTATATATATATATATATATATATATGTAAGTATAGATTACTATAAATATACATGGGCAATTAAGATTTATGTTGGTCGATGGACATATATATATTTATATATTTGTATATTAATGAAAAAATATTATTTGTTATCATTAATGATGTATAACCAGTAAAATTTATATGTTATGTGATAATTTAAATAGGCCATATTAAATATTTTATTTTTTATTATTAAAATTTTAATATTAAAAAAATATATAATCAAATATATTGAATTAAAATTTGGACCCTATCACAAATGGTCATAAATATCAAAACTCATATGGATGATATTGGTTAATTATATAATATTTTAATGCTAATCAAAATATGCTATCAAATATCACAAGGTATAGTCCACCAGGGGAGATCCATTGTAGACTTGTAGTGATGTGCAATCTGTTTGAATTTTCAGCTTGAATGGGTCTGCAAAAGGGTGAAAAAGAAAAAAAGAAAAAAATTCATGACTGATCGAAACATGTTCCTTGGCAAAGGTTGGAACGCGATCGTGCTTCGCTACTACTTTTTTTTTAACTACCTGCACGAGGGCCCCAATGTTTCTAATTAATAAATCTCCCAAAGCAATTATTCTGCAGAAGCTATGGCCAGATCAGTTAGTTCATGGACGTGCAATACTCTTGTTGCTGCATCATCAATTAAGTTCATGACTAAATTAAAATCAATTATAATTAGGATATATATAATAATAATAATAATAATAATGTTTCTCTCATCAGATTTTGAATACACTGTATTATTGGATGAATTGTGGACTGAAAATTTCTGATAAAAAAATTACTAACATATATAATATTACACGAGGAATTGAAACTAATAAAGAAAAGATAACAATGAATTTGATCTATTAGATATGATCATTGTGGCACAAATTAAATTGACCTTGCGATAGCAATTGATTGGTCCAACCTTATCCGGACTGACTCAGGCCTCTTACTTAAAAGTTATAACATGTAACTTATGCTTCAAAAATACAGTACTATCAAAATATATATTTCCGAACGTGGACAGTGAGGTATAGCCCTCTTTAATTAGGCGAGATGAAACAGATGACCGGTCACTCGAGATTTAAAAGGAACTGTTTAAGTTCTTTGCCAACTATGTCCATATTTTTAAATAGTAAAAAATAATTTTTCTTACAAGTAAGTATAGCAAGGCGTTTGTAGTCCAACGGTTAGGATAATTGCCTTCCAAGCAATAGACCCGGGTTCGACTCCCGGCCGACGCATTTGATTTTGTCATCCGCTTGTTCTCCTTTTTAAAGACAAAATGAGTAGACAATCTTAGTATGCCACTGATAGTGGGTGATAAGAGCTCTGCAGGAATATATAAGGCCGTGAGGGCCTTGCCTGAGAAATAGTTACTTAAACATTTTGTCTGGTTAGAAAGACTCTTTATATGTGCTCTGAGTTAATTCTTTTTTTTTAATTACCATTTAAAACAATGTACCTATTAACGTTAACATTGAATTCTTCAGTATATTCGGCTAGCCTCAGGGATAACCAGCTCCTGGTCTTCACTGCCCCCAGAATAATCCTTTCCCAAGCTTGGAAGAGTCAAATAGCTCATGTTATATTATATGAAAATTAAAAATTAAATCAACTAAGCATGTAGCTTTGATATCCAGGAATAATGATTTCTCTAAAATTTGGTGAAAATATCTGGAGTACTAGAGAACATTGGGTAGTTTTGTAAAATAGTTGTCTACCTATGTGAGAGTAAAATTTTCTGTTTTTTTATCCAAGGAACTTTTAAAAAGCCTCATAGTCACATCGATTGATGCCACATACACAGAGAATATAAAATTTTGTGCACCATATGGATGTATGGTTTTTTTATAATTTTCATCTCTAATTTATGAGCTATATTTTGGACTCACTAAAATAATTATTTTGTTCTCATTGTCTCCCAATCAGTAAAAGTGTGCCTTGTAAAGCATTTTAAGAGATCCAATTGTCATCAAAGCTAGCCACAAGCAGTGACAGATAAAGTGTAACTTGTAATTGTAAATTTGTGATTCTGTTTAGGTACTGAATCTTGCTCTCTAAACTTGATTTTCACAATTTTGACAATGAGAGTCATCCAGTTCAACAATTGAAAGAAAAGCTGCAAGAAACAAAATTAGCTTAACATTTCTAATTGTTCATTATTTTATATGAGAAACTAGGAACGGATACAATTTGATTGGCATTGGCCAAAAAAGAACAAGATCGCTTACAATATCAAGGGTATTTTTGTGGAACAGAACAGAAAAACAAATCTCCAAAAGGACATTATAAAGGGCCAATTTAAGAAGGGTATTCAGCTCCAAGGGCAAGGTAATTCATTTTCCAGTGCCATCCCCTCTTCCAAGATCTTCACAACAAGTGACATTGAGGGCCTTCTGGTATAANGATTATAATTTGGATCCGTTATAATTATTTGTGGATTGGGTATTTGCTAATTAGGAATTCAATCGTATTGAATGTTCTATGTTTAGTAGCACTTTGATTTTAATAATTGCATGCTAAGCTTTTGTTAATTTCTTAGGAGAATGCATAATAGATTAAAGTTTTACAACGTTTGTAGGACTTGTTTATTGTTGGTTGCTATTGTTCTTAATGTTGTTCTGATTTAATTTAGATCACGTTGGTTTAGATATTTCAGAATTAGGATTAATTTACGATCGTATCTGAATTAATTAATTGTGAGAGTTAGAATAAAATTGGCCGTGCTATTTTATTCAATCCAACATTGAATGATTATTTTTGGATATATTTTTGTCTGTGATCACCTGTTCTTTAGCAATTGAAGATACTCTGACCCAAGGTTTTCTCCTATTGTTATTTTCGGTATTTATTAAATTGTTTTCTTTAATAATTGAACTTTCCAACATAAAATTCCCTTTTTGTCTTTTTAATTTTACTTTAATTGGAATAGATTGAGTTTGATTATCAGTCTCTGTGGAATCGACCTGAACTTACCGCTACTACTGTAGTGTTTGAATTCAGTAATTAATTTTGGTGTTTACGACACGCATTACTCTGCCAGAAACTCTTTTGTCCCTTGCCCTGACCTGTCAAGTCGCTTTACAGCAACTGCAGTTCCATCTTTGAGAACCCCTTCGAACACTGTCCCGAAACCCCCTCCTCCAAGCTTTTTACAGAATTTTTCTGTTGCGATGGACAATTCTCTGTATGAAAATCTCATTGGAATTTCTGATACTTGCTTGAGAGTTTCATCACATTCATAATCCTTCCAGTCATCCATTTTCTTCTTTTGCTTGACCAACATGTGTACAATTGTGACAATCACCATGGCTAGCACAAATGCACAAGTAGCCAACAGAACCATTGACAAAGAAATGGAGTGCTTGAAAGGTTGTGGAGGGGAATGAATCAAAACTTTAATATATGAAGATGAGTAGTAGCCACTGGAATCTGGAGTTTCTCTCAGTGAAAGAACATCTTCAGAAAAATAACAATAACCTTTGTGATCTGCTTTCTGATAACTAAAGAAGGCAGCTTTGCAAAACTGACTTTCAGCACAGATTTCAATGCATCTATCTTCATCGTCTAATCCTGGCATAGCTTGACTTTTGTCAAAGAAACTGTAATAGGAAAGGTTTCCAAAATTTACAAGGCGGTAGATATCATACATTCCAGGTGACGATGGATTGTAAATCTGTCTACATCCAGGATATGAAAACTGGCTGTCATTTCCTGGTATGAAGTATTGAACACCATCAAGACCAATGGGGCATGTGCAGTTTCCCTTTTGGCAAAGCCCATATCTACCGCACAGAAGAGGAAACCTACACTCATCCAATCCCCCCATAAAAGCATGCAATTCTCTCCACCCTTTTCCAGCTTCCCAACAATAAATTCTAAGACCCCCATCAGCATCCAACTTCATAATCTGTACAGTTGCTGAATTGTTTGTTCTCAGCATATGTGTTGTTATTTCATTGCCCGCCACATATGCAAACACAATTCTTCCCTTTCTAAATTCTGCAGATTTCATCCTCACTAGTCCTGGTACAGTTGCAAGAGGAATGACATGTAAATATCTGGATGGATTATCACCTCCCACAAAGGCAGACAATGAACCAGAATATATACAGAGATAAAACAAGCCTGTGCTCAGAGCTTTATAATGACTGCTTGAAATAAGACGTTTTCCTTCTCTTAAAGATTGCCCATCAAGAAGGGTGTCTGTAACATGCTCAAAAGACTGCCATAAGATTCTACCGGCTACATCGATGAGGACCAAATTCCCCTGCTTGTTGATGCTGAGTTTGTACACATATGGATCTGTTGTATAAGTAGACCAAACCTCGAAGTCTCCTGTGCTGATTAAGACCAAACTCCCACTGGAGAATCTGAGACATGCTTCTTCTCCAACTGGATTGTCCCGGTTTGCTGACCAAACTACTTTGGGTGGTTCTGGCAGAATATTTCCATTTGACATCTCTACAAAAACGATAGAAAGATAACATGCAAAGTAAAAGTTAGGACAATAGAAACCAAACCCGAAACCAAAATGACTGCCTTGGACTTGTCTTTCCCGCAGTAGTATGAAACGTGCCAGTGAACCATCTGTGAATTCTATTCTTGAAGGAAGAGATTGGTCATTGTTTGTCCAAATTGTGTTTGAGGAGAGATTGTAGGTTGGTTCAAAGGCAGTTGTAGTCCAGAGGTAAGAGATGATGATGAAGGCGGCTAGTAAGAGAGAGTTGACATAGGCCATGAGAACCTGATACAAGATATACAATTTAAGATATATTTTGCTGCTAACACACACACACACACACACATATATATATATATTGAATTCTATATATCTTTGTAGATTTTTGTTGTTTCTTTCGTTTGACATTTAGCATTTAGACTAATGTTAACATTAAAAGCTCAGTCACTGTGTACGGCTTAGCCTAGGTATAATCAGTCATTGATATTTGTTGTTCCTCGGATAATCCTTTCTCAAGCTTGGGAGTGTCACACCTCTAAGATAAAAAGAGATACGCATTCATATAGTTATAACACACACACACAGAGACAAAAAAACAAAAAAATAAAATACAAAAAACAAAAAACAAACTAAGCACATGCTCCTAGACATATTAATGTACCAAGAAAAGTGTATTAAATTTGATGAGCCATATGGTATGGGTATGTATGTGTGTGTGTGTACATATATATATTTATATATAATGACTGCTGCTTAATTTTCAAGTGATCTTGGCATGAAGGTGGGAAGAATTTTTCGGTCCAGGTTGTTTTCCATTCTCTATTTTCCTCGAATTAGAAAGGATAGACTGTCCCAAAAAAGAA
The DNA here is from genome assembly GCA_003254975.1 of Ochetophila trinervis. Lineage (NCBI taxonomy): Eukaryota > Viridiplantae > Streptophyta > Magnoliopsida > Rosales > Rhamnaceae > Ochetophila > Ochetophila trinervis. The sequence goes on along the minus strand of QANX01001945.1, from coordinate 74,672 downwards.
AAACAAAAGGAAGTAATAGGATTAAGCTTATATTAATTATCTGTTTCCTTGTAAAACAATCTTTAAGGAAAAGATTAGTAAGAATTTGGTAAATTACATGTTTTATGCTACTAAAACTTTTCCGAACACAAATGATTTACAGGGGAGCTCCATGCATATCTGCTTTTGGGATGCATAGTAGCTTTCTTCTCTTTCTTTTTCCCGAGGGATGAACTATTCATCTATACAAAAGGAAAATCTGGTGAAAAAATGTAAAGTCTTTTGCTATATCAATCACAATCTTCTTTTTCATTTCCCAACACAGTAGCATTTTTGTTTCCACAGAAAATCCGTCTGTTCAGAGACCCATTTACTCATATGCTAGTAAACCAACATCCTATTCCTTCTTGTAGCACAAAAACCTATAAACCTTGCCAAATTTATGTGATGCATATTGCCTATTGTCTGTACTTCTGCTAGGATCTCTTTTGTCCCTTAATCTGATCTGTCAAGCCGCTTTACAGCAATAGTTTGAGGGGTAATTTGAGAATTTTCTTAGTTTGGGCGACCAAGTAAAAAATGTGGAAGCATAATCATATAAAATAAATAAATAAATAAATTTCTCATAAATCTATTAGAACAAGCTCTGAATTCTCCACTGTTAAAGCTTCCCAAAGTTCGTATCACCAAATTTATATTCCCCAGCCGTCAGCCAGCACTATAGATTTTAAGAAAATGGAATTTTTTTTTTCTTTTTTGTTTTCTTGCAATAGAAAAAAATAAAAATGGATGTTGTTTATTACCAAGCATGTGAAATCAAACACTTTACAAACCAAGCCCTCCCTAACTAAGACCTAAACCTTCCCACAAACTACTAAATATCAATACACAAATGAGACCCATTAAAAATATTAAATAGAGAACAACATAGCGAATAAAGTCCTGATTAAAAGAAGCAAAGATAGGCAGTTTCAACATGATTAAAAGTTACAACCTTGTGCCACAGTCCACCGCTAATAAGTTGACGAAACAAAGTGACAAAACTCTGGATTGCCTTCAAATTCAACCATGTCCTGCTCAGCCAAAGTAACCCAAGCCTCAATTCCTTCCCCAGATGGTGTGCTCATCAAAATGACACCGTTCTTAACCGGCATACCAGTGGTGCATACCCAGGTTGGGTTTCCCCACCCAAAATCAGTTCCATAAAACCCAAATCTTGTCCAGCTTCCAAACATGTAACACTGCAGCTGTGGATTATTAGATGTTAATGATCTTACTTCTCTGTAAGGTTTATAAGCCTTAGCAAGTCCTTCATCTCCTTGAAGTTCACTCACATAATGGGAATCAATCTCTTTCTGTGCCTTCCTAATAAGACCTGCCAAATATCCCAATTCCACATCCTTCTTCTCCTCCAACAGATATGCAGCAGCAACCTGCCACAGATTACCAAATACATGGTTTGGCAATGGAGGCACCGTTCGATCTCTAAGGTTAACCACATGGGTTGCAATAGATTGGGGAAGTTTGTCTCTCCCAGAATTCACTTTGGCTGCTTCCATGGCTGATTTCCATATCAGAGCTGTCACAGATTCAACGCGTGAAGGGTTTTGAATACCAACTCTGGCTTTTAGTTCATTCAGCTCTGTTGCATTGAATACGAACCTCTTGGTTGAAATCTTATCCTTGCTGATAGAACTGCCTGACATGAGCATGTTCATACCTTTGGGTGGGAAAAGCAAAGCTGAATCCAAAAGCGGAGGTTGGAATTGATGATGATGACGATCGACCCCTCTTGCTGCTACAGACCAAGCCTTGAGGAAAAAGTCAACTGCAGTTCCATCAACAACCTTGTGTGAGATGCAGAGACCAATTCCAATTCCACCACAGCCAAACACATTAACTTGAACCCCTGTAATAACAGTTTCTGAGCTGGACTCGAAGGGATTAAAGGGAAAAAGTTGAAGCAGATTGTTTACTGGGTTTGTGAGAATGGCTGAGAGGTCAACGTTGGGTACTTTAGCTTCGAGAAAGAGAGCTCCTTCATCGTTGCAGTCAACGGAAGCTTGTTCGGATCTCATTCTTCCTGCCAAAGGGTAAAAATGGGTTAGTGTCTGTGAGAGTGAGTTCTTGAGCCTGCTTGATATTGAAGCATAATCATCCTCAATATCAGAACCAGTGTAGAACAACAGAATGGGCACGTAAATTGGAGGAACCCGTCGATCTAACATAGACAATTCCAAGTTTCTGAGGTCATAAGGGGTTGAACATGATGGCTTAATCAGCTCCTTTGAGAAAATCTCAACCTTAACCTCCATATCTTGGATATGAATCTTCTACTTGCAATTATTATTGCAACAAAAAACTTTGATGTTGCTTCAAAATACTTTATAGAGAACAGAGTATTGATGGTAGTTGTACTGACCTTGTCTATAAATAAAATAATATAATTTATAAATGAAGTACCGTTGTTTACAAATAGAGTAACATATTAATATTATTTTATTAAAAATTTTGTTACTTTATTTATGGACAATATTACTTGATTATAAATTTTGAAAATACTATTTTATTTTATAGATAATATTACTTTTATTTATATTTATAGACAACATTTAAATTGATAATAGTTATAGTTAGGGGTGGGCAAAACCAAACCAAACCGTTTAAACCGAATTAAACTGTTGCTTTTGGTTCGGTTTGGTTTGGTTTGTAGAAGAAAATGGTTTGGTTTGGTTTACTATGTTAAAAAACCGTCATTAATGATTTGGTTTGCAGTTTGAATATTTTTTGGACCAGACCAAACCGCAAACCGCATTTAATATTATATATATTTATAATATTTTTATTATTAATAATATATATAACTAATATATATTTTTAATTTTTAGTTTGAATTGTAACACTTTGTTTTAATTTAGATTTTGAATTGTAATATTTTTAATTTGAATTTAGTATTGTAGTATTAAAATTAGTTTAAATTTTGAACTACAAAATTAAATTTTAGTCTTGTAGTTATTTTGGACTGTAAAATTAAATGTCGCAGTATAAACCGTTAAACCAAATCGGACCAAACCGTTTATGAATGGTTTGGTTTGAATGGTCTTAATGGTTTGGTTTGGTTTGTTGTTAAGCTAAATCGCCAACTATGATTTAGTCTGAATTTTTATAAAAAACCAGACCAAACCAGACCGCGTCCACCCCTAGTTATAGTAAATAGTTGTACGGTAAAAAATTCCAAATATGAACAATTAATGGCTAACTAGGAAAGGTCAATTGATGGTGATGTTTTCTCAATTTGTCGGAAGGATTCGTTCATTCTAAATTACATTTTCATATTTTTCCCGGTCAAGGTTTCTGTTTGTTTCCTTTCTTACTTTTCTTTATTTCAAAAACTTATCCTAGAATATGCTTAATTTCCTTTGGCATGGTAGGTGTATATTTCATATAATACATTAGTTTGATGATTAATTAATTATATGAAGGATTTGATGGATGATGGTTATTGCATATCATATTTCGTCAGATGTAGAGGTTACAATTTATTTGGAAAATAAAGAAACCAGTGTAATTTATCCTAAGATAAAACTCGTTAATATTATTTTCTTTAGACATATAATATATCATTTATATTCTTTAAAGTTTGAAAACTCTTTAAAAAATTATATTCTAATTATAGAAATAATGGTAATAAAAATTTATTTAGAATTCACAAGTCAAAAGTGTCATGATTATTAGTGGGGCTGTCGGTGTCATATGTTGATCATTTAAAATTAGATTATTGGCACGTTTGGTCTTCAATCTCAATATATATATATATATATATATATATATATGTATTTTTTTTTTGTATTTGGCCCTTCTTTTTGTTTTTTTCTTGCACTTTACCTTTTAACTTGATTTCTCTTTTAACTTGCACTCTTAATACAATTTTTTTTTTCATTTGGTTTTCTATTAAATCAGCATATAAAATGCACATGTTGGATGGCAAAATATTATTTTATAGATATATAATCCATAAACATTTAATATTTATAAAATGTTAACTTTTTTAAAATTTTATAAATATTGTTTTATGGATACATAATAAATGGATATCACATTAATGCAAGCAACGTATAGCGCATAATGCATTGGAATTGAACGTGAAATGATAAAGTATGATGTCAATAATTTCATGTTATATATATCAAATTTATTAACTAAATTTTTAATATTAGATATTATAATTTATTACTAGTTGATAAATTAATAATATTTTATAATTAAAAATAAATTTAATAAAATAGTAACATATGATTGATATTAAAAATTTAACTAATAAATTTGATCACTTTAAATTTTTATTTTTTTATTTTTGGTAAAGATATCACTTTAGGATTACTTGGTCAAGTATTGCTTACAGCATTTTAAATAGAGAATATGGATTGTTGTATATGTGTCATATAAATAAATATTGTTTAAATTTATATGGTATAAATGCACATTCAATTTAAAAAATATTTTCTAATAATAATATGCACAAATATTATTTATGATTATTAATTAATTATATATTTTAATAAGTAATTTTAATTTTTAAGCAAATTAAATTTTAAAAAAAAAATTTATTATTTTGAAAATTTGATAATGTGTGACAGAGCTTTTCAGAATTAGACATTCATATTGATAACGTCAAGGCCACGTCAGCTCGACATTTATTAAGACATTACTATTAGAGCTTATTTTTTCAAAATAATATTTATATATGCTTATATGACATGTTAATTTTAACAATTAAAATTTCATTAAAATTGTTTTTAGTTTATGTTGTTTGTAGACTTTGTCTTAGATTCATTTGGGAATTAAGGACTAGCTGGAGATAGACTTCTGAACTATGACTAATCACACAAACCTATGGAAAATATTATTAGCAAGAAAATAATCATATCGCACCCTATGTAATATGTTAATGGGATTGAGGGCCAAAAATCCTACCAACATATTATGGTACTTGTTCTCAATCTAGCTTTTGAAATTTTTCTTTCGCTATTCATGGTACCTATACAAATTTTTAATTTTTAAAAAGTTTTAGTTTAAAAATTCCATATTCTTAAGATAAAGATAAACCATGCTCGTTCATTTGTTTGTTTTTTGTTTTTTTGGTAGATAATGCTTGTTTTTTTTTTGGGTGAAAGAAACTGCAATATAAAGCGCAAAAAAAAAAAAAAAAAAACCAAAAGGAGGATTACAAAACCTAGCCACTTTTTTTGTCCACAGACAACACAGAGATAATGGAAAGAGGAATATAGTCAATAGAAAACGAGTCAAAACAAAAACAACAATTATTAGCTAAGGAGAGTTTTGCAACACAATCAGCGGATATATTTGATGATCTAGTATTCCACACAAACTCCCAATTGAAGCAGGATTTAGTTTCCTTGATTTGGAGGATACCAAGTCTGGTCTCTCATCTCTCAGGTTTAGAGTCAGCATCAATCTCATTGATAATGGATTTAGAATCAGTAAACCACAACACATTCAACCAATTTTCACCCTTAACCACCTCTGAAGCCCACACAATAGCATGCAATTATGCTTCTAATGCAGAGTCACACTTCCAAAGCTTAGAGGACATCAAAACAACATCTCCCACTTTATTTCTGACCACCAGCCCCAATGCAGCCTCTCCCCTTTTAAAAGCAACATTAGTGTTGGCTTTAAGCCAACCAACCAGAGGGGGGGTCCACTGCTCCTTAACAATTACCACCTCATTCTCCACTAAAACATCTTTGACCAAAAAATCTTCAACCATTTGATTAAAGATAAACACCTCATTATCCATATCCATCGAATTATAATGAACCAGCTTGTTCCTCAGTATCCAACAACAGTACCACAATGAAGCAATAAAAAACAGTAAACTTTTTACCTTCCATACCTTGAAAACTCCATTTCAGGTTGACACAACACATTACCATTTCAGAAATATTTGAGACATTCCATTTATCAAGAGCAAAACCCCATTTACTCCCAAAGGCAATTGATCTAGCACCATGACACTCTTTGAAAAAGTGGAACAAAGATTCGAATTCGGCTCCACATATGCCACAGCTAGTGTCCCCTCCTCTAATTCGTTGCACCACCAAACCTCTAGAAGGGAGCACACCTGCCAAAACTTTCCAAATAAACAATTTGAGTCGATCATGAATTTTCAGATTCCATATATCTTCCCATAAGCCTGGATCATTTGCATCAGGTATCACCACGTTTATATTGTAATAGCTACTAACAGAAAACCGACCTTCTTTATTTCCCCGCCACATCAACTTATCCTCACAACAAACAAGAGGCCAAGATATATTGAGGATGCCTAAAGCTTCCTCTGTAGAAAAACTGTTTAAAACTAAACCTTCATTCCAACTAGCACCTTCCCAATTACACAAATCTGCCACCACCCTAAGCCCCTCAATATCCATCCCCATCCTAGGTTTAAGAGCTACATTAGCCAAGCCCGAAACCCATGGATTATCCCAAATATTGATCGACTGCCCATTCCCCACTTGAAAGCATGCTCATTTTTAGAATCCAACTCCTAGCACTCATAATGCTACTCAGAACCAAAGAAGATCCATGATTCAAATCATGCTAAAAAAAGGAAGACCCTTTAAGATACTCAATGCACATGATTATAATCCATAGAGAATCCTCTCCATTTACAATCTTCCAGGCCAATTTTAAAAGCAAAGCTGAATTGATATATGAAAATCTACGAAAACCCAAATCCCCTTGAGATTTTGGCTTACAAATATCATCTCAAGCTTCAGCGCTAAAAAATCTCCACCATTATTGTTTGAGGACCACCAAAATTTTTGAATAGATTTATCCAAAGCCTTGCAGACCCCAACCGGAATTCTAAAAGTCATCATTGTATAGGTAGGAATAGCTTCAATGACAACCTTAATAAGAACCACTTTCCCTACTTTGGATAGAAGTTTTCCACTCTAACATTCAAGCTTCTTTTGAACCCAATCTTTTAAATGGGAGAACTCTTTGCTTAGGTTCCTTCCAATAACAAGAGAGTTGCCAAGATAGATAGACTTTTCCCCCATTTTCTTGAAACTCGAGATTCTTGTGATCTCATTCATTTCCTTTAAGGACATTCTTTTAGAGAAAAAAATACCATATTTTTCCAAATTTGCCTCTTGACCAGACCATTTACAGTAAGAATCAAAACACATTTTAAATGATTCTGCCTCTTTCTTGCATGCCCTGTACATCACAAGAACGTCATCTGTGTAAAGCATATGAGAGACTGCGAGAGCATTTCTTGCCACTTTAATCCCATGCAAATTTCCTAAACTTTCATCCCTATTCATAAAACGAGTGAAGACTTCCGCACATAAAATGAACAAAATAGGGGAAATAGGATCTCCCTGCCTCAACCCTCTATTCGGTTTGATAGCTCTAGAAATATTACCGTTAAAAATGATGGAGAAAGTCACTAAATTAATGCAGCTATAAATCAACCTTTGAAAGTGCTCGCTAAACCCCCACACATTCAAAACCCGTATAAGGAAAGGCCATTCAACTTGGTCATAAGCCTTTTTCATATCCACTTTAAGAACCATCAATCCCTTCTTGCCTTTGTGTTTCTTAACCCGGTGCATGGCTTCATGGGCAATCATCCATCTACCATTCACATAAGCTCTTTGATTATGAGATTAGATTTTCCACCATAGAGCTCAATCTTGAAGTAATAATCTTAGCCACCACTTTATAAGCAAATATGCACAGACTGAAAATGATTAAAGTTTCTAGCTTTATCCATTTTTGGAACGAAGACTATGAACGTTCTATTAGCCGACTCCAATATCCCTCTGCAGCGAAAACATTCTTTGACAAAATTAACCCTCCGGTCCATCACAATACTTCAATAGTTTCGAAAGCGTTATTTTTTTTTCGTAAATAATGCTCGTTCATTTGTTAGTTGACTGACACATTATCGTGAAAGTTCAAGCTTAATACTTGAGTTTTTCCTCCTTTTTTTTGGTAAATAGAAACAAATTGACCGAAACGTGTGGCCTATATTTACTCTTCCTACTCAAAGATATAAACAACAAAGTGCATATACCCAAAATGAGTTTCTACTGGTTTCTATTTATCCTTGAAGATGGAATGCGCTCTGGTTATGCTATCCTCGCCTTTGTCTTCCTCCACTCTCAACTTCCAGGTAATCAACAAATTAATGAGCATCAATCTAATTTTTCTTATTATTTTTTTCTTAGTCTTGTGCTTGTGATATCCTATTTTCATGGAGTAACAAATTTGCATGTCGATGGAGAAAGAAATACCCATTTTGATGTTCAGGACGACCCAACTCGCTCATTGTTTGATTGGCATCCCGATTCTGCGAAGTGGGTTTTACTGTGTGATACCGATATGTATGCTATGAACTTGCCAAGCGTATGTCAGTCGAGATTTTTTTTCTCCAAGTGAACTTTATCTTTTCCTGGCGTGTATATGAGAAATGGCTGATGAACTGAAATGGGTGTTTGTTTTTAAAAGAACGGCCAAAGTAGACCTTTTCCAACAGTAATGTGGAGGATCTAATTTGACACAGTTAATTTTTGTTCCAGTTTTTAGTTTCATTCTTTTTCCAATTAATATTGCTGCATGAACATCAGAGACAAAGGATATCAGTATTGCTTCGTAATTGGATTGCTACATGGTTCAACTTACTCATTTACTCTGCATTTCATAATAACTGTCAAGAGTTTTCTGGAATTCTAGGCCATGGATAGCAACATAATTGACCTCAGCAAAGCCCTAGTAGACAGCTGCCAATCCTAGCTTAAATCTCTTAACTTTTGATTTAATTATTATTTAAAAAAATATGCTTAGCATAAGTATAGCTAGGAACATGAATGGTTATTTTTTACCATTTTTCCATCTGTTATCATTTTGATTGTTATATATTTATCAATTGACTCTGCAGGGTTCTAAGAAATCTTTACATCCCTGGTTGCATGGCTCTGCACTTCCTAAACCATTTCTTAAAATTAATGACGGACCACAGTCCTTAATTTACCGACGAAACTCAGCTGCTTTCTCTTCAAGATCATATAGGGGGCTGATATCTGCAGAAGGTGGTAAACAAAGTTGGGACTTTGGAAGATTTTTCAAAACGTTATTTTTCTTCAATGAACCTCCATCTCCTGCTAAGGTTGGACACAATTTTCTATTTGAATTTTGATTATATCTGAAATGGACATATTTTCATTCCTCAACTAACAAGCTTTCTTTGTTTTTGTTTTTGTTTTTTTTTGTTTTTAAGTTCATTGAATTTATAGTAGAGAAACTATCCAGCCCATCACCTGACAAGCCAGTAATGGAAACCTCTAGCATTGTCCTTGTTGCTGGAGCAACTGGTGGAGTAGGTAGAAGAGTAGTTGACATCTTACGGAAGAAAGGTTTACGAGTCCGAGTATTGGTATTTTCCTATACCTCATTAATTTGTTTTCAATGAAGATCTAAGAATCTGCTTCCCTCTTGTTTAGCACTTGAGGAAACGAGAGTGATGCAATTGCATTGTCAGTCATGCTTTTGAGAAAATTATATAAGTGATTACTTCTTTAATTAATTATTACTTTACATATGAAATGTCTCTCAGGTTAGAAATGAAGAGAAGGCAAGAAAGATGTTAGGCTCAGACATTGACTTGGTGAGCCAGCCACCATTGAATATATAACCTCCTTGATCTGTTATACATTTTGTTTTTGTTTCACTGCTTAATACCGTCAGAGGTCTTGCTAATCTATTTTCTGCTTGTCATCTACTTTTGTTTTTGCCTGATTTCTTAAAAGTGCATCACTGGATATTCTGAATATGCTGTATAAAATATGATCCTGCTTCTGTTTGTTCAGTGTTGTCAAGGTTGATGATAATTTTTCCCCGACAATTTTCAGGTTGTTGGAGACATTACTAAGGAGAGTACTCTGGTCCCTGAGTACTTCAAAGGAGTGAGAAAAGTTATTAATGCTGTTTCTGTCATTGTTGGTCCAAAAGAAGGGGACACTCCTGACAGGGCAAAGTACAGCCAAGTAAGGTTGCAAACATTATTAGATTTTTAGTCTGATCTATCATGAAGAATGTCAGTATCTTTGTCATCATTTGTCTCAATTTTATCTTTTACTTGACATCTTTATGTGGTGTGGTACAGGGAATCAAATTCTTTGAACCAGAGGTACGAATTGATTGTGTTCTGTGTATCTGGACCCAGTTTATTTTGAAACTACAGTACTTTTGCTTTTGGATTTAAGCTGTAAATTTTACTAACAAATCTTTGCTAATAACGCATTGCTTGATGGTTGAGAGCAGATCAAGGGGGATTCACCTGAAAAGGTGGAGTACATTGGTATGAGAAATTTGATTAATGCTGTAAAGGGGAGTGTTGGGCTTCGAAATGGTAAACTAATATTCGGATTTAAAGGTACAGTCTTCTGTGCTCGGTAACCATGATTACCATACAAGCTGCCGCATACAGTTTCTAGATACAAATATTACTTGAAACACAGAGAAGTTCTTGGAAAATAAATAATAAATTTGTTAATACCTTAGAATATATGCACCCAAACACACTCAAATTGTTTTATGGGGAACTTGGTCAGAATTCTCAACCTTGCATTTATAACCTTTTTCAATTGATACTAATTGAGATTCTCTTATTTCTTGCAGATAATAATTTTAGGGAGCTTCCTTGGGGAGCTTTAGATGATGTTGTAATGGGTGGAGTTAGTGAAAGTACATTTCAGATTGACCCAAAAGGTGGGGAAAATGGTGGGCCAACGGGTCTTTTTAAAGGTTTGTTATTATCAAACTCAAGAAACTTTTCCTATGTAATATTGTCTTGCTGATAATTCTTTTTCAAGTTATCGTCTCTGTTTAGATGTGTTGTTATAATATCGATATATAAAATCTATCTGCTTCAGGTGTTGTTTCCACTGCAAACAATGGTGGCTTTACAAGTATAAGAACAAAGGTAAACTGCAACTTTTTGACAAATTCTTTGTGTTCTCTTTGTATTGTAGTCTTTTCTGTTCCAAACTTAGCTATATTGTATATATCAATGATTTGTCTTTTTAGCGTTTTAAGTAAATCAAATTTCTTAAGTTTCAGAAACTGCTGTATTACTTTTTGAATAAACAAAACAAATAGAAAAAAATATATATACCAGTTCCATTTATCCAGATATCTAGCAACAGTATTTAACTGGAAAGATCTTGGTAAATAGTTGTGGACCCATTTTTTATTGTAAGCCCTTTTATGTCTGAATTCCCATACTAGCTAGTAGCAAGCATGGAATAAACTTTCCTTTGTTATATTTTTGTGCTGCTAGGAGCAATGTAAAATATTTTGTGCCCTATTTCAATGAGCTAATAAAAGGAATAGCTTATTTTTGTCAAACGAACATCTCTGGTCCACTTTTGCAAGTTCATCTTTAGTTTTATTCTCAGAATTTATCAGTACCTGAGGATCTCTCTGCATATGATGGTTTGGAGCTGCGTCTTAAAGGTGATGGTCGTCGGTATAAACTTATTGTTCGGACTAGCAGTGAATGGGATACTGTTGGTTATACAGCAAGCTTTGACACTGTTAGAGACCAGTGGCAGTCTGTAAGTAACACAATGACCCCTTGAACAGTGGGTTATGATAAATAATCTTGAATTCTGTATCCTATTGTTCTATCTTCTTTCAGGTGTGCTTGCCATTTTCTTCTTTGAGGCCTGTATTTCGAGCACGGACTGTAACAGATTCCCAACAATTTGACCCAAGCAATATTGTATCATTGCAGGCATGTTTTTCTATGTCATTATTTTTGCCTATCTTTTCTTCTATAAGATTTACTGCCATAATTATTTATGAAAATTCGAATCCTTGCAGCTTATGTATAGCAAGTTTGAATATGACGGGAAACTGAATCCAACCTTCCTGGAAGGTGAATTTCAGCTTCCAATATCGAGCATCCAGGCATTTATAAAGGATCCTGTAACTCCCAGGTACAATAATTCTTCTTGTATTTCTCAAATATTTTATTACACTTTTGTGTAGAATTTATCTTCTAGATGCATATGTTCTTGTTAGAATAATTTCTTTTGGTTCTCTGAATTGTAGGTTTGTACATGTGAGCTCTGCAGGAGTTACCCGACCTGACAGGCCAGGACTTGATCTTAGTAAACAACCTCCTGCGGTCCGCTTGAACAAAGAGTTGAATTTTATCCTGACATTTAAGTTGAAGGTTTATTTCTTGTTACCTTATCTGTTGACTTTAGTATATTTGGGTTGTCTTCACCAAGCTTGCTCTCCCTGCCAGGTTTACTATGTCTACTGTCTGTAGCCAAGTTTGGAAATGAGAAAGAAAAGTTCTCTGAATTAACTTCACTGTCTTTTTTATTTTCATCCAACTGGAAAGTGAAATTTTTTTAAAACATATAATGATTCTCTGAATTATCTCGATCCTTTTTTATCCTTTTTGCCATCCAGCTGAAAAGTAAAACAGCTCTTCTCTTTTCCCATATTCTTTTGTTTACAAAACTTCTTATTGTAAAATTTGAATAGGGTGAGGATTTAGTACGGGAAAGTGGACTTCCGTATGCAATTGTGAGGCCATGTGCATTAACAGAGGAGCCAGCCGGAGCAGATCTCATTTTTGACCAAGGCGACAATATAACGGTATATTATCAGCAAATGAAACTATAAATACTCTATTTATATTGTAGCAGTGAATCTTTGATACCAAAAGCCTAGTTGCTAACAATAATTTATTTACGTGCAGGGTAAGATATCAAGAGAAGAGATTGCTCGAATTTGTGTTGCTGCTTTGGAAAACCCATATGCTATTGACAAGACATTTGAGGTTACATTATTTACTTTACTTCTTTTTAACATATCTTAAACATCCACTGATTAAGCTAAAGTAGAAGAAATTTTCAACTCATTTTACTCGATTGCATTGTCATAAGCAAAATTTAGTCTCCTGTCCTGTGTGAACATATGATGTCCAAGTCCAATAATTGGTTCTGGAAAATTGCTGTTGTTTATCCTCTTGTTTGATTATGTACTAAACTATCGACAGTTTCAGTGACATATTTATCTATTACAGGTTAAGAGTGTTATACCATTTAGCGAGCCATTTACTGTGGACCCAGAAAACCCACCCCCAGAAAAGGACTACAATATTTATTTTAAAGATTTGAAGGAAGGCATTACTGGGAAAGAAGTCCTAGAACAAAGTCCTCTTCCAGTCTGATGCCTCTGCACATCTAAAATCAAAGAGCAGAGGCTTCTTTTGAAGCATTACAAGTGATTAGTGTTAGATCATCTGTGTAAAATCAGTGTAGATGTTTCAGTTAACGTAGTTACTCATAGCATTCATAGGTTGGGAGCTTGTGCTTTTGCCTTGTGATGAATTTAGAGTATGTACAAATTTTGTGTATATAACATAAGCATATATGTGATAGAAAGCAGAATAAAAAGACAAAGTTATGGTATGCATAAGCAGTATCTATAGGCTGGAGGTTTTCCTAATTTTAATACATATTCTCAGCGGGAAAGTTATGTATAAATTCTATATTTATTACCTCAATGTTATATTCATTTGTTTGGTTAAACAGTACTGTATCATGTGTCACGTCTCTTGTTCTATATTTTGAATTTGTTGAGCGGAGGAATAATTAATTAAAGTTAAAAGGTGTGAAAAGACAGATAATGTTTGTGAATGCTCTGTTTCGCTGTGCTTTGCAGTATACTTAGTGACAGGATGAGCATGCTTAGTAATTCTAAAAGTGAATAAAACGTAGGAATAGGAAAAAGCCATTACAGTTTGTGAAAGCTCCGTTTCCCTATGTGATAGGCTTTGAAAACGATGCTCCGCTTTTTTGCTTCTTGTCTGACCCTCTTACCTTGTTTTGTTCAACTTCAATGCAGCTGTATATAATCTTGATGAAGGATCTCCCACAAATAATGGCCAAAGTTCTCACCTTTACTCTTGTTTCTCTCTCTCTCTCGGGCTCAGCCCTAATTTTGTTTTGAGAAGAGGAAATTTAGTTCACAGACGCGAAGGGGGGAGAACCTTTAATTGAAGACTGATGCTTATTGCTGTTTCTGCGTTTTAAACAGCCAGCACTGCCGTTTGGCTTACTTTCTATTTCCTTTTGTTTAGCTAAATGGAACGGTACCGTTTCATTTAATGTTAAGGTTAATACTGTCTTTTGCCTTGTGGTGTACATGTGTCTGTTGGAGAAAGGGTTAGAGAAACAGTATTTAATCCCTCTTCATCCCCAACCTTCGGCAGCTTGCATTGACGCCATTTTTCTCTGTTTTTCTGAAGCTGATTTGCTTCTGTAATTAATGAAATCTTGCATTGAATTTTAAATTGAATCCATTCTTCTCTTTAATTTCTTTTGCTGATTTCATTAAATCTGGACTTCCTACGTCAAATCTGCTTCTCACTTCTCGTGCATTTTTTGAAGGAGTAAGTACCCCAGTTTATGAGCTATATATATATATAATATACCTCAAAATCTTTTATATATAACTGTTTCAGGGATTTTAGTGTGAGGAACCATTCATAATTGAACATTATGTACATGTTTTATTTTAATATTTTAGGAAATTATAAGTTGTTAAGTTTAAATTGCATTCCCACATGATTATTCTTATTATTTGATAAAAGAAGTTGCATAATTTTAGCCTATAAATAACATGGTTATTTATATATATAGTTAAACTATTATAAAATATATTAATGTAGACCATCGTTAATATATATATATATATATATATATTCCAACTGCTGCTTGTAATCTTTACCATCTGACGTATTCCTAGTTATGACAAAATCCCAACCAAATATAATTAATAGCATGCCAAATTTGCAATTAATAAAACAATAATGTCACATTTATTAAAAAAATTATTTATTAAATTATGTAGCAGAATATATTAATATTTAATTAATTTTATTCTTTTAATTTACTTGCCTGTTTAAAAGTTTACTTATTTATATTTAAATTATATAAATATATTAGCTAATAATAATTTAACATGTATTATTTAATAAATACATTTGATCAATATTTTAATATTTATAATGTTATTCTTAATAAAATATGTTCAAAATGTACTTTTGGTACTAAAAGTTTTATACTCTAAAACTTCTTTCTTTTTATTAGCTATTCACGTAGTAGAATATTTTTTTTGACATGCTGAACATAAAATGCGATTGATATCTTTGAATAATTAATAGATGTTCTTTATGAATAAAGGCCCCAAAAAACCATGTTTTATTTAACTTTGTTGTCTACCATTAAAAACTAAGCACTATTTATTTTTTCTCAAAGAAAAAAAAATTACTATTTATTGAATGACCAATAACTTTGTCTCTTTTCTTTTCGAACCAAAAAAAAATACGAAAAACAAAGAGACAAGTCGGTTGTTAATGCAGAATTGCAGATGAAAATGAAAATAAAGAGAAAGAACAGGGTAAAAAAAAAAAATCCCAATTCTCTTATATCTTTCTTTCCTTTTCTGTTTCTTTAATTTGAAACAATATACATTTACATCAAACAGGAAAAAATAATAAAAATTTGGGGCTAGCTCTCTTTAATTAATTATTTATTTATTTAATTTTTCTTGAGCTGCAACATAGTCCCCTCCCCAGTCCCCAATGCATGATAGTGATGATAGCAGCATAGCAGATCAGAGTGGCTTCCACATGTGCTCTTAGTAAGAAGAGCACCATAATGCCTGCAAAGAGATTGACAGCGCTTTAACAATTAATTAAGATCTCTCTGTTTTCACAGTCTCAAAAACGAGATGAGTTACAGCGAAGCAATCAATGAAACAGGAAATTTAAAGGAGCATAGCAAACTACTCTGCAAAGCATTCTGTATCTTCGACCATCGCTGCGAGCCTCCATCATATTCCTTAGCCTCTCAAGCATTTCTTGTTCAGTAAACATTTTACCCTGCGAGCTCAAGAACACACTCCGCCTCACCGGAGGAGACCACAGCCCGCTCTGTTCGTAATCGAAGTCGAATTCGGCGGCATCGAAGAACTTGTCGAGAAGTTGGTCGGATGTGGATTTGGAGACCAATTGCACTCTCGGAGGAGAATGAGAGAGAGACATTCGGCGAAATGAAAGATAACTATAAACAATATTATAGCCAAATAAAAGTTGAGACAAACACTTGGAGGGCTAAATAAAATGGTGGGTATGGTTGCAATCATAGAGAGAATATTATAGTCGTGGATAGCATGAATAGTTTGATTTTCATTCTTATTTGGTGTCGGAATTATATGAGATACCCAAGTTTGGAACAACTACTCAAGGAATCGTTGCAAGTATATAAATATATATATATATATTTTATACATTACATATATTTAAAGTAAGATAATATAATTATAAATAGAAATTGTTGGTGTAAAACGCAACAATCAGTCGTCTCAAGTATAAGAGGGTGTCATTTCGAACCTATGACAGTCCAAAGAAAAATAAAGTGTGCGCCAATTAATATCAAACTTAAATAAAAACGATTATATTAATTACTGAGAACAAAATAATTAAATGGTTACAAATGCATTTCAGATCAAATGACTTTTAATTAAAATTTTCAACTAAAACACTTGACTATTCGAAATAAAATTATATCGAAAATAAACTAAGTAGTCTATGTTTCTGGTGTGTGTGGATGCACGAGCCCTTTTTAAAATTTGTGAAGCCTCTATTTATATAGAATAATGTGGCTAAGTAATTCTTTATACTTTCGATGTGAGACTCATCTTCTTTCAATTTCCAAGATACATACTTATACTTGTATCAGTTCAAATTATCCTCTTCTTTAAACAATGTAAGACAAATATTGACTCACTTAAATCTAAAAAATTAATATTTTTAATAAATAAAAATATTAATTCAGAAAATCCAAGTATGTGGTCCAAACATTACCCTCATTGCTTTGTAATTTTGTGGTAAAAATTGCAAAGCAAAATTGATTCTTCGTGTTGTAAATATAATTTATCATGAAAATTACCCACACCAGCAAAAATTTAGTGATCTGCATCTTTCCAATCATAAACACTTCAAAATTGGCAAACTTTTAATTATGTCCTTTTCGCCAAATTTCCAACAGATCTTTTGCCCAAGCACTCAATTAATCCCGTATGTTCAAAGATTTAGCTTCCATATTCCAATTTTGGCAGCTTCACGCATTGCTACAAGCCAAAAAAAGAAAGGTCACAGATTACCTTGTAGCACTAAACATGCCAAATCTAGCTCTCCCAATTTTGGTTTTAAAGTTGCTTTCCTTCACCCTAGCCGCAAAATAGAAAAAACATTCTTCAAACCTCATCAAACACTCTCTGCTACTGTCAAAACGGCACATAACTTGTATCTCCCTCCTATGGCTTCTTTGATAAACAAGCTTTTAAATCCATATCTAAGTATAACAGGTTACATATTTTCTCCATACTTCATACCACGGCATGCAAGTTTTTTTATTTATTTCTTTGCAATAGCTATTTGACTTGGCTTTTCTCCATACTTCATACCATGGCATGCAAGTTTTTTTATTTATTTCTTTGCAATAGCTATTTGACTCAGCAAAATTTCCACTGCAAAAATCTTTAAATCCGTGGATTCAACTGCTCTCTCCACCATCAGGTAAACAAGGTCCCCTTTGTTAACATTTGTTTATGCTTCCTCTGCCACAGTTTTTTTTATTTCTTTTCTTTTCAAAAATTTCAAAATATCACATGCAAAACTAATGGTTGCCATACAGACTCCATCTCAAAACCAAAACGAAGCAACAAATGTGTGTCATGATTGGTGGAGACTTATCTCGGCTTCAATGGTGAACGCTCATCCTGGAGATTAGCAGCTCGGTTGATTCCGCTGCGGGCCGACACGGATTTGCAGCGGCGACATTGGTTTCGCAGTCGTGCGGTTGAGTTCGCAGTAGCAGCACCGGTTGAGTTCGCAGTGGCTGGCGAGGACTGGCTTTGCAGCGGCAGCTAGGATCGGTTTCGCACGCGGCGGCGAGGATTGGTTTTGCAAGCGACAGCAAGGACTGGGTTTGCAGCGGCGGCATTTGGAGAAGACAACCTACAGTGCTGAACAACGGGTTGGAAAACTTGGTCGCGGCATGCGGGCTTGGAGCTAGGCGTGGATCGGAGCGCGAGCTGGGCTGGATTCTAGAGCGCAGAACGCGGGCTGGTTGCTGGGCTTAGAAACTGGGTGCGATATGCGAGCTTGGGGTGCTGCTGGACTTGGGCATGGCATGTAGGCTTGGAGCTGGGCGCGGACCAGAGCTGGATTGGATTCGGGAGCGGGGAACATGGGTTGCTGGGCTGACGTGCATGGATTGGACTGCAGCACCGGCAAGCTGGACTTGATTTTGTACTGAAGCGGGCTTGGGGCGCGGCTGGACTCGCTGGACCGGAGCTGGACTGCAGCGCTGGCGCTGGACTAAGGCTGCACGCGGGCTAGACTTGCTGGACCAAAGTTGGGCTGCTGGCTGCATGAGGGCTGGACTGAGGCTGCTGGCGCTGAAGCAGGCTTGCTGGATCGCGCAGGTGGACCAGGCCGAAGGCTACTGGGCTGCTGGCTGATTTCATGGGCTGGACAGCATGGATGCAAGCTGGGCTGGTTATGGAGCGTAAATGGACTTAGCACGCGATTTGACGAAGCTGTTGGCTTTGCTGGATGCTTGGACTAGTGCTGGCCAATCGAGGAACTTGCCGATTGTACATATTTGGAGTTTGGCTTCCTCTTTTTCGACTTTACTAAGAGTCTGAATATATTTGGCATGTCTTTGTCTGTATCCCTTGAGATATTTCATCAATTTCAACGATGTAGATTGTCCCGGTGATGTATTTGTTGATGCCGAATATTTTTTTGGATTTTCTTTGCGTATTTCAGCTTCTTACATTGTGGTGGTGACTCAATTGCATCCAACCAATTTTGAAAGCAGTAAATTCAACTTTATATAAAAACACCCCAACACAGCAATCCTTTTGACGGTTAATGGACAAACGGTCTTTCAACCTGCTTATTTTCCATTATATTTATATATTACATCGATTTGAATAGGTTGGCCATGGATTTTGGCATTTAGTCAAGTTCTCTTACTCGGCCTTAAAAGCGGCCTGAATTGGCCAGCTAAAATTGCAATAAATGATCGGATAAATTTTTGGCCTAATTTTTTCTGACTTGTTGATGTTACATTTGCAGGGAATTGCTCCCTTGTATCATATCCTCCAGCATCTGATTTGACATCTTACACTGCGTCTAAATTTCTTTTAGATCATGACTTCTGCTGGACGACGTTCTGATTCTATCATGCCAGCTGAAACTGAGATCCAAAAGACAAAGACAAGACAACAATTACGTTGATCATCACCTCATCCATAGTTCCAAACTTAATCGTTGATGGTTTGACGGCTGAAGAAACAACTATGTCTTTCTCCACCGGACAGTCGTCCATGTTCTTCAAGTACAACTGAAGTTCTGCACTTTGCTTTTGGATCCATCTTTTTATGGGTTTCTTCCAATGTGGAGCTCCAAATAAGATGCTGACTTTCTTGGGTAAAGCTGCAAGCTCATGGCTTCCATCCAGGTTGTCGAGACATGACTCCAACTTATTTGGCATAATACCATCCTTTTGCTTATCCAGTCGACCTGCTATCTGACTATCAGCATACTGGCGATGCATCCACCTCTTCTGGGTTTTGTTAAGCTGATGATAGGGCTTATATCCTGCATAATACCAACGATCTACCTCCAAAGCATGTGGCTTAAAAGTCTTCGGCTTCTCGATCTTCTGAGAAACCAATATTGTCAGATGGTTTCTAGAAAAAGTAACTTGGAGCTTTGGCTTACCTTGCCCCTCATGGTGTCGATCGTTCTATTTCACCGGTCAATCCTGCAACTTTGATCTCAAGCGTTGGAAAAATGATTTTTGCCCGAAGCTTTCTAGCGGTGGTTTTGACATGTTCAGGTTTTCACTCTTTGCCGAACGTGTCGTCCCTCTTTCCTGAACCTCATGTTTACACCAGTTACAAAGCACCTTAGAAGGAGATTCGGCCTTTTCGACCAAATACTCTCTTCTAAACTTGACATCTCTATTCCAGATAACGTCTGTCGCAAATCCACCCTAACTCTGGGCTTTGCAAAGTCTGAAATATTGGCCGAAACCATGTTTGCTTCGGTCGATGGGAAAGGATTACTATCCACTTCCATTATTTCTTTCCCTTTCTCCAGGAACTTCAGTGTCTCTTTCTCAATCAATGTCTGAATAGTATTCTGGAAGACTACACAATTGGTAGTCTAATGCGACCACATGCCATGCCATTTGCAGTATGGATTCTTCTTCATCTCTTCCGCTATAGGTAGAATATGGCCATTAAGTAATTTAATTACCTTGTCGACCAACAGATGGTCAAAGATCTGGTCAACTTTGGAGATGTCAAAATTGTAGACATTTTCTGGTTCGACCCGATTCTTTCTCGTGTCCATCACTAGCTGTGGAACTTTATATCAAGAGCTTTGCAAACATATGGATGTGTAGCTACTACCTCTGCCGCATCCACTTCAATTGTTCCATCTCCGCTTTCTTGGTCCTCAACTTCCACCAATTGAATTTCAGTATTCGGATCCTTGTAGTATGACCCTCTGGACGAGTTCTTCCTCTGGTACTCCTCCTTCAAGATGCCTTCATATCAAGTGGCCCGAGAGACTAACTCGAACAAGTCATGGAATTTTGTCCCCTCAAACTTCTTTCGAAACTTGTAGCTCAATTCGCCTTGTGCTAGCTTGACGAACTCCCATTTCGGTATGTCCAGGTGACATCTGATCCTCGCTTTCTTGAATCGAGTTATAAATAACTGCACCGACTCTCTATCCATTTGTCGCAGGAGCGATAAGTTAGCCATGGAAATCTCTAACTCAATCCTATAGAACTGCTCGTGGAACTTATGCTCCAATTCTTGCCAGTTATGGATCTAGTTTGGCTGCAAGTTGATGTATCGAGTGAAAGTTGGTCCTGTCAAAGAATTAGCAAATAGTCACAGATTTAGGAAATCATTGGCTGCTGCTTCTCCGCATTGGATAGTGAAATGACCTATGTGTTCCACGGTGGATTGTCTTTCCTCGCCAGAAAATAGGGTGAAGTCAGAAAACCTAAATCCCCTAGGAAATTTGATCCGGTCGAAAGTGTCGGGGTACGGCCTCCTATAAGATGGGCGTCCGATCCGTCTGAATGCAGGATCCATCATCTCTTGGATGATGGTCTCGACGGCTTCCCAATCCATGCATTGGCCGTGGTTTATCAAGTTTGGTCCATTCCTCCTTGCTGGGGTGTGGAAGTCTGCTTGATAGGCGTGAGCATCATAGTGTCCATTTCTGTAGTTCTGTCCAAAATGCTCTGCATGCCCCTCACCATGAATCTGGTTCCAAGCTGGCAAGTTTTCATATGTCGGAACATCCACTCTTCTTTCATGTACATTGGGTACAGTATGGAAAGCTTGTGTCTAGTGTTCTTCCCGACCATCCTTCACGATATGGCCTTCGTTATCAGCATGCCCCCCGGCAAGAACATTGTTTCTTGCTGGTGGGGGAATGTAAGGTTGGACTTGTCGTTCAGGCATAAACCTTACATCATTTCCATTGGACCCGGCCTGAAAGGCCGGTGCCTCAGTCCTTGGCGTGTTGCCATTGGGTACGGCCTGAAAGGCCTGCACCTGTTGTTCCTCATGGCCGTTAGTTAGCCTTGTGCCATTCGACGCAGCTCGGGTTGTCTGCACCTACTGGCACAGCAATTCCAAGATTCCTTGCAACGTTTGCTGCTGGGTATTCTGGTATGCTTCCATCTTCTGGGACAGCTCGTAGATCAAATCCTGACTAGATATCTCTGTCGTGTCCGGAGTCTTGATAGCTTCCATTTCAATTCCATCATCATCCGACACATTTCGGCTGGTAATGCCGCTGTGATTGTCGGATTCCTGATTCTTGGAACGAGGTTGCACCATTTCCTCAGTAGAAAAAAGAAGTCTTACTGGGCATGCCAAAAGATATGTTGGTGTAAAACACACAATCAGTCGTCTCAAGTGTGCAAGCGTGCCACTTCGAACCTATGACAGTCCAAAGGAAAATAAAGTGTGCGCCAATTAATATTATACTTAAATCAAACGATTATATTAATTACTGAGAACAAAATAATTAAAGGGTTATAAATGTCTTTCAGATCAAAGGACTTTTAATTAAAATTTTCAACTAAAACACTTGACTACTCGAAGAAAATTCTAACGTGAATAAACTAAGTAGTCTATGTTTCTGGTGTGTGTGGATGCACGAGCCATTTTCAAAGTTTGTGAAGCCTCTATTTATATAGGAGAATGTGGCTCACTAATCCCTTGTACTTTCGATGTGGGACTCATCTTCTTTCAATTTTCAAGATAAATACTTATACTTGTATCACTTCAAATCACCCTCCTCTTTAAACAATGTGGGACAAATATTGACTCACTTAAATCCAAAATATTAATATTTTTAATAAATAATAATATTAATTCAGAAAATCCAAGTATGTGGTCCAAACAGAAATATAAAAAATAATAACAAATTAAACTTACCAAGTTATGAAAAGCTTTTAGTGATAAATCTCCATTCAAATTTATAATTTTTCTCATCATTATGCATACGTAGTATGCACATTCGATGGCGCCTGGTTGAATAGGAGTCTACAATTGTATTTGAACAAAATACTAATATACATTAAAATGAAATTATTAAATTAGAAAAATAAAATAAAATGCAGACGTTTATAACCGCTGTGCTTGGCCAAATCAAACTATTTTGGATCAATGAATCCAAATTGAAGAATTTTTTTATTTTTTGTCATACTTTCATATAAAGTCTGAAATAAAAGTTAGAAACAACATATATATTACGTAGGAATATATAATAAATTTATAATTGAAAAGGAATGAGTTGAAAAATATAATTACCTCAAGTACAGTAAGATGCAATCGACAATAAACATGCCCATATGACAAAATGATTCTATGTTATCTTCACGTACCATTGCATATATTTCATTGCCAATAATGTCACTTTCCATCTTACTTCAAGACCAAACTCTTGGTTTTGAATACCAGAAACTAACATTGTTAAGAGCCAAACTTTTGGAGGCAAGTTATCATAAGTATTAGAACCCCACTCTTCTATCGTATTGCATGTGACTGAGATTGATGTGATTGCAGTGTACTATTAGAGCATGATTCAACAACTGACTTGCTTGCAACTCCTCACGCAATTTGTACCTACAAATATACATAAAAAAAATATATAATAATTTTAAAAATATTAAAAAATATCATGAAAAGCCAAATAAAAATTACAATAATTATTATCTCATCTCCCGGTAAAATGACCAAATTTTTTGGCTAAGCACGAAATGACTTCAGAGCTTCTTTTACTGAAACTATGGCATAAGAAGGGTTTGGTAGTGTGCAAAAGGATCAATTATCACATACACATTAACTCGAACATTGTCACGTCCCAACTGCACTCTATGACATACAGCCTGAGGATCAAGTGTAAGAAGCATCTATCTTTTTGCTACCAAGTTATCAATTGTATCCACAACAAGCATGCATTTTGCGCCCTAGATTAAAAGAAAAAAATGATTGATATTATGAAATAATAAAAAAATATGTGACATCATAAAAAATTATAATTTTATCAAGGTTAATTGTATTTGAAAACCATTTAGTAATTACCCATCGTTTTGTCATAGGTAATGGTGTGATAGGAGATAGTGTAGTAGGTACCAGTGTTGGTGTAAATGTTCTTACATGCTTTACATTGGCATCAAAAAATGTCACCCAAATAGTATTGACGAATTGATTTAACATAATCTCTAGAAATGGATTGGCTACAAAATTTGTCATTTTGCCTGCCATTTGTGAATTAATCATATGTAAGTTCTCTTTTAGGTCTCAAACAGTCTACATCAATGTAGCCATCTGCAAATTTTTTTGGGCCATCTGCAATTCTTTTTCAGCCTTTTTCCTTTTCGATCTATTTATTTATGCTTCTTTGGCATGTGCCTTTCATTTATGCTTTAAATTTTGTCTCATGAGGTATCAATATTCAATTGGGATCACTTTGTGACCCCTGTCTAACTGGACTTCTATGCTCTGGAGTCTCCAATGTCATTGTCAATATATCATTGGGTATGCCTAACTATACATCCAATTCTTTTTTAGCATGTTAGCCTAACAACTCATACTGCAAATAAAGTTTAATCGACATAATAAACCATTTAATAAATCCTTTTCAAATTAGACAAAAATGAGTTACAATTTTTTCTCCAACTACTACAGCTTCAGAAGTTGCAAGATGCCTCAACTTGCCAACTTTAACCTCCTAATTTGCATGCTAAGTTAAATTCTTTATCATCTAAACAATTTGAAACATCTTTTCAAAACAAGGAATGAGTGGAAAATACCACAAAATTTTCGCTGAAACCTTAACACTCTTTCTTTCATCGTCATTGGTCTTCCATATAATTCTCCACAAATAGGATAATATTCAAGCTCTTCATATTGCTTTATATACAAAATACAATTTTTTAGACAATAATGTATCTTATCATAATCTATACTTAATGTAGTCAATGTTTTTTTTTCACAATGTAATAGACTATGGCAGAACATTATCAATTGGCAGCATTTCACTTAACAATTTCAATAATTTAGAAAAACTTTTGTCAGAAAAACAATCTTTTGATTTCAAGTTCTACAGTTTTACCGAAGTTAATAATTTGGTAAATTTTGTACAACCTGGATATAAATTTTTTTTGCATCCTCTAACAAACTTTTAGGTGCATCTGGATTATCTTTAAAGTTGTCACAAACAGCATACATCATGCCAATATTATTTTCGACAAGATTTTTATCATCTTCGTCTATGTCCACATTAGCATGAGCTTCAATATTCACTTTTTTAGCTTTTAAAAAATTCATATATTCTTCTAAATCTTCTCTATGAAAAATCCATCTGTTGTAACTTGTATCAAACTCTTTAAAATACACATGTCATCTTACTTCATCAATAGTGCAAACATATAAATTTCCACATTCCAAGCAAGGACATGAAATTTTACCATCACTTTTCACACTCTTCTCACTAAATTTTATAAAGTTATTCAAATCATCTTGAAATGCTTTAGTTTTTCTATCCATCGTTATCCATGATTTATCTATCTTTATATATACCTACACATAATTAATGTATAACTACATAATCTTATATTTTATAAAATTAAATCTGGATTATTAAACATTATGTTGCATAAATAAATTATGTCATATTAAGTAATTAAATAATGAAAATAAAATTTTATCTGTGTTTAATTATACTTATTGAAATAATCAATTAAATTAAGTAAGTTTAATTGCACTTATTAAAATAATTAAATTTAATTAAAGTTTCTAAAATAATTAAATTTAATAAAATAAAGGAACAATAAATAATTAAATAACAGAACAACACAAACTAATTTTTTTTTTATTACAACACAAACTAAATCATGTTGTATTAATTAAGTAATTAAATTATATTATTTTAAGTAATAAAACTAAGCTATATTAACGAATTAAATTATATTATATTAAAACCCTAAACAATTAAAAATAGTAAGTAAATAAATTATGTTAAATTTAACTCAAAAAATAACAAAATTAAACAATAAATTAATCAGGAAAAAAGTATTATACTAAACATTATATAAATTTTGTGCCAAGTGACATATTTAATAGCATGGACTGACGGACAAAAGCTCATCGTATTTTCATATATATTTTTTTACACTTCACACATTTACGATGATACATAAGCCCGTCATATTTACATACACATTGATGGATAAAAATTGTATATATATATATATATATATATATATATATATATGAACATTAACTCTTAAAACAAACTTGTGTGTGTATACTTACCAATCAAGCTGCCAAATTGCTAAGTAACTGCTAGTCCACCACCGATGACTCAAAGCTGCAGCCACCCACCCAAATATGCTTATCACGGTCAAAATTGCCACACCCCAAGCCTATCACACTAAAAAATGCAACCACATAAACAGAAAGGGGTCAAATTCAACACCCACACGAATTAAACAAGTAACAAAATAACAAAAATTCATTGGAATATCTCTAAACCTCGGTCAAACATGCATTTACAACTATAATTTAAAAAAAAAATAAAAACTTAATTTTAAACCAAAATAAACCTATAATAAAGTTAAAAAGTTAAAGCAATACTTAATATTCAGCTAATATGACAATTTGGTGATAATTTTCGAACTAAATGATGAAGAAAATACTTATGGTCCAAGAGAGAACACCAAAGCAATGCCGGAGAACAAGAGAATTTCTTTTATCGCAAAGTAAGGAAGAAATGACCAAAATTCTAGTTAAGTGATGCAAAAAAGATGAAGTGACATAAATGGTTTAATACAATGTGCGTGTGCATCATAGAAAGGTCTAATACAACTCACATGTGCATCGTAGAAATGGTCTAAATACGATGCATATGTGCATTGCAAAAGGTTTTAACACAACACACAAGTGCATCATTAAAAGGTTCGTATCAAATTAAAATGGCACGTGTAATTTTGTGCGACGTAAGTTGATCCATTTATACGGCGCTCAATGAACGTCGCAATTGTCGCGTATTGCCATGTCGTAGCAAGGCATTGAAACGTGGCTTTGATGTGTTATTTATTATAATATACAATGATTTTTTTTGGTACGTGCCATATTCAATCAATATTAAGTACAATGTTCCAATTTTTAAACATTGTATTTAAGTAAAAAAAAATGTTTGTAGATTATTTTCTTCGATTTCATTTGCGTCGTATTTAATATTTAAAACGATGGTACTATTTAAACACAACGTAAATTATCTTCTGACGATCGTTTTATATGACTTTTTTTTTCTTATAGTGTTTATTTGTATTTTTTTATCTTTTTTTTAATGATCATTCTTTAAGTTCTTCTTACAAGTTGATTTCAAAGTCAGATGAGTTTATGTTTTATAAAAATTAGTGTGATATATATTATTCAGTTATATAAACCGAATAGAAATTCAATGATAAGTGAAGTCACTTAATATATGTAACTAAAATGTTTTGAAGTCTTCTAAGTTTTGTATACTGAAAAAGATATGGGATTTTGATTACATAAATAAACATATTTTTAATGATAAATGAAGTTGTTCAATATACATAACTTGAACATTTTGAAATCATCTAGGATATGTATATAAGAGAAGACAACGGGATCAAATTTATATAAACCAAATATAAATTCAATGGTAAGTGAAATCATTCGACATACGCAACTCAGATGTTTTGAAGCAGTCCGGATTATGTATATTGAGAAGACAATTGGACTCAGTTAAATTATAAGTAAAATCGTTCGGTATACGTTGTCCGAACGTCTTAAAGCCGTTCAGATTATCTGACCCTTTTTTTTTTTTTTTTTTGGGTAAGATGAAGACGAATGTGTCAAGATGGTCAAAATTTGACTAAAGGAAGAATATTCACATTTTCTGTATGTAGCTGTTAGAATTGGTGCGATTGAAGAAATCCATATGGGGGTTTACCCATTTCCATAGCATATGAATAATTACAGCGTTAGAATTAGTGGATTATTATTGTCGAAAATCCAATTCTGCGAGGACCACGTAAGCAGAATATTTCGCTCTCCCTCTCTCTGTCTTTTTTTATTTTCTCAAGGATTTGGACTATTCCAAATATTTGTAGTTCTTATAAATAAATAAAAAACTATACTTTATATAACCAAATAATATAATAAAAAAACTATTATATATATTTTCCATATTAATATCATAAATAAGACATATAGTTGAAAACTTAGCTCCACGCGCAACACCAACACGTTTATTAAAATTGTTTCACAATCATTCTAATTTCTACAATTGCCAAGCCAATATTTACCATATCCAAGGTTAAGATACTATCCTCGTACCAAATATAAACTTTGCCTTTTTTCTTTTTGGTAAATAAAAAATATTAAGAGGTTGGAGATTGTCGTAACATTGCAATATAAAATATTAGATCCATTGTACCATTGCAATATAATGTATCCATCCTTCTTATTCGTCAATCTGTAAATATTTATTTTATAAATTTAGAGATATAAATAAAATTTTGGCCCATATAATGATAGTATTCAAACTTTTGCCTTACTGATTAGAATTTAAATACTTTTATTTAGTAGTGTTTAAAAAAATCGACTAACCAATAAAATTAACATTTTTAATTAAATTTAACTTGTTCGGATAATTTATTTTAGTATAGTTAGATTTGATCGGTTTTATTTTTTCAAAACAGACCATCAATTGGGTTTAGACCGATTGTTTATGTTTTAAACCGATCAACCGAGCAAAACTAATCCAATTACAATATAAATAATAAAAAAATCAAATTTATATTTTTTTTGAAAGAATTTAAAATTTAAAATATTAAAAATAGAATAAGATACATATCTTAGTGTCTGTTTTCTTTCTTTTCAAAAAAAAAAATTATTGGTTTTTCTTATTTTATGGAATAACTATATGCATTTTTATTTTAAAAGATATTTTTTATTCACTAAAAAATTAAGCCCAAACAAAATAAAAAGAAAAAAAAAAACTCAAAAATCAAAGATAAGAATGCTAAAAATATTAAATTCAAAAAGCCCCAAAACTTAAAAACATCCAAATCGATCGAAACCAATTACTAATTATGTTGGACTAGATTGGATTTGAGATATATATCAGTTCAGTTTGGATTGAAAAAAAAAAAAACAAAACAAAACCAATTAGTAATTAAATTGGATTGGTCACTATCAAATTTTGTCGGTTTCAAATCGATGAACACCTATACTTTTATCAACCATGTGCTAGCATATTGATAAAACATATAGTTGGAAACTAGACCTCACATACAACACCATCACATTTATTAATGGGAAACTTTCATCTATACTTATGAAGTTTGATGATAATTCATTGACACCTTTAAAATTTAAAATATCATCATTTATCCCTTTAAGATTTAGATCACTTACCACCGGTTATAA
Source organism: Ochetophila trinervis (assembly GCA_003254975.1). Taxonomy (NCBI): domain Eukaryota; kingdom Viridiplantae; phylum Streptophyta; class Magnoliopsida; order Rosales; family Rhamnaceae; genus Ochetophila; species Ochetophila trinervis. Next base: position 45,494 of record QANX01001945.1, on the reverse strand, counting down.
AAAATCTATTTTACCCTTATGTGTGAAAATAATCTTTACATTATTATTCTTATCATTATCTTTATGATAGTGTACATTGTAAAATATCATATAATGATAAATTAACAACATAATTGAAAAGATCATAAAATAAAGTTTTGATATTTATTTTGAAATTGAAAGGTAAAAAAAAGCTTTTATAAATTAATTTACTCAAAAATCAACACCAAACGGATGATTTTTCAAACTTCGAAAGTATCAATAAATTTAAGTTACATACAATTTGATCCATCATAATTTAAAAATATTATCAACCTCCCTTTAAATATATTTATCATTTTTCTCCCTTATTGTTTTATTTAACCTTTTAGATTTATAATTTTCACTCTTATAAGGGTGCTAGTTTGTTTGTTTGTATTTTTTTTTCTTTTTTTCCTTTTTCTTTTAAGTATAACGGTGCTAGTTGAATTTTATAAACCATAAAAGATTAAATTACATTTAGTACAAACTAGATATGACAACGTGTCTTCTTATATCATGTTCATGTCATACAAATTTCACTCAAACTTGATCAGTAAAACTTTTGTATTAAGATATGCAAATCTAAACTTGTTCTTTAAGTTATCGAATAACATGTTACCCAATATGTTAATACATTGAAACTTAATTACAATTTTTTTTAAAATAAATTTGATTAATAATTCATACTTCATACTAAAAATAATAAAAAATTTAATTTATAATTGCAAAAATAATTATTGTGAACAATAGACAATACAAAATTAAATAAATAATAAGAATGCATTTACTTAATTTATAATAAGTGTTCAAAATAAACACATATATACTTGTATCATTTTATAAATTCAAGTCCAATAAAAATTAGAACAACATATTTAATTAATAAGATTAATGAGTTTTTATTGGTAACCTATTAAAATCTTTTAACATAATAGGTGAATAACTAATTGACATGTTATCAACTCATTACACATTAAAATTTTTAAAAATACGAATGGATTCATATCTTATTAACGAATTATTTCCAAATTTATTAAAAATTTTAAAAGTTTAGATGAGATATTTTTTGCTAATTTATATTGCCAAGTAAACAATCTTTATACTGTTGCCAAGGCAAGCATTTATCATATTGAAGGATGGATACCAAGCCAAATATCTTGTCCCAAACATAAAATTTGCTACATTCTTTGATTTGATTTCTTTATTTTTGTTCACATAGGTTGTGTTTCCGTGCCGACATTGCAGAGTATGCTCACATATGAACCGTACACGTGGCCCCTTTTCATTCTCCATCATTTGTGTGGCATACTCGCACATCTCCATCAGATCTCTCTCTCAGTCAGCGATCTTGGATTCTTGACTAAGGAGTGAGGGGAAGTGTGGTGGCCCACCTCATAGTCAAAATCAAAATTTTGACAGCTCAGTCAAATTTGTTTGTTGGACTTTTTCCTTACGCGCCAATAAAGAGGTGCTATCACACATCTAATAACTACTCTGTATGAATGCTCTCGCAAAAAACTACTCTATGAATGACGTGGGGATACGGGCGAAAAAAATACGGACGATATTATAATTTAATAATAAATATTAAATGAGATTAGCAAGCTTTATTTTAAAAATGAATTTCAATTAAAGATTTTAAAATTTAATTTAAATTAAATTTTAAATTTTTGACATTAAATTTGTAGCTTCATTTGTATATATAATTGCTATTATTTTTTTAATTTAAAATATATTTTTTTAATAATAATTAAATAAAAATATATTGATAATTATATATGTTACCAAACTTCAAAAACTTTTTTCGAAATTAATTTTTATTTTAAAAATTAAAAAATACTCATCATTTTTATTTTATAGCCCTCGTATCCTATCAATGTAAGATTTTCTCCAGATGTAGTTCTCCTGACTTATGGTTCCAAATAAATCACCTCTCATTATTTGTTTTCTGGTGGGACCTATCTCTTCCGTACGAGCAATATGTAAAAAATTTCTAGAATTTTTTAAGCTTTTTGCACTCCAGTTTTTTCTATTTGAAAGTTTCTGTAGATTTAGTTTTTTTTTTTTCTTTCACAGTTTAGTTTTCACGTTTGAGTTTAAAATTGTCCATATGAGTTGCACATGTCAAAGGTTAATTTTGTCATTTTGAAAATTAAGAGTTTTCTCACTTCTCTCTCCCTCTCTCAACCTTTTCTATCTCTCTTCTTCGCAAAAATATTAACTGATATGTGCAGAGACACGAATTTTGCACTACAAAGAATAGCCACAAATCTTCAGAACATTCATAAATTGTTTATTATTATTTATATCTCCTTCTTTATTCGTATACAATATAAGATATGTATAGGCCTGAAGTTCCCCATTTATTTTGGGAACCAGCTCACAAATTCCAACAAAGACCAGCCATATTAATCCTAGTAGAACAACATCACAAATTCATTGACATTTAGGAATTTTACTTCCGTAGACCTAGTAAGAAACAAATTCTAGAAACTCTACTAATAGAAATCTCTTGGTCATATTAACACTCGGACGTCCGAACTAGACCCCTATTCGAACCAACCCCGCATAAACTTTTATAAAAAGTTTGGACCAACTGTACGGACATACCAACCCTTCATACAATATATGTTTCATGCCAGGTCCAAATAACTATCATTGAACTGAAGTCCCTTTCAAATAGAGCCTTATAAAAACAATTATACCTCACACCTACCCCAGGGTTTGAACTTTTTGGCCCTGCCAGACTCACGGACCATACCAACTAACTACTAACACCACAACCAAAAAGTCTGACACGCTACAATCGAACATACGATATCTTCTTCAAGTACAACCATATGGAAATACTTTATCCCACACAATTGGCTCCCCACTTCAATATTTGAATACCTTAAGTAATAAAGTAAAGAAACAATACTTGAGATTTTGAACCATCTCGGGTATCAGTCATCTCGGGTATCAGTACCACTTTGTTTCACAACGCCTCGTCCCACACAATCTGACTTGCCGTCTCGAATTCCCAAAAATGACGATGGGAACCAGATCTAATAAATGCTCCATCAACCTCTACCGTCCATTTACCGATTCAATATGAGCCACTGATTGAAAAACCCTATAAAACACAACCCCCAACCTTCATTTTTTCATTTTCAGAAGAAAAACTACTCTCATCTGCTGCCATTGCCAAAACTTCCCATTCCAGAGAATAAATCATTCTCTTATATTCTTACAAGTCCCTCATTTCATACTAGACCAACTCGCCAGTAACTCTAACCTATAAGTGGTCGCTCCCTTGTGTATCTCGATCATAACTGGGCTTCAAAACAACACACCCCCATTGCTCCTAACATTCTCACGTTCTTCAAGTTCTTCATTTTTCGCTAAGTCCTCATTCTTTCAATCAGAATTCCCCATTTTTTTCTCGAAACTTCTATTTTTCATTTATTTTTTTTATTTCCTTCGCACAAACTTTCCTTCCTATTCCTTACCTAAACCATGTCCTTGGGCAATTCCAACCGCCATATGAATAGACGGTTACTCTGAAATCCAACCCATCGGGGGTTCGTTCCTAAAACTGGATGATTCAGACATTTTCCTTTTAGAATCTTAAAGCAATTCCGAGGTCAACCAACACACCACAACCAAAACTTCCAAACCTCTGCCCACGAATAAACCTACACATGACTCGCTTTCTCAAGACAACCTAGAACCATAGGACCAAGTCAGCTAAGCTGGTACCTATTCCAATGCATCCTCTTCCAGCCCGAAGGCTACTATAAGAAGGAAGAGAAAGGACTTCTCGAATTACCACCAACAGTGAACTAATCAAGTTAGCTGAGAGATACCAGCTATACGGTGTGGCCTTCAACTACCCACACAAAAATATGCCAGCCAAGTCCCAATACATTGATTTCACCTTCTTTTACGAGCTACCCATCAGAATCGGCCTCCACTTTCCTATCCTCCAAGTCATCCAACACTTTCATCCAGAGGGCTACGACCAGGCTAGGGGCTAGCTACCCTAGGTAAGTTCGTTGGAGGGCACATGATGGACAGGTGCAAACCTTTGTCACTTTTTGCACTTTCAAGCATATATTCTATAGTCTTTCATCATTGTTGGCTAGTAAAAACCTTGTAACATCAATTGTTGAGCCATTGATCGTCCTCCCGAGTGATTCCTGCAGAAATCTTTGTGCATTTTGGTCATTACTTTCAAACCTTCTATCGGACCGAGGCACTTGAGCAATGGCCCAAAAAGAGATCTTTGATATAGCCATCCTCTGAACATGCAATATTTGGAGGCTTTCGCCCTTAATTTTTGTACTTCTGACTTATCCTTTGGGTAAACTCCATTGACGACGAACCTAACTATGTCTGTCATCCAAGATTTCTACTCGCCTTCGATTGTCATTTTCCGTACCAAGTGCACAACTGAGGCTATGTTGGCGAGGGTGTCCATGTGGTTGTTCTCTTCTTTGGGAAATTGTTTTAGCTCGGTCCTCTCGAAGGATATCAGTAGATCTTTGATCTTCTCGAGGTAGGCTTCCATCGTTGGATCCTTTGCTGCATAGGATATGTTTACCTAATTTACAACCAACTGAGAGTTGCTGAAATTTTTTAACAACATCGCCCTGAACCTTCTAGCCATGCACAATCCTGCTATCAAAGCTTCATACTTAGCTTTGTTGTTTGATGCTTGGAAACTAAACCTAAAGGAGTGTTCCATTAGATCTCTGGTTGAGTTTCTCAGAAGTATTCTAGCTCCACTTCCCTTTGTGTTTGAGGACCTATCGACATACAAGATCCACTCAGACCTGAACTATTTTGCTTCTTTCTTGACCTCTCCGTCACTTGTGAATTCAGCTACGAAGTCCGCAAAGGCTTGAGACTTTGATAGGATGCAATTTATATATATTTTATATACTTTAATACTTGATTTGAGCATGTTTTATTCACTTAAAATGGATTAATTTATATTTTTCTATGTTTTAGGTGGATTTGAGCTTAAAGGGATGAAAAATAAAGAAACAGTGGCAAAATCGTAATTAAATAGAAAACTGAAGAAGCAGTGGCAAAACCGTAATTAATTGGACGTTGGCAGCAAGGCAGTGCAGCCCAGGTGCATTGCCCAGGCGCCTGGACAGCCGCCTGGGTGAGCGCGAATTTGTTCGTTTTTACGCGATTTTATCAGTTTTAACCCTAAATTTTAGTATAAATATGTTTTATCAGTGTTGTAAAAGGGGGAGCCGACTTTTAGAGGAATTTTACCATTAGAATTGAGTTTCTCTCTCAAGTTTGTGGTTCTAACATTCTTTTATTGGGTAAGAATAATTCTAAGCTAGTTATGCAATTGTGAGACTTGTTTTTATTTCAATCCAATTTAATCATTCAGTTTATGTTCTTCTGTGTTTATTGTTTATATTTTCAATTTCTCATAATTATAATTTGGATCTGTTATTTTTATGTGAGATTGGATTATTGCTAAATTGAATTCTCAATCGTATTGGGTTTTTAATAATTAGTAGCAAATAGACTTTAATGGTTATGATCCCAGTTTCTGTTAATTGTCTATGAAAAATATAAATTAGATTAAAACTTTGCAACGTTTGTAGAGTTTGTCTTTATTTGGCTTTTCTCTTGTTCTTGATTATTTTCTGAGATAAATTCAGGTCACGTTGATTCTAGATTTAATTTCAGAATTATAACTAATTCATGATCGTATCTGGATTAGTTTATTTTAGTGAGAAGTATAGAATAATTAGGCCGTGCCAATTATTTATGCCAAACTGGATGAAGAATTGGAATTTTTATGTCTATGATTAATTGTTTACTAGTCTTATGAATTATTCTGATCCCAAGAGTTTCTCTTATTTATTTCTTTTCAGTATTTACTAGTTTTGATTTAATTTAGAATATTTTGCAAGCAATCTAAAACCCCCCATTTTTATCTTTTTAGTTTAGAGTTTTACTAGGATATAATTTAAATTGGAATTCAACACAGTCCCTGTGGATTCGACCTGGACTTGCCACTACTATAGTTCTGGTAAATTCAGTATTATAATTTTGGTGTTTACGACACACATCAGACTTCATGGCTGACCAAGGGATGTACTAAATGTCGTATGCCTTTAGTTTTGTAGCTTAAGGAGCCATCATTTTAGCCAAGTCAAGTTTGTGCAAGAACGACTATAGCGAGAAGCTAGTTATCACTTGGATTATATGGCATTTGAAATAGAGTTTAAGCTTCTGAGATGATATTACTAGGGCATAAATCAATTTTTTCATATGTGAATACTTGGTTTCTACCTCAAGAAACAACTTACTAACATAGAAGACTAGTTGTTGTTTCCTTTTGAACCTTTTCATTAGTATCGAACATACTGCGCACTCTGATATTGCCAGGTATAGTTGCAGCATGTCACGCTCTTTGGGCTTTACCAGGAAAATGGATTATGCCAAGTAGAGTTTTAGTTTGCCGAAGGCCTACTCTCATTTGTCCCCCCTTACAAAGTTTGAACGACCTATTATAATTTTGAAGAATCTATAGGCTTTGTCCGACGACTGAGATATGAATCTATTGAGGGTTGCTATTCTTCCATTCAGTCACTGCATGTCTCTTTTGCACTTAGTGGATGGCATGTTTAGCAGTGCTTTGATCTGGTAGGGGTTTGCTTCGATCCCCCAATGTGTGACTAGACGTCCGAGAAACTTTCCCGATGAAACTGCAAAGGTTGCACTTGGTAGGGTTCAGTCTCATTTGGTATTTCTCGAGAACGTCAAAAGTTTTCCTTAAGTGTTCAAGGTGATCATCTGCCTTTATAAACTTGACCAACATGCCATCTATGTATACTTTCATTGTCTTTCCTATCAAACCCTTAAACATCCTATTCACCAGCCTCTAGTACGTTGCCCCAATGTTTTTTAGCTCGAAAGGCATGACTTTGTAGCAGTAAATCCCTCTCTACGTCATGGAAAGCCCTATTTTTCTAATCTTCTGGGTGCATCAATATCTGATTATACCATGAGAAGACATCTAGGAAGCTAATTATCTCTTTCCCTAGCATAGCGTCTACTAACATGTCGATCATTGGGAGGGGGAAGCTATCCTTTGGGCAAGCCTTTTCAGGTCAGTGAAATTGGTGTAGACTCGATTTTTTTTGTTCTTCGTTTTTTATGACCACCACACATTAGCTAGCCAGTAAAGGTAGTGCACCTCTCTAATCATTATGTTGGCTTTTAGCCTGTCTACTTCCTCATTTACTATCTAGTTTTGTTCCAGCGAGAACTTTCTCCACTTTTGCATTACAGGCTTATGACTCGGATCCACGTTGAGTTTGTGGGTGACTACTCTTGGATCTATACCCAGCATATTACTGGTGTCCTAAGAGAAATACTAGGGCGTTCTTTTAGGAAAGTGATCAATCTTATTTAGACATCTTGACTCAATTTTGCTCTTATTCAAACTGTTTGCTTCGTGTCTTTAGGGTCGATTGTAACATCTTCAATTTGTAGTTCCGTGGTTAAGACCCCGGAGCTCTGTGATTGTTATTTGTTCACAATCGATTTCCCTCTAATGGCATCGATGTAACACGTCCAAGCTACTTTATGTTTGCTCATCAATACCTTGACCATGTTTTTAGGAACTTGATCATATTTTGGAAGGTCGAGATTATTGCCTTTATTTCATTTAGCCATGGTCGTTAGAGGATTGCGTTGTACTCTGAATCAAAATTCACTACCATCATTGTACATACACAGTCACCCCTCTTGTTGACAAAGGCATTGTGACCTTTCCCATCACAGTACTAGGCTCTCCGTTGAACCTTACTAAGTTCATGTTAACCTTTTCAATATTTGTTTTGTCAAATTTCATATTCCTTAGGGTCTACTGAAAGATTTCATCCACTAAGTTGCCCTTGTCGATCAAAATTCTCTTCATGTAACACTGGCTATGGCAAGTTTGACTAGCAAAGTGTCATCTTGGGGAAAATGAGCCCAGCGAAGTCAAGACTGGAAAAAGTGATATCTAGCATACTGGCGTACTTTGGCTCGGGTGCTCCTATTGCCAAAATTTTGGCTAGTTGTGCTTACCTCCTCCTAGCTACCATGGACAATCCTCCGCAAGCCAATCATCTGTGTATGGTATGTACAGAAAAATCCACCGCCTCTTCTTCCTCGGCATCTGCCGAGCACGTTTTTAGGCCCGTTATTCTCAAGGTTTTTTTTTCCTTGAGAGTCCCTTTTGTTTATGTATTCCTTCAGATGTCCTTTCCTGATCAGAGCCTCAATGTCCCACCTCAACTGTCTGCAGTCTTCAATCCTGTATCAACAGCCTTCAATCTTTGTCTCTCGGATCCGAGGACATCTTATGGGGCCATGTTACAGAACATTTTCCTTTTAAATAGCTTACCATCAAGTATGAGTCTACGCTTAGAGAGTATTCCTTCCACAAATCTAGAATGTATTCTTGGACTAAATTGACCTCTAGAATAAAGTTTCGTTAAACCCTGTAGAATCTTTTATGTTCGGGCTTAAACTTAGGACGTTCTACCAGCCTGCTCGCATCAGGTTGTGCTTCTCTTTGTGCTTCCCTTGCTTTTTCTTTAAGCCCTTTCCATTTATCATATTTGAGCTTGATGTATTTTTTGGCTTGGAGCAGGACCTCGGACCTTGTAGATGGGCTCTCCATCGTTAAGTAGTTATAAAGGATTTCTTTTTTGCCACCCCTTTCATAATGCCTCCCCAACGATAGACTCATTGCAATTTTCTGATTTTTTTCCTTGATGAAACGTTGCGTATAACTCTTCAACGTTTCTTCTATCCTCTGAGTTACTATGAATAGGTAAATGTTTTTTTTTAGTTTTCATGGATGAAGCGAACTATGTTTGGAAATTTGTCAAAACTGTCGAAAAAAGGTTACAGATCCCTTCTTGAACCCATAAAACCAATTGAGAGCTGGCCCTGTAAGGCTGGTAGCGAACATCTTGCACAGTATGACCTCTCTTTTATCCTCCGGAATACCAAAGGTGTGTATAGCATTGTGGTAGAACATAACGTGCTCCCAAAGGTCTGAATTTCCATCTTCCAGAGTAAAGCTGGGAGTTACAAACCTAGATGAGGGAATAGTGTTTGCTATCCACATCATGAAAGAAGTATGAACTGAGTCGTAGGTTTTCCCATCATTAAACCTTCTCAATTCCTCTATGACACAATCTCTCAAATCTTCGTAGGGTTGGGCCGTTCTCTGTTTTGCCAACTGCCCTCGGCTTCTAGATTATTCTTCTTTTTCTAGAATTGCACTTATTTTTTCGGCATCACGCTTTGGGTTCCTTGAATATTGAACTCGTGAAGATTGCGACGTCATCCTCGAAGATCTTTTTGGGCTTCACCACTTCATTGCTTCCCTATTCCTAGCTCTTTCATCATCGTGTATTGTTGCGTGCAACACATAGTCTGGGGGGGGTTTGAGAACTATCGAACAGTCTTTTGATGATGCTTTCATTGGCTTCCTCTTGTCTAATCATGAAAGAGTTCTTCTTTTCTTGCATCTCCATCATGGCTGCCTTTAACTCTGATATTTGTTCCTCCGTGGTCGCCAGTACATTGTCTGGTTCGTGCCACTGCCAGTTAGAATTGTTTTAAGGGAGGTTCCCATAAGTAGACTTGGCAATGTGTCGTGTCGTATTCGTGTTGAAATAGGTGAACCCAAACCTGTTCATAAAATTATCATGTAATCTGTTACCCAACCCATTAACAAGTTAACTTATTTTCAAAATTATTTTTAAAAAAATAAAAAATATATTTGATTTATTATTCATAGTCCATACTAAAAAATAATGAAGCCCCGACAAACATAAATATTTGTATCCTTTTACAAACCAAATATAAAAATTAAAACAACATACTTAATACATGTTAAAAAAAATAACAAACCACACAGACATAATACTTAAATACTTCTACAAATGAATAATAAAAATCTAAAACAATATTGTTTAAAATAACAATAATACATAAACATATTCAATTTCAACCACATTTTCATTTCTTGCACACACTCCGATGCATATGACATCTTGAGCACAACTTCAAAGCACCTAAAAAAAAGTTATATTGCATATTATTATCCAAAGTATTATAAAAAAAATTAAATAATGCATACTAGCTTGAGTATACTGTGAACAAGGAGAAAGTTATCAAGCAAAGTTATCATTTTTATAACCTTTAATTGATGTGTATAATAGCTTGAGTAGCACTTAATAACTATGGATTTCACTTAATAACTGATGTGTATAACCTTTAACTCATTTTTATCATTTTTATAACCTTTAACTCGATTTGAGCTTATGCATGTGCACATATCCAAGTTTAGATATACACATATATTACTCTGTGTGCCAAAATAGTATACAAACATATATAAATTAAGCTAATAGACATTGCTAAACAAAACAAATGCAAAATCACACTAGAGAAAATATACTACGAAAAATAAATTACTTAATAGATTGTAAAAACTAAAACTATTAAATTAGATGTAAATTCAATTGGCTAATGAATTCAATGAGTCAAGACATTCTGTTAACCAAATCTTGACCAGAAAAACCAAAAATTGGTTACAAAAAAGCTGATAAAAACTAAATCTTCACAATTCTTTTCTAAATGTCTACCTGAATCATTATATATCTAGCTGAACCAATCAGCTCAAGCTCAAGTCAACCATGACGAACAATATGTTCTTCCCAATATAATAGGCCTTAATTATTGCTTATGACCTAATTATTTGTTAATTGTGGCTAGTTACATTTGAATTTAACCAGAAACAATTATAGTTTTCTAGCACTCAGAGTACTGTTTTCAAAGTACAAGTCAATATAATTCGTAGCATACAAAACTAAACTTGGAAAAGAAACTAAAAAGAAAAGAAAAAATGATTAATGTGCTTTGGAATTGGTAGTTAAGTTCTTATATATTATCATCCATCTCCTTCAAATGCAAAATCTCAATTGCATATACTATATACATACATACATATAAGTCTTGTTTAAGACAAAGGAAGTAAATCAGTAAAAGAGAGAAACACCTTTCAAGTTTCAATTCACAGGATAGAGGAAAGGGAAATTAAAGGAAAATGAAATACAAGGAAAATTAAGCTTACTTGTTGGTTGTTGGCTGTTGCAGACGACAGTGCACAATTGAATTAGACGATCAGATGTAGGAAGGCAAGCCGCAAGCAAATGATCCAGAGATAGCGATGACAATAATGGTAGTGGAAAATTAAGCTTACTTGATGGTTGTTGGTTGTTGCAGACGATAGTGCACAATTGAAGGAGACGATCAGATGCAGGGAGGGCAGGCCACAGGCAAATGATCGAGAGGCAGCGACGGCAGGGATCGTAGAGGTAAGTAATTAGGGTTTTTTTCATGTAAATTACTAAAATGCCACTACCACTAATGGGTCCTTAACAAATTTTCGCTAGTCAACCCATTAAGACCCGTTATCTTAACGGGTTGATCCGTTATGTCAACCCTAAACCCTAAACATATCCTCATAACATTCAGAATTTTGTTTGTTATTTTTTATATCTCTTCCTTTATTTTTATACAACATAAGGTATTTATAGGCCTGATGTTCCTTACTTATTCTGGGAACAAGCCCATAAACTCCAACTAAGATCAGCAATACCAATCCTAGTATAACTAAATCACGAATCCCTAGACATCTAGGAATTTTACTTCCCTATACCCATTAACACTCAAATGTCGGAACTGGACCCCTGTTTAGACCAACCCCGCAGCAACTCTTATAAAGAGTTTCAACCAACTGTACAGACATAAGGATCCTCCATATCAATATATGCTCTGTGCCAGGTCCAAATCATTATCACTGAATTGAGGTTCCCTTCGGACAGAGCCTCATAGGAACACTTCACCTCACACCTACACCAAGTTCTGAACTTTTTGGCCTTATAATGGACTCACGGACCACATCAACTAGCTACTAGAACCATAACCAAAGAGTCCGACATGCTATGATCGGACATGCAATATATCCTCCATGTACAACCATACAAAAATACTTTATCCTACACAATATGGATAGACCAGGAATAACATAAATTAATAATCGTCCATTGACCTGCTCTCTCCGTTTTCTTTAATCATTTTTCTTTCAAAAAAAAAAAAACCCAACTTCTTTCTAGACTAACACAAACACAGAGTTTATGAATTTGGTTTTCACTTTGCAGATTTTGTGGATTCTAAAGGTACGGCAAGAGGTTTGGCTCTGTTTTGGAAGGCGGAATGTAATCTGGAAGTTGTGTGGAAGACTGACAGAATGATTTGTTGTGAGATAATGGATCCAGGGAGGGGTAAATGGTGTTTCTTGGGATGTCATGGCACTCCGTATCTTTCGGAAAAGGGGGAGTTTTGGGAAAATGTTGAGAAGCTTGTTGGGCAATGTCATCTTCCCTGGGTTGTAATGGGGGACCTGAATGAAGTTGTTAATGAGTGTGAAAAGATGGGTGGTAGAGCTATATGGAGGCGCAAACTCAAACTGAAAAATTGCATACAGAGTTTGGGCGCGGTGGATTTGGGTTATGTGGGCAAGAAGTTTACTTGGGAAAACCGCCAAATGGGAATGTGGTATATCAAAGAGAGGCTTGACCGTGCTTTTGCTAGCAGAGGATGGATCAATATCTTTGGTGAAGCTTGAATTGATCATCTGCTTATGCATGAATCTGATCATTCGCCGATCATGCTAAGCACGGCTGTGGAAGTTAAAGCAGGGAGACGTCCGTTTAGATTCTTGAAGGCTTGGGAAGAGGACGAGGCTAGCTTTGAAGTGGTCAGGAAGGCTTGGACAGAGTTTACTAGGGGAGGTATGGAAGCTCATAAATTACTAAGGAAATTGAATGTGACAAGAGCTGTTTTAAGGAGCTGGAATAAAAACTGCTTCGGTTTGGCTCAAGTGCAAATCAAATCTCTGGAGGCGGAATTGTTGAAATGTCAACTAGATGAGACTTATTCTCGGACTAGTGTGATGGATTTGGAATCTCAGCTGAGAACTCATCGAAGAAGGCTTGAAACCATTATGCATCAAAAGGCTAGGGAGCTTTGGATTACTGATGGAGACAGAAACACCAAGTATTTTCACACTAGTGTGTTAATGCGAAGAAGAGCAAATAGAATTCTTGCAATTGAGGATAATGGGGGCTGGCTGAGGTCTTCATCTGAAATAGGGAACTATTTTATTAGAGAGTTTGAAGAGTTATTCTCTTCTAGCAATCCGGTTATTCCTTGCCTGAGGAGCCTCGGGAATTCTGAAGTCTCAGGTGCTGAAAATGTTCAGATTATAAGTATCCCTGAGGTTGAAAAAATTAAGAATGCGGTATGGGAGTTGCACCCTCTTAAGAGTCCGGGGCCAGATGGTTTTCCAGGCTCTTTCTACAGAACGTATTGGATTACAGTGCAGGAGCAGGTGGTGGATTTTGTGCAGGAGTGCTTTAGAACTAAAGGAATGCCGAAAGGAGTCAACAAAACATTTATCACTCTTCTGCCTAAGTGTCAAGAGGCTAAAAATATGAACCATTTCCGTCCGATAAGCCTGTGTAATTTCTCATACAAGGTAGTTTCCAAGATCCTGGTTAACAGAATGAAGCAGCTAATGTCAAGGATCGTTTCTCCCAACCAAGGGGCTTTTGTTGGTGGTCGATGGATTGCGGAGAATACAGTGGTCGCTCAAGAGCTCGTGCATACTGTTAGGAAACATAAGGGGAAAGCTGGTTTGATGATTGTAAAATTGGATTTAAAGAAAGCGTACGACCGTTTAGAATGGCCTTTTGTTAGTAAGGCTCTGGAGGCATGGGGCTTCTCTCCTGAGGTTCGGAAGATGGTCTTCAATTGTATATCTTTGGTGGAGTATGAAGTGCTTGTCAATGGGAGCAGCGTGGGGAAGGTTGAGCCAGCCAGGGGTTTGAGGCAGGGGGACCCTCTGTCTTCTTACCTTTTTATTTTAAGTGCGGAAGTCCTTTCTCGGCTTATGGTGCTGGATGGAGGAATTCAGGGGATCAAAGTGTGCAGGAATACACCAGCTGTTTCTCATTTGCTGTATGCAGATGATTTGCTTATTGCTTGCCGTGCTAACCATCGGAATGCGCTTGCTATTAAAAGATGTATGGAAGAATATGGTTCTTGGTCAGGGCAAGCTATCAATTCAGGGAAGTCGAGCATTATGTTCTCTCAGAATACCTCTGCCTCTGTTAAAAGGAGTGTCAAACAGATTCTAGGGTTAAAGGATATGGGAGAGGATGCTATCTATCTGGGAAATAGGCTGGTATTTGGGAGGAATAAGATAAAGAGTTTCAACAGACTGAAAGACAGATTGCAGGGTAGGTTAGAAGGCTGGAGAAGTCAGCTTCTTTCCAAGGCAGGGAAAGCCACTCTTATCAAAGCGGTGGCACAGGCGATCCCAGTCTACACTATGGCTACTTTCAGAATCCCCAAAAGTTTGTGTGATGACATGGATGCTATGGTTCGGAGTTTCTGGTGGGGATCTAAGAAGGATGGTGGTCGTGCTATGGCGCTGAAGTCCTGGAAGGTGCTGTGTTTGCCTAAGAAGAATGGGGGCTTGGGTTTCAGGAGCTTCACAGACATTAACAAAGCCCTGCTGACTAAACTAGGGTGGTATCTAGCAAAAGGGGAAAAGAACTTGTGGACCACCATGTTTAGAAATAAATATTTGAAGGATAAATCTTTTTTTGACTGTGAACCTAAATCTGGAGATTCTTTTGTCTGGAAGGGTATCTTAAGTTCTAAAATACTGGTTAGAGAAGGGGCTTGCTTTAGGGTGGGAGATGGAGCTAATATTGATCCATGGAAGGATCCTTGGATCCCTTGGAGAAGGGGAAAAAGTCTGACGCCTAGGGAGGGAGTGGATGCAGAGTTAGTGGGGAAAGTTGCTAATTTTATTAAGTTCCCTGAGAGAATTTGGAATGAGCAATTACTGGCTATGTTTTGTGAAGAACCGGTTGTGGAGGAGGTTAAATTGGTGGATTTGCCGAGTTTCTAGGTTGAAGATAAACTTATGTGGACTGGAAACAGAACTGGGAGGTTCTCGGTTAAAAGCTGTCTTCAGTTATGTAATGGCTCAACAACTTTGACTGAAGAACGGGATATTTGGAAATATATTTGGACAGCCAATTTGCATGAAAGACTGAAAATTTTTTTGTGGAGGGCTGCTTCTGATATTCTACCTACAAATGTGCTGCTGCATGATCGGATTGGCGGAGGAGAATTGTGGTGCACATTGTGTGGGGAATTTACAGAGACATTAACCCATTTGTTTCTTGAATGCCAAGTTTCTAGGGCTGTTGCTTTTGCTTGCAAGTGGGGGTTGAGGCTTCACCTGTTTGAAGGAATGGATATTAATAATTTCATAGTTAAGTGTTTGAGTTGTCATGAGGAGAAAGATAAGCCTTCTCCTCCTCTGATTTTTACAGTTTTTCTTTACTCTATCTGGTTGTTGAGAAATAAGGTTAGGTTTGGTGGGGAAGTTGATGTAGCCTATACGGTAAAGATAATGGAGGATTGGGTGGATGAGTTTAAGGGCCTGCATAAGAGGAAGGATAGTCTTTGTAAAAAGATTAAGAAGAGGGTGACCTGGAGTCCCCCTCAGGAGGGGTTTCTTGCTGCCAATGTGGATGCTGCCTGGAATGGGGGAGTGGCTGCTCTAGCAGTAGTTGTCCGTAACAGTCAAGGGGTTTTGATGTTGGTGGCTGCGAAAATTATGGCTATGGAATCAGCAAAAGCTGCGGAGCTGAAAGCAATCAACTGGGGTATGGATTTGTTGGTTGAGAGAGGATGGGGAACAGTGGAGTGGAGGAGTGATGCTAAAAGAGTGGTGGACATGATTTTGGAAAGTGGAGAACCAAACT